>CM028349.1:32880215-33466215 GCA_016618105.1 Dendrobium huoshanense | reverse complement strand
GATGTGTGAGCCGAGACAGCTCCCATCTGAGAGAGTATTGAGTAAATTGAACCGTTAACAAACTGATTTTGGATAGGCACTTAACGATTGTGCAAAACATTTTAAAAGACTGAACTGACTTGAGGTCGAGTGGACAAAATATGATGTCACATGAGCTAAGTACCGTGTCAGAAGGGCTGACATGAATTCAAGCAATATGGGCATATCCAAGTTTATTCCTCATAAATTTCCCACCAGTATAAGGAAAATTTTAGGACATATTATCAATCTTCAGCAAATAATCATTAATATAATTATTAATGGGTAGTACAAAAAGAAGTGGCATATGGTTGAACAATTTTAAATACATAGACAATACTTTAGAGTGGCAACGCAGACCTAATAAGTGCTTGATTATGGTGGCCCCAAGAGACTGGCAGAAGTCGCGGGTAGCGGTCTATCATGCAAAGATGAATCTCGTAGTTCATTTTGTACTCAAGAAAATAATACCAAGATTAAGAAATTTAGGTCATAGTATGCTTTAGGATTAAAATAAGTATCCACAATGCTAACAAGCTTGTTCATTTCAAATCTTACCAATTAATTATTTTTGGCAAATAGTACTAGATCTCCGGTATCAACTCCATTATCTATTAGTTCATAAAAGCTACATGAAACTCGAGTCTTCTCTTGAAATTCAACAAAATATATAAGACCGCAATAAGCTTTAAAAGTTAAAGATCTATTTCTTAGTTTATAAAAAAATTTCAATCAACAATAATGGCCAACAGCTCATCTCAAGCAACAACAGGAGCTGAAAAGTTTAAAATGCAATGCATGGACTATCACTGAGCATTTAGGCAACCTGTATTAAAAAATTTTACAATTGCAAAATGCAGCCAAAGGTAATTATTTTGGAGGATTCATCAATTAAACCTCCTCCACTATTTTATTATTCAATCTCCAACACACTTCTAAAATTAATGAGCAACAAAATTAGATATTTTGCTTCCTAGAAAGGTAAAATATTAACAATCATGACAGCAAGATTAGTTTTTTTAAACATACATGGGAATTTATTTTCCTTCCATAATCCTATTAAACAATAAAATTGTTGAATATGATGCTTCTGAAATAATAAAAATGGCAATGCGTCCACAAAAATTTCAATCATTCCTCCAAAACAAGCACCTCATAGCAATTGCCAACAATCTAAGAACAAGCATGATCTCAATTCAACTCCAAATGGAGAATGAGGGAGCTTCGAAACTAACATTAGTGAAGAAGACCATAGAAAGATTCTTGAGGTTGCAGCTCCATAGGAATTCAGAATGTGCCAGCTTGAGTTTTCATTGAAGCATGGTGACAGCAATAAGAGGTTTGCTTACAACTGCTAAAAGCAATCATTGCTTCGTTGAGGCCACACAAGTAATGTGTAGGCCAGTTGGTCCACTTCCCCAAAGATGGTTCTACCTATGGCTCTAAGCTTCATTAGAAATCAAAATGATCACATAAAAAATACACTCCATGATCTAGAAAATGATCTTGTATTGAGCCTAGGCTTACTCTGATGCAAAGAAGTGCTTGGAAGGAAAATTTGAAATTGTTAGATGAAGTTAGTTCAGGCCTGTGGTGGATATGAGCGATAATTTATACCCTCCTCATATTGCGAGCAGAGAATGGGTGGAAAAAAAGTGGTCATTCTAGTTCGAGAGAGAAACAAAAAGTAACTCATGACTCAATTCATTACACTACTTCTTGCAAGTGATGCATGCCAATGGAGAGAAAAGAAGAAAATAGCATGATTCAAATATGGGATTTATAGTTGTACGATTATTACACATAAGTTCATCATAGAGATATCGAAAGAATTTTCACTATTCCATAGATAATTATACATAGAGTGCAAGGGGCACAAAAGATAGAAGAAAAAGAAAGATACCACTAGGTCGAATATATTTACAAGGGAGATATACTCAGAAGCCCTTCAAAATACTTCCAAAGAAGACTTTCTACCTAAATAATGGGCGTCGTTCCTAAAGTTCGAAGTATGATCCCTCTACCAGCCTCTTCTCTCCATTTCCTCTAATTCCTCTAATTTCTTCTCCTTATTCTCTCAAATTCACTTTGTTCTTCTTTTTCACTCCCAAAGGGGTTTATAAGTACTAGACAAGCCATGGTTGTTGCTCATGATATTGACTAGTAAAGACTAAGATTATGAAAGTAAGAGTGCACATTGGGTTATAGACCATCTGCAAGTAACAAAGGTGCTTCCAAAAGGGTGGAGGTCCTTAATGTCAAGTTGTAAATAAGAAAATCACGCTAGAATATCAGTAATATAGTAATTGTGTCTTAAGAATAGTTGAAACTGAGAAGAGTCCTCATTAAATTGACAGCATTGAAGAGTACCTAGGTTAAACCAACAATAACGGTTTTGGGTTGATATAAGTATTCCAATTCGAGAAAATAAGTGTTCTCAATGGCTTACCTAAAGATTCTAACTTATTGGTTTTTATTTTTATTTTATTTTTTTTTTGCAATCTGATGCATCAGTCGAGGATGATGGTACCAAAATTTAGTTATCAATGTGAAATACAACTCCTTCCATCGTGATTACTATTTCATTTGGATCATAGATTTGATTTCTATAGAAAGTGTGACGTGTGGATCCTTTTAGCATGACTTATAATTGGTATAATAGTTGGTTGCCACTCCCATGGTTTATCCATGCAAACCTTCAATACCATAGTCCATATACTATTTTGGCTTTCTAATGAGACAATCTATGAATTTGCTGCATAACTCTTCAATAGCATTTGTTGTAGAAGGATTGATATAGATAGTAATTTGGGGAATTATATTATTATAAATAATAAATTTCTAAAGCATTTAAAGAATGGTCTCCAATAATAATTTCATAAATATTATATCATTTGTGTACTTGAGTGATCGTTGGATTTGAATCATTCTTATTGGAAACCAATTTTATGAGGACTTCATCTCCTTATACTGACATGAGTCCAATTTTTTAATTTCAGAAAGTTTTTCTTTGTTCATTTTTTCCTTCTATAATTTTAATGATTGGTTTGCTTGTGTAATTGAATCTCAAAATTTTGCAAACTGATTTTTTATGTAAATTTTGATCAAAATGTGGCATTTTATGATCACAAATTTCTAGATATGATTTCAAATAGACTATCATTAAACTATTCTTTGCATGAATTATCTTCTACTTTGCATCAAAAAGAAACAAGCATTAGTTCTAAAAGAAAACTAATGAAATGCCACATGATGAAGTATATGGAGATAATTTTGATGAGATGAATGATGAAATTTTAACTCAAGGTTGATCAAACAATTGCTATAGATCAAATACTTCAGTTCAAAATTCAACGGTGCGTCAAATTTTAAAGGTTCAAAGCTAAGAAGGCCTTTGAGCTTTGGATATATATTTTACTCCAAATCCCAAGAAATAGCAAAGCAAAATACAGGTAAGATAGAAAAAGAAATGGATGTTGTTGGGAAGGAGATGAGGAAAAAAGCAAATAAAATGTTTTGCTAGAGGATGTAGAATGGAAGTATCTAATTTGATGCATTGAAGTGTGATAGATTTCCAACAATAGTGAAAGCATTTGAGCAATTCAATTATAGATTGAAAACTCCATGTTATCATGAGTTGCGGGCTTCTTTCTTGAAAAAAGAAAAAGAAAAAAAAAAAGTTAACCATCAATTGTAACAATAATCCCAAAAAAAAAAAGACTTGAAAAAAAAGACATTTTCCATATAATTTTATTTTGAATAAATTTTTAATCATTAGATATTTAATTGACAAATCATTATAGTTCATCTTAATCTAGACCATGAAAAAGAATAAGAGGTAAAACCACAAATTTGCATGAAATTTTAAGGTGCCTAAGTCATGCATAAAGCATGCCAACATAACAGTATAATAATTGGTTGAGATAATGAAATACTTGATTATTTTTTTGACGTATGAAGGTGCAAATCAAGTGATATTTTTACCATGAATAGTTTGATATTTAGTGTTTACAAAAAAATTATTTGATTCAATTGAAAAACATATAGATTAAAGTAGTATTTTCTTAGTGAGAGTTATTAAAACCCCCGCATTTATAAAAAAAAGGTTGATCCGCTGTCAAAGATTCATAAAAATAATAAACTAATAACACCGAATTTTTCATTGGTAGCAGAACAACATCAATGTTCTTAATCATAAATTTAATGCTAATCAGTTCAAAAAAATTGTGTTAATTGTATGGAGAATGAAGCTTTTCCAAAATAAAAGGAGTCCACCCCAATAACAAAAAAGGGTTGTTTTAACTTCTATTCTACCAAATAACAATAGGCATTACCGGGATGATGAAAGCTAGAGTTTTTCCAGACCCGGTCTTAGCAGCGCCGAGGATGTCCCGTCCACAGAGTGAGTGAGGCAGTGAGGCCCGCTGGATCTCACTCATCTCCTTGTACTTTGGTGCAAGCCCTTCCTTGGTCTTTCGTGAGATGGGTAGTTGCCGAAACAGCTTGCAACCGGCATATAGGGTGAAACCACCGTCCGCCGTCCTGCCAACAGGCGCCGTCGGCGGCTGCGCAGGTATTGCAAGCGGATTGGTCCCGGAGTCGGGCTTCCGCGCTTCGATCCATTGTTCCAGGAGCTTGATCTCTTGAGACTCTGACAGGCGCTGCTGCTTGCGCGATTTCTTCACCCTGAGGCGACGCATGGAGGAGACGAAGGAAACGGTGATTGGGTTTTGAGTGCTTCAATGGGCGTAGGGTTTATGGAAGAGGAACCCTTTGCCGCCGTTAAACTGAGGCCTCGTTTAATCTCTCTCTTAAATAATCTCTCGTTAAACTGGGAAAATTATTTGGTGCGGAAGAAAAAAATCGTCATTGGTAGGTATGTATATGCGCATATTAATATATATATATATATATATATATATATATATATATATATATATATATATATATATATATATATATATATATATATATATATATATATATATATATATATATATATATATATATATATATATATTGTTCTTTTCAAAATATTCATGTTAATTATGTCATGCTTTTTCTGTTTAGTTATGGATGCTTTTTCTAATCTGCTTGAGGCTAGAGGTTTCAGAGGTTTTAATGCTGATAATTTTCATCTCTCACCTTTTATATGCGGATGATGTTCTAATTTTTGGGGAAGCTACCATTGAGAATTGTACTCTTCTTTCTAATATTCTCAAAGAATTTGGGAATGCTTCAGGTCTTAAGGTGAATTATGACAAATGTTCTGTGATGTTTACCAAAAAGCAAAGGAATCAGGATTTGTAGTGCCAAGCTTTATCAAATTTTCAAATTACCTCCAAGATCTCTTATCTTGGAATTCCTATCTCTTTTAATAGATTGAAAGTTGCTGATTATTTGCCTTTGATGGATAGTATTCATAAAAAGTTTAATGGGTGGAAGGCTAATCTTCTTTCTTTTGCGGGTAGACTTCAATATTTAAAGTTTACTATTCAAAATACCATTGCTTATTGGATATGAGGAGCTATTTTGCCTAAAACTGTTTTTAAGTTTTTCAAGAAAACTTGTTTTAGATTCCTGTTTTTTGGTGATATTGATTGCTCCAATAAGCTTCATATGGTCTCTTGGGAAAACGTTTGCAAGCCTAAATCTAAAGCTGGTTTGGGTCTCCCTTCTTTAACTGTCATTCAATTTGCATTTAATTGCACTATTATTTACAAAATGTACAATAGTTCCTCTCCTTTTTCTACTTGGCTGTCTGCTCGTTATATCTCACCGTGGAAACCCCCGTCTCTTCTTGCAAGTAAATTCTAACTTTCTATTTGTAATACTACTGTGATGGTGAAGGATAAATTCAAATTTATTATCACACCAACTGCTTTTATAGCTTTGTTCTGGGATAATTGGTGTGATAATAATTCTCTCTGTGATAAATTTGGGACTGAGATTCTGGACTGGCTTCCTTTACCTCTGGTGAATCATTATATTGTTTCTGGAGTTTGGAATTTACCTGTCGAGATGCCTAATACTATTAGAGACTACATTTCGAGCTTTCATATTGTTTATAGCTTAGGACCTTGCTTAATTTGGAAAGAGATGACCAAGGTTAAATTCAGTGATTATTTGGAGGATTTTTATTGTTCTTTACCTTCTTGCTCCTGGCATACTCTGGTTTGGCACCAAAAATATATTCTTAAATATTCGGTTTATGTGTGGCTTGCACTTGTTGGTGGCTTAAAAACTCAAGATGTTTTAAAGTTGCGTAACATTCATGTGCCTGTGAATTGCTCTTTGTGCTACAATGAGCCGGAAACTGTTAACCACCTCTTTTTTGAATGCTCTTTTGGTTTTTCTGTTTTCTCCTCTCTTTCCTGCCACTAGAGAATTTCTGCTTAGGCCAACTGTTCTTCATCTTCTGCAAGGCTGGATTCTGATTTTGTGGGATCAACTCTAAATAAGAAGTTTTTTAAGCTAGTTGTCTGTTGCACTATTTATCATATCTGGAGAGAACGTAATAGCAGGAGGTTTGGTAATGACATTCATAATATTAATACCCTGGTATCTACTATTAAAAGGGTGGTTAACATCAAAATTGCAAAGTGGAAAGATAGAGAGCTATTAGTGGGAAATGTTTGTTTGTGAGACTGGATCTCTCTCTTTGATTATGTTCATGGTTATGCTGGATTTGATGGTGGGCTTGGTGCTTTCTGTAGCCAGGACGATGATGAAGCTCCGTGTTTTGATTTTTGTTTCCTTTTCCCCTTGGATGGCCACTTGGCAACCAGGGGCAATGTTACCCTTACAGCCTTTTTCTGAGTCTTGGACTACTCTCGATTTGGAGCCTGGACTTATTTTTCTGCCTTTTCCTGTTTGCTCCATTATGTCGTTTCTGACTTGTGCTGGGAAGATTTTTCTCCTTTTCCAAGTTGGTCATTTTCTGGAGCTGCACTCTCAAGTGCTGGTTGGTGCACTAAGTTCGGTGGCTCGATTGCTGTTTAAAGTTTTAGATTTACCAATTTTTGGGATACTTAATTGTGAATGTTTTGGGTGGTATAGTTGGGGTTTATTTCTTTTTGACCTACATAAGTTTTTGTTTTTTGCTTATGTTAGGTAGTCTTTACTTATAATCTTTTTTAATTGTAATTGTTCCTTTTATCTTTAATATAGGGGCTTCGGCCCAAAATTTCCCAAAAAAAAAAAAATATTCATGTTTGAATTTAAGATTTTGAATTGGAGTTTTTTTTTTTAATGAAATTCCGCGAAATTTCTACATTTTTTAAGATTCCAGCTCAAAATATATTTTTTTATTTTTCACAGCTGCTGAGAAAGAATAAACGAGGAAAAGCCGATAAAGATGATGTTGTGCAAACATCCATGAAAAGAAAGAGGAATAGCTGAAGTTGAAAAAAGAATAGGTTGCATAAAGGATAATTTTTTTTTTTTACATTTAGGAAATATATTGGGGGTTCCAAAGGGGCAGCGCCTCCTGGCGGGATTTGACCTGGGTCGCGGGGTCAAGGGGCAATGCCCTTGCGGTGGTTTTCCCCCAAACAAATTTTTACTGTAAAAGTAATTTTGAAGTTATATTTGTTTTAAAAGTTTGTAAGTCGTTCGTACTCCGTAATTTGTAGTATTAAAAGCGTGGTTGTTTGTACTCCGTGATTTTTAGTGATATTTTTTTCATTTTAAAACTTTCTCATTTTTTCACAATTATGTATTACAGAAACTTTAAAACTTTCTTAGCTTGTTTATATGCTCTAGATTCTCGCTATGGCTCAGTACCATTCGGTACCCCTCAGTATCGAGCGTTGCGGAGAGGTGTCGAGCGGTACCTAGCATTGGTATTGAGAGTACTGCTTATTGAGAGGTGTCGAGCGGTGCCGAGCATAATTATTCAGTATTGCTTATTGAGAGGTATCGACTAGTACCATTATTAGGGGTGCCAATATTTGACATGACACTCAAACCCGACCAAAAAAGTTTTGGTTTGACCGGACCCAATTTCAAAATGGGTCAGGTTCGGGTTCTAGGATTTGACCCGTTTTAAAAATGGGTCGGGTTTGGATTGACCATAAGGGTTGTCGTGTAAACCTAGAAACTCATTTAAAATGAGTTGCTCGCACCAACCCCGGCTGGCCGCGCACCTGCCCAAACTTCTCGCGCACTGCCGCCAACCACTCGTCTAGGCAGCCCTGCTAACCCATCTCTGGCATGCTCTCGCGCACCCGCCGTCCGGGCATTTCGCCGTCCTGTGTCGAGTCGGGTCAACCCGGCAACCCGACGAGTCGGGTCCGGGTTCGCATTTCCGACCCGATTATATACCCAGGTCAGGTTAGGGTTGACACGTTTGAACCTGGTCAGTTTCGGGTTCGAACCCAACCCAACCCAAAACTCGGTTTTAACACCCCTAACCGCTATGTATAAGTCATGTTGATTCAGATGTAAGAAATCCGATTAAAAATACATAATTATTTAGTATTGCTTATTGAGAGGTACCAATCAGTATCTAGCATTGATATTGAGAGTTTATTGGTATCAACATTGAATATCATAAAGGGAATAATTATGCTTAGTATCACAATGTACCAATCATATTTATTAAGATGTAAGAAATTTGATTAGAAAATACATTTTTATTTATTATTGCTTATTGAGATGTACCGAGCAGTACCGAGCAGTATAGAGCAGTACCGAGCATTAGTATCGAGTGATACCGAGCATGGTACTTAGAGTTCATAGGTATCAACATTAAATATCATTAAGGGGAAAATTATGTATGGTACCATTGTGTACCAGTCATATTGATTTAGATGTAAGAAATTTGATTAAGAAATACATAGTTATTTAGTATTTCTTATTGAGATGTATCGATTAGTACCGAGTGGTTTGTTAGATTGTACTATGTCGTGGTTTTGAGGATTGACTCATTTTGTTAGATTGCTCTAGGTTAGCATTAACATTGCTCATTAGATTGCACTATGTTGTGTTTTTGGCATTGACTTTATATGCTTTATTTGTTAGCATCGAATATATACACTTACTAATATTGAAATCTCAGGTAATTTTTTTTAACATGGAGAATTTTGAGAACATATAATATATTGATTCATTGATAGACGAACATGCATTACTGCGAGAAAGGAACAACAACACAAATCTGTTGCAGAGAATATATATATCATAACAAACATAAGACAACTAGGAATATACCACATCATTATAGTTATGATTAAACATAAACTAAATATTACAGGTGCGAACAAACTACATAAGGGCATTATCACGCACTACTCTACGTTGTTCAATTGATGCTATGTGCTTGAGTTTGACTTTGCATTCAATAACATTTAAAATGAAACTCAAACTCTCGCTACAGGTCCATCCAATCTCTTGCACCTCCAACTAATATCTCCTTCATTCTATTTCCATAACAGTCTAGAATAAATTCTTCCTCCCATGACAATTAAGTATAATAAAGAATAATGTTGTCGACTAACCTTTCGAAATCTTCTAAAGAATCACCTTCACGTTGTAGATGATGATAATACATTTGGACGCAAAAAACCACTACATGACCATCATGTGCGTAGAATATCCTCTCTAAATGTATCCAACCTAAACTGTTTAAGAAATTACCTATCTTGTAAGCATTGATCCTGATACATCATCCGAAAATTATCTTGATCGGGCACTAATCTCGAGGCAAAAGCACGTCGGAAACTTCAAAAATTAATTCGGAGACCATCTCAACTCCGATTTCAACAAACTTATATTCAAACTGAGCGTCTCGGAAATACGAATCCAACGACACCAAATTCGACTCAATCCAAGTCCAAATGAGCCCAAATCGAGGACCTGAAGCGTGGTTGGAAGCTTTGTGCCACTGTTTGAGTTACCAAACGGTTTCCAAATACGACGAGCTTATAATCCGATCGTGCGGCTTGACGAGACGAGTCCAACGAGCCCAAGATCACTGAATTCCGAAATCACTAAGGCCTCCAAATGCCTAACGGATTGTCCATGATCAAGTGGTTCAATATCGGCCGTCCATCTAACCACTCCTTATTTACCCTTGATCTCTCACCTATTTACAGGCCATGCCACTCCATAAAATCTATAAATATACCCCTCATTTCTCTTGAAAAGGGATCCAAGCAAGAAGAGAAGAATATAAGAGAAGGAACAAGAGAAGGAAGAAGCTCCTACTCGACCACCGCCGGAACCTCGCCGAACCACCGTCGGAGCCTCGCCGGACCACCGCCGGAGCCTCGCCGAACTGCCAACTGAGGCTCTCACCTTCACCAGAGGCCCTCACCTTCGGCAGAGGCCCTCACCTTTGCCAGAGGCCCTGTAATATCACGATCTGCTCCAGAATCGTCCAGGACGATCTGGGATCGTCCTGGGACGATCAGTGGAAAAAGAGTTCCAGAATTTACCCAGAAGTGTTCCAGGTGATTTCCTGTAGGCATCGTCCAGGCCGATCGAGGACATCGGCCAGGCCGATTGCACTGTTCACAAGTATCGGCCGGATCATCGCCCTGTGAGCTGTCCAGGACGATCCATTTGGTCGGATCGTCCCGGGACGATCTGGATATCGTCCAGGACGATGTAACTGTTCATAAGGATCGGCCGTGCAATCGCCCTGGAGTATCGGCCAGGATGATCTTGTTTGGTCTGATCGTCCAGGACGATCTGGCGATCGGCCGGGCCGATCTGAAGATTATAAAGCTGATTTCAGCTCATTTGAAGAGAGAGAAAATCAAAATTAAAATATCTGATTTTGCGTCTGAGGAGAGAGAAAAAGAAGTTTTTGGAAAAGTTGATTTCGGGAAGACGCGGAACCGTTTTTGTTCGAAGTGACTGTTGAGGAAATTGCTGTGCTCGAGGTAAGGCACATTTCGTCTTTCTAAATTTTCAGTTCCGTCGCGGTTGGCGGTATTTTCTGTCCGGATTTCGTTTTCGTTACGGTTTTTCGTCCGTATCTTTTGATTGGTTCAGTTTTTACCGCGTAAGTTTCTGTATATTGTTGACGTGCCGAGTGTGCACATTTTGGTTATTTTCCGAAGATTTTTGTCCGGGTATTTTTGATTCGGCGATGTTTTTCGTAGACTACAATTTTCTGTGAAATTGGAAATTATCTGTGCAGTAGAATAAATGTTCTGGAATATGATTATCTATGTTCTGTGCGAATTCGGTGAATTTTCTTTGCAGGAAATTTTGTGTAAATTCTGTATACTGCCGTTGTGCTGCCCGATTTTTGGGTAATTTCTGAATTGTTCGGATTTCTTCTGAATTGAAATGCTATGTGTATAAGCTATAAAAAGGGAGTTATAAGGGGCCTGAATCCTATGAGATTCAGTTAGTGAAACGGGAAATCTGAAATGAGATCAAATCTGAAATCTGATATCTGTTCTGTTCCGGATCCGATGAATTCTGTTCTGGTGCTATAAGCACATCTGTTTTGGTGCCGTGAGCACAAAGGGAGACATAAGGGGCCTGGATCCTATGAGATTCAGTCAGTGTCTGGGAAGGGAGGCATAAGGGGCCGGAATCCGTAGAGATTCCGTCAGTGTCAGGGCATTTAGTTATATGTATCTGTTCTGTTTTATGTATCTGTTCTGTACGCAATTGTAATTCTGATGTGATATGATCTGCAAATTCTGATTTCCGATTCTGTTTTGATTTCTGATCTGATATCTGTCTGATGAGTTTGGTTTTGGTTTCTGAGAATTTAGATTAGTGGTTTGTTGCTTTGCTGAGCTGTTGAGCTCACCCTTGCTTTTTGGTGGTTTTCAAGTTCTGGGAAAGGCAAGGAAGTCCAGGATTAGTTCAGAGTCTGATCAGTATAGGTACTTTTGTACTTTTGATTTTTTGTACAGTCATGACTTTTCTGTTCTGTCTTTCCTTCTGTTTAAAAGCCATGTACTGTTCTGTAGATGATTATTTTTGAGGAAATGAAAAGATAGATGTTTTGTTCCGCTGCATTTGATGATTTTAGTAGCTCTGTTGTTCTGTGTGTGTTTGTTGAGTTAAGTATTTGGAAGATCAGTTCAGTAACCTAATCCAAAGCCAGATCCTGGATAAGAAGGTCTCTCGTCGCGATCCGGCTCGGGCGGGATCCGTCCCCGTCGGGTCGGGTCGTGACAAGCTTTTGTGGTATCAGAGCACTGGTTTTGGAAACAGGTTGGATTGTAAAACAGAGCTCTAGGAAGTGATCAGTGAGTCTGTCTGGGGGTAGTTTTGGGTCGTTTGGCTTTTTATTGTGCTGTTTTTGTGTTGTTTTTGTGATAGTTTTCCGGATTTTCTGGATTTTTCTGTATGGATCAGCCAGACCCATACATGACAGACGGTCAGAGTGCCGATCAGGCAGCACCAGTGGGGAGTACAGCCCCAGTGGTCGGTGCTGATACGCTGTCTCAGTTTGCTTCACTTGTTGCTCAGATGATGAGCGAGACTCAGAGCAGAGCTTCTACTGTTAGATCTGAGGACATTGATCGACACCTGCAGTTATTTTTGAGGTTGAAGCCTCCGAGATTTGAGGGCGCTGTTGAGCCCAGAGCAGCCGAGGAGTGGCTGAGGAGATTGGAAAAGACTTTTGACGGGATGCAGTGTCCTGCAGACAGGAAGGTTCCGTTAGCTGTTTTTCTGTTGGACGGAGAGGCTGAGCACTGGTGGGACGGCCAGCAGGCAGCCAGATTTCAGGGTAGACTGAACTCTTTGATCACTTGGGAAGAGTTCACTGAAGTATTCCGAGATTGGTTTGTTCCCCCTTCTGCACGACAGCAGATGCAGGAGAGTTTTCTGAGGCTGGTTCAGGGGAGCAAGACGGTGATGCAGTACGAGGCTGAGTTTACTGCATTAGCCAGATACGCTCCGCAGCTGGTTAGCACTTCTGCTGAGAGGTGCTACAGGTTTCTGAGAGGATTACGAGACACTTTGAGGCAGCCTTTGATACCATTCAGGATCACTGATTTCTCTGAGCTTGTGGAGCGAGCTCATCTGATTGAGAATGACATGACGGCTACTCAGCAGCGGTGGACTGCGAGTAGGAAGAGGTTTGGAGGTGAGACTTCTGGCAGTGGTTCCTCTGGAAAGAGGAGATTTGTTTCTGGTTCTGGATCTGGAGATTCCAGAAGGAGCGGAGGGTCGTCTGGTACTGCTACCAGTACGACTAGTTCTGGATCTGTCAGTATGGCACCTGTGTGCCAGAGTTGTGGACGGCGACACCATGGCCAGTGCTACAGGATAGCTGGTCTTTGTTTCAGATGTGGTCAGCCGGGACATAGGATTGCAGAATGTCCACAGATGGGATTTGAGCAGCGATCTAAGGGCTTCGTCAGACCTGTTGGTTCAGCAGCAGGAAGACCGAGGACTGTTCCTCCACGCCCTGAGGGATTTACTGGTAGAGGTGGTGGTTCTAGTTCTGCACCACGGAGACCACCTACTGTTCAGAGGGAGCAGAGTAGTTCTGTTGCTTCAGCTCCTGTTCCAGTTCAGCCACGAGTTTACAGCTTGAGTCAGCAGGAGGCTCGAGATGCTCCGGATGTTGTGACAGGTACGGTTTACATTTCTGATCAGCCCTGTCGTGTTTTGTTTGACTCTGGAGCGAGTCATTCTTTTCTGTCCGAGCACTGTTTTGAGATTTTACATTTGGATTCGATGGTTTTACCGGTTTCTTTGTCTGTGATTTTACCGGCTGGGAATCCTCTGATTGCTCGACAGTTTTGTTTGTGTGAGATTGAGATTTCTGGCAAGAAGTGGAAATCGAGTTTGATTCGGTTGCCGATTTCATCGTATGATGTAATTCTGGGAATGGATTGGCTGAGTCAGTATGAGGCTCAGATTGACTGTCTGAAGAAGCAAGTGAGTTTGCTTATGGCTGGAGAGAGAGTTGTATTTCAGGGATTACGAGGTGTTCTCTCCAGTCTGATTTCTGCGTTGGAGGTGAGCAGGATGTGGAAGAAGGGATGCCCAGTATTTTTGGCTTCAGTGCGGGATTTGAACCTAGAGGTTGGTTCTGTTTCTGAGATCCCAGTGGTACGGGAGTTTGTGGATATTTTTCCTGAGGAGTTGGTTGGTTTACTTCCGGATAGAGATGTGGAGTTCTCTATCGATGTTTTTCCGGGTACCGCTCCGATATCGAAAGCTCCATACAGGATGGCACCGAAAGAACTTTCTGAGTTGAAAGTTCAGCTTCAAGAGTTGGTTGACAGAGGTTTTATACGCCCTAGTGTTTCACCCTGGGGAGCACCTGTTCTGTTTGTGAAGAAGAAGGACGGTACACTCCGTATGTGTATTGATTACAGAGATTTGAACAAGGCCACGATCAAGAACAAGTATCCTTTGCCTCGGATAGATGACTTGTTTGATCAGCTTTCCGGATCTTCGGTATTTTCGAAGATTGATTTGAGATCCGGATATTATCAGGTGAAGGTAAAGGAATCTGATGTGGTGAAGACTGCTTTCAGTACTCGGTACGGGCACTACGAGTTTTTGGTTATGCCTTTTGAGGTAACCAATGCGCCCGCTATTTTCATGGATCTGATGAACCGAGTATTCAGGGAGTATTTGGATCAGTTTGTGATCGTCTTCATCGACGATATTCTGGTATATTCTGCATCTGAGGATGATCATGCCAGACATTTGAGGATTGTGTTGGAGACTTTGAGGAGGAATCAGCTATATGCCAAATTCTCCAAGTGTGAATTTTGGCTGAAGAGTATTTCTTTTCTGGGGCATGTGATTAGCGGAGAAGGCATTTCTGTAGATCCCCAGAAGATTCAGGCAGTTGCTGATTGGCCAAGGCCGACTACGGTATTTGAGGTACGTAGTTTCTTGGGCATGGCCGGGTATTACAAGAAATTTGTGAAAGGATTTTCACAGATTTCGACTCCTCTGACGAGACTGACTCAGAAGTCGGTTCCTTTTGTTTGGACACCGGAGTGTGAAGCTAGTTTTTTGAGACTGAAGGATTGTTTGACTTCAGCTCCAGTGTTGGCTCTTCCGTCAGGTACGGAGGGTTTTCAGGTGTTCAGTGATGCTTCACTGAAAGGACTGGGATGTGTCCTGATGCAGCATGGTCAGGTAATTGCTTATGCTTCGAGACAGTTGAAACCACATGAGAAGAATTACCCGACGCATGATTTGGAGTTAGCTGCAGTTGTTTTTGCTTTGAAGATTTGGCGTCATTACCTGTATGGCGTCAGATGTGAGATTACTGATCATAAGAGCCTGAAGTATATTTTTACTCAGAAGGATCTGAATTTGAGGCAGAGAAGGTGGCTCGAGTTGATCAAGGACTATGACCTGACTATTCAGTATCAGCCTGGAAAGGCGAATATGGTAGCAGATGCTTTGAGCAGGAAGTCTTCTGGATTATCAGGTATTCAGCTTACCTGTGATGACTTTCTGATTTGTGATTTGGAGAGATTGCAGTTGGAGGTGATTTCCTCCAGTGATTTGGAGTTGACTCAGATGAGTATTCAGTCTTCTTTGGAAGCACGGATTCAAGAAGCCCAGAAGTCAGATTCTGATTATTCAAAGTTGATAGCTCAGATTGGATCTGGTAAGACTCCTGAACTTCGAATTTCTGATTCTGGTGCTATTTTCTGTAAGAACAGGTTGTGGGTACCTGTGTTTGGAGATTTGAGGCGGGAGATTCTGTATGAATCTCATAATTCAGGCTACACTGTTCATCCAGGCAGTGGTAAGATGTACGCTGATATGAAGCTTTTGTTCTGGTGGCTTGGGATGAAGAAGGATGTGGCGGAGTTTGTGTCGAGATGCGAAGCCTGTTAGTTGGTGAAGGCAGAGCATCAGCGACCAGGTGGACTGTTGCAGTCGTTGCCTATCCCTGAGTGGAAGTGGGAGGAGGTAACAATAGATTTTGCGATGGGTTTTCCTCGATCACGACAAGGACATGATGCCATTTGGGTAGTTGTGGATCGATTGACGAAGTCAGCCCATTTTCTTCCGATCAGACAGACGGATTCAGTTGAACGCTTGGCACTGATTTATGTGAAGGAGATAGTCAGATTGCACGGTGTGCCTCGTGTGATCGTATCTGATCGAGATGAACGCTTTACTTCCAGACTTTGAAAAGGCATTCAGCAAGGCTTGGGTACGAAATTACATTTCAGTACAGCCTTTCATCCTCAGACAGATGGACAGTCTAAGAGGACTATTCAGGTATTGGAAGACCTGTTGAGGCTTTGTGTTCTGGACTTTAGCGGAAGCTGGGAAGATCATATTCCGCTGATTGAGTTTGCCTATAACAACAGTTTTCAGTCCAGTATCGGTATGGCACCGTACGAGGCTCTGTATGGCAGGAAGTGTCGTACTCCTTTGACTCTGACGGAGGTCGGAGATAGACAGGCTTTGGGTGCCACTTTTGCTGATGAAACTGCTCAGAAGATCAGTTTGATAAGAGAGAGATTGAAAGCGGCTCAGGACCGTCAGCAGAAGTATTATAATCAGAAGCACAGATTTGTTGAGTTTCAAGTTGGTGACTTTGTGTATGTCAAAGTCAGCCCGATGAAGGGTGTGAGCAGATTTGGTCAGGTAAGCAAGCTTAGTCCAAGGTATGTTGGACCGTTTGAGATTTTGGAAAGAATTGGAAAAGCTGCTTATCGCCTATTGCTTTCTGATTCTATGCCTGATGTGCATAATGTGTTTCACGTATCCACTCTGAGGAAGTGGGTTTCAGACTCTGGGAAGAAGATATCTACTGACGAGGTTGAGATTCAGGAGAATCTGGCGTACAAGGAAGAGCCAGAGCTTATTTTGGCATACGACGTCCGAAAGTTAAGAAATAAAGAGATTCCGATGGTTAAAGTCCAGTGGAAGCACCGGACTGCACGAGAAGCAACTTGGGAAAAAGAGTCTGATATGAGACGGTCGTACCCGTACTTGTTTTGACTGAGTTTGGATTGGATAATGTCGAGGACGACATTTTTCTGAGTTGGGGAGATTGTAATATCACGATCTGCTCCAGAATCGTCCAGGACGATCTGGGATCGTCCTGGGACGATCAGTGGAAAAAGAGTTCCAGAATTTACCCAGAAGTGTTCCAGGTGATTTCCTATAGGCATCGTCCAGGCCGATCGAGGACATCGGCCAGGCCGATTGCACTGTTCACAAGTATCGGCCGGATCATCGCCCTGTGAGCTGTCCAGGACGATCCATTTGGTCGGATCGTCCCGGGACGATCTGGATATCGTCCAGGACGATGTAACTGTTCATAAGGATCGGCCGTGCAATCGCCCTGGAGTATCGGCCAGGATGATCTTGTTTGGTCTGATCGTCCAGGACGATCTGGCGATCGGCCGGGCCGATCTGAAGATTATAAAGCTGATTTCAGCTCATTTGAAGAGAGAGAAAATCAAAATTAAAATATCTGATTTTGCGTCTGAGGAGAGAGAAAAAGAAGTTTTTGGAAAAGTTGATTTCGGGAAGACGCGGAACCGTTTTTGTTCGAAGTGACTGTTGAGGAAATTGCTGTGCTCGAGGTAAGGCACATTCCGTCTTTCTAAATTTTCAGTTCCGTCGCGGTTGGCGGTATTTTCTGTCCGGATTTCGTTT
The DNA here is from genome assembly GCA_016618105.1 of Dendrobium huoshanense. Classification (NCBI taxonomy): domain Eukaryota; kingdom Viridiplantae; phylum Streptophyta; class Magnoliopsida; order Asparagales; family Orchidaceae; genus Dendrobium; species Dendrobium huoshanense. The sequence goes on along the minus strand of CM028349.1, from coordinate 33,448,614 downwards.
TCGTTACGGTTTTTCGTCCGTATCTTTTGATTGGTTCAGTTTTTACCGCGTAAGTTTATGTATATTGTTGACGTGCCGAGTGTGCACATTTTGGTTATTTTCCGAAGATTTTTGTCCGGGTATTTTTGATTCGGCGATGTTTTTCGTAGACTACAATTTTCTGTGAAATTGGAAATTATCTGTGCAGTAGAATAAATGTTCTGGAATATGATTATCTATGTTCTGTGCGAATTCGGTGAATTTTCTTTGCATGAAATTTTGTGTAAATTCTGTATACTGCCGTTGTGCTGCCCGATTTTTGGGTAATTTCTGAATTGTTCGGATTTCTTCTGAATTGAAATGCTATGTGTATAAGCTATAAAAAGGGAGTTATAAGGGGCCTGAATCCTATGAGATTCAGTTAGTGAAACGGGAAATCTGAAATGAGATCAAATCTGAAATCTGATATCTGTTCTGTTCCGGATCCGATGAATTCTGTTCTGGTGCTATAAGCACATCTGTTTTGGTGCCGTGAGCACAAAGGGAGACATAAGGGGCCTGGATCATATGAGATTCAGTCAGTGTCTGGGAAGGGAGGCATAAGGGGCCGGAATCCGTAGAGATTCCGTTAGTGTCAGGGCATTTAGTTATATGTATATATTCTGTTTTCTGTATCTGTTCTGTACGCAATTGTAATTCTGATGTGATATGATCTGCAAATTCTGATTTCCGATTCTGTTTTGATTTCTGATCTGATATCTGTCTGATGAGTTTGGTTTTGGTTTCTGAGAATTTAGATTGGTGGTTTGTTGCTTTGCTGAGCTGTTGAGCTCACCCTTGCTTTTTGGTGGTTTTCAGGTTCTGGGAAAGGCAAGGAAGTCCAGGATTAGTTCAGAGTCTGATCAGTATAGGTACTTTTGTACTTTTGATTTTTTGTACAGTCATGGCTTTTCTGTTCTGTCTTTCCTTCTGTTTAAAAGCCATGTACTGTTCTGTAGATGATTATTTTTGAGGAAATGAAAAGATAGATGTTTTGTTCCGCTGCATTTGATGATTTTAGTAGCTCTGTTGTTCTGTGTGTGTTTGTTGAGTTAAGTATTTGGAAGATCAGTTCAGTAACCTAATCCAAAGCCAGATCCTGGATAAGAAGGTCTCTCGTCGCGATCCGGCTCGGGCGGGATCCGTCCCCGTCGGGTCGGGTCGTGACAGGCCCTCACTTTCGTCAGAGGCCCTCACCTTCGCCAGAGGCCCTCACCTTCGTAAGAGGCCCTCACCTTCATCAGAGGCCCTCACCGCCAGAGGCCTTCACTTTCGCCAGAGGCCCTCACCTTCGCCAGAGGCCCTCACCTTTGTCAGACCATCACCTGAGGCCCGAAGTTCCGCCAGACCATCACCTGACACCCGGATTTCTATCGTACAGTTGTTATTTGTAATCGGATCGCCCTCGGAGGCGAATCAACCCATTGTAACCGACTTATATTATAGTGGAATCACTTTCAACTGGGCTAAGCCTCGTGATTTTTCCCCTTTCAAGGATTTTCCACATAAAAAATCTCGTGTTCTCTGTGTGTGAGCTAGATATCCGTGCAAAGCTAAAACGTATAATTAAAACTCTATTGCGTGTATATTCAAGCCCGCAACATATCCCGTACCTTCTTTGTGCAACTTTAAAAGTAAACAATTGAGGTCTTCAGTCTAGTCATGCATGGAACATCTAAAAATATCATGTTCCATCGCCTTCATCTCCAAAGGACTATCCGGAAATCTTCTCATATATTGTTGCAATCATTTGATTCCGCAATCATTTGGTTCCATTAAGCATTAAATCTTTCACAGGAAGGTCTCTAATCATCTCCAAACTTGGCCAAAACATTATAAACCAAATGATATATAATCTCAAACCTCAAATATTACATAAAATTTACCTGACTCAACTTGTTCCAATAAATCTTTTTCACTGCCTCCAAATGCATCCCTTATATATAGAATGTTTATACTACAAGACATTTACACTAAAATAAAATAAAATTTAATGCTTCTAATGATAACTACTCTGAAATTTAAATTCAAAACTAAAACCAAATAACTCATACTAATATACAACCAAACAAGCAGTAAAGAACTACATGGCAAACAAATTTAATGAACAAGCATGACATAGCTAATTTAGCATCCTATGCTGTTAATATTGAGTATGCACTAATTCTGATGCATAAACCATGTAATATTGAGTTTGCATAACTTAATTTTCCAAAACAACTGAACTTTTCCTTAGAAATTAGTTTTTACATCACAAAACCTAAACATGATCAATAGTTAATAACTCAATCATTTCTCAACTTCAACATTTTTCACTATAAAACTCTTCACCATGTCAATTATTTTAATTTGATTTATATCAACATAAAACTAAGTTGATGTGCTGATTAGCAAAAAAATTACTTATTATTTTAGTGTAAGTCGTCTGATCAACGGGCGATTTACACTTAAATCGAATTTATTTTAAAAAAATTAATTGACTGTAAGTTGGTCGTTGAACGAGCAACTTACACTAAAACATAAATTTTCAAAAAAAAAAAAAACACTAACAATTTAATATATTACTTTTGCCAAAATAGGAAAAATGTAAACTAATGAGAATTGAATAAATAAAAAATAACATAATTAACCTTTTTAGAGATTTACATTCATATCATAAAATTTTATTTATTTATATATTTAAAATTTAACTTTTAAATTTTTTATATGATTTATGTTTTAAAATAGAAGTATAAATAAATATTAAAATTAAAATTTAAATATATAATAAATAAAAAAATATATGGCATGAATGTAAATATTTGTTAACATCTTTTGTTCTCTCTCCAATATCCATCCGCACGCACTGAAGTACTGAATTCAGCTTCAGATTCGGCAGCTCGCGCAGTCTCAAGGGCTCGATCGGGCGTTTTCCGTCGTAGTCTCGTAGATTCCAAGCGGCATTTCTAAAGCAGCGGGAATGGTATCTGTTCTGCAGTAAGCACTTCCATTTGAGCATCATTACCTCTGGATCCAGATTGATCTTCTTCCCCAAGATCCACGGTAACTCTTGTTCTTCCTGTAGCCAGATCGGCATATGGATCTCTCAATCGATCTCCATTTGTCCCCTGGAAATGGAAAGCCTTTGACTGACATCCTTTGAACGATCTTAAAAACCAGTGGATGGGGATGCTTAAACCTTTTATACAAATATTGAATCTGGAATCCCCTTTAATTACTACGCTACTACCTGAAACTGGTAAGATTTTACTTTGTAGGGTTTCTGAATTGTAATTGCCAACCCTGCTCGACTTGCCCCCACTTCTCCACCATGGAGGTGCACCTCAAAGAGCTTTTCACCAGATTCCAGGAACAATTTAGCTCTGGTCCCGGCCTAGGCCCGACTTCTGGAACTTGTCTCCTCAAGGTTGAGGGGATTCCTACAGCTTTCATCAAATCCCTCTTTCGGGCCTCCGCTGCACTCTACCGCACTGAGCCATGGAAGCGACTTCGACCCTGCCACCTCTTTGGTGTTCGGATTGGCAAAGAGTTTGATTGGCCTGGCAAGAAACAACCTTTCCCTTGTGCCCAATTCATCGGCGGGGATGGTGGTGATCTTGGCTTTCACATGTTCAAATCTGACCTTGATGCTCAAAAGATGTCAGGGTTGTCGGAAACCAGTGTGCCTACTGATGTTGAGCTTCTACGGGTTATGTTCTTGCCTGAATCCCTATTGCTTCCTTCTACGAAGAGAATGATTAGATCCTTATCTTTGGAAGCAGAAACTGGTGATAAGTTTCCAATTATAGATGTTGCTCGTCGTACTTCTACTGGCAATCGTTTCAGGAACCCTACGGCCGAGGAGCTTCGATATGTCTTTGCTTTCATGAAAGCGATCACCCTTTTGCACCCATTTCTGCAATTTGCTGACAATGCATTGTCAGGAAAGCGAAGAGTGATCAAATTTGAGCCTTTTATCGAGACTGTGGATGTTCAGTGGCCTCCTGAACTTCAAAGAGCTGGGGAATTAGTTGCTGTCACTATTTCTCATCCGCCTGGTCAGGTCTATCAGGAGAAGAAGCTGAATTCACAAAATTCAATTCAAGCAGCAAAACATGTAGAGGAGGAGGAGGAGGAGATTCCCCAATAAGTAAACATGTTTATCCTGATTTGTTTCTTTATGTATTTCGTTGGCCTGGCAATGTTAAGTGTTATTTCTTATTGGAGTTCTTATGAAAAATGAGGAAAATTTATTTGCAAATCATGAATTTATGCACACTTATCTCCATTATATATGTACTAGAATGGGTATCATGAAATGCTTTTTTTTCTTCTTGTGGTGAAAAAAAGTTATTAACTTGGGTATGCTTTTCCTGCGTCTTTATAAGCTGCTGTGCAAGGTAAATTAGCGGTTTTTTATGATGTTTTTTAGTGTAATATACTCATTTTCTAAGTTAATTACTTTGCTGATGATGATGCGAAGCATCTTACTCATAGTATCCTCATACCACCATTTCCGTAGTTTCTTTGCTCACACTACTACCAGCACCTTTATTCTCTTTCGTTTAACGTACTGTTATTACCTTTTCTAGTTGTTTGTCTTTTTCCAGCAATAAGGAAGTATAGCAAATAATGCAACATATATAAAGAGGTACATGTTTTAGAGAGGAAGCTGAATACAATATATACAAAAGTTTTGTTTCTGATTTAACTCTTCTTTGTTCCCATTCTACATTGCCTTCTTCCAAAGACTTTGTTAAGACAATTTGCTGATATTGGACCCACTGAATTGCTACCTGAACTACCACCTCTCCAAACACTTCAACATCAAATCAATTTCACGTCAGGGGCCACTCTTCCCAATCTCCTGCGTTACAAGATGAGTCAGACAGAACTTGACATTCTCTAGTAGCTAGTTGACAAATTAGTGGCCAAATAGCTTGTTCACCCGGTTTAAGTCTGTGTGCCATTCTGGCATTGTTAGTCCCCTAGAAAGGCGCTAGTTGCGGGATGTGCATTGACAACCGAGCTATCAATAAAATAACAATCAATTACGCTTTCCAATTCCAAGTCTAAGAACCACTGGATGAATTAGTTGGTTCATCCATCTTCTCTAATTGGATCTCCATGACAAATATTACCAAATAAGAATTTGCTACGGGGATCAGTGGAAAATGATGTTTAAAACCGATCAAGGTTTGTATGAGTGAAAAGTGATGTCATTTGGGTTATGCAATGCTCCATCAACCTTCTTATGACTAATAAATGAGATACTCAAATAACTATTGGTCAAGTTTTGTGTTTCTTTTTTTTTTTTTTTTTTTTTTTAACTTTATTATCGTTTATAGCCACAATTTTGAAGAACACTTATAACACTTAGCAGCTATATTGGAGGTGTTGAGACCGCACAAACTTGACTTAGGTTTTGTTTGGGACGGCTTTTTTACTGCTTGTTAAAATAACTTTTTAGTACAAAAGTTGAAATTTTTGTACATATAAAGGTGGAGGACAAAATACAAGCTTATATACTCCTCTACTCATTCCTAACTCAATTTTGGAGTACTTAAGCCTCGATTTAATTCCCAATTTTCCTCGCACAAAAAGAGGTTCGACTTAATTATGGTGGTCATGGATGGATGTTAAAAAATGTCAAACTTATAGCTGCAAGAAGACTTTGTATGCCCTTAATATAGCTCATTTATTTTTTTGCAATATAATCTGCCTGCATAGTATTTCATAAAGTCTCACATCTGATCGGAACGGAAAATTTCATTAGTCATTTTTGGGAGAAATTATGGAAGCTTATGCGCACAGAATTTCAACCAAGCTTTGCTTATCATCTACAGTCAGATTATCAAATTGAAGTTGTAAATAGGACTCTTGGCTAGATGTTGCATTGCCTTGTCCAATGCAATCCCAAACAGTGGGACGAGACTTTGGGTCAAGCTGAATTCACATACAACTCAATGTCAAATCGATCCACATGTCGCTACCCCTTCAGTATAGTTTACCCAAAAAAATGCCTAACCACATAATTAACGTCATTGTTTTACCCAAATCCATGATTGAAGCTGCAGCTACCTTGTTGACACAGTTCACATTCATGCTTCAAGATGTCAGGGCTAGATCAATGGCTTTCCAAAGGCACTTACAAGCAGCTAGAAAGCATAAATCGCCATTACAAAAGCTTCAATCCAGGAGATTTAGTTATGGTTTGACTATGTAAGGAACATTTCCTGCCCAGGATGTTTCAATCTAATAACTTGAACATACCAAAAAAGTATTTTGTTCTTATTTTTTGTGGCTAGTGAGTAATGCATTGAAGAATTATATTCATCATGTAGGCATCTTTCGTAACATTATGGCATTTTTAAAGCTAGCAGGTGATCTGGTAAGATAATCAAAATAAAAGAAATCTAAGCTTTCATTCCTTTTCTTAGGAACACTCTCTGCATGACTCCTAAATCCTCTTGAATCTGAAACTCTCCCAACCTGAAAAGCATTATTAAGTTATATAGGGAGAGAGGATCACAGAGTTGACTATTGGTGGTTGGGATAAGCTTGCTATTGAGGAGGAAGATGAAAAGTGGGTACTGAATGGTGAAGAAGGGTAATTTATAAATAGGGCCCTTTTCGTCGCATTTTCAACAAACAGGGCAATTTCCGTCGCATTGTCCGGCGGATTATCCGTCGGTCAAATCACCAGCGGAAAATGGGTCGGTACAAATTCATCGAGTCTAAGTAAGCCGGAGCAATTTTAACCGGCGGAATTTTCGCCGAAAATTTATATTTTCCAGAAAAATCTGGCGGAATATACACCGGTAGTCGTATGGCGAAAATTATTCCGGAAATTACGCCGAAAATTTACCATCGTATATTCCGCTGGTTCTACCGACGCATTTTTATCCGCCGAAAACTCCGACAGTAATGACATATTTTCCTATAGTGTTAATAGAGGATCTCTCATATTCTAAGAGTGATGCTCAAAAGTTTTTTCTACTTCTTTTAATGATTATGTTAGCCTACTCTCCAGTATTTCCCAGTTCGGTTCACTTAGAGTTTTTCTTAAGCATGTTATTCCTTTTTAACTTCTGTTTTGAAGCCAGAATGAAGTGTATAAGGACTTTTCTATTTGTACTAGGGGATCCAAAAGCTACACTGATGGCCTACAATTTCCTCTTTTCTTGTTTACCTATTATCTTGGTTTAATCCTCATTAATGCCATTTTGCATTGGATATTACTTCCTATGGTTTATTGGAGCAATGCCCTCTCTTTTCTTCTTGAAAGCTGCAATTTTTATCTTTGATTGTGCATGGGTAGGACTAATGCTCTGATATGTTGTAAAATATAGTTTATTTTTTAGAGGATTGTTTTGATTTTTAAGCCTTTTTATTTTGGGTAGACTTACATTTCTATACATTTCACCCTATGGTTTATGCTCTTTTATGGAACGCAATTCTTAATGTATAGGTGACATTATTTTGAGCAATATATGAGCGTTGAGTCGAACGAGAAGAATCATACGGATTTGCTGCGTATTTGCTATATATTTGTAAATGCTCAACAAATACTCACTTGATAAGTATTTGCTGAGTATTTATAAATATGCAACAAATATTCAGTAAATACGCAAAAATCCGGACGATTCTTTCCGTCTGGACTCCGCACAGAATAATTGCTCCACTTTTTTAAAAAACAAAAAGTTTAGCCATGTATTTAAGATTAAATATTTTTATAAAAACAATATAATATTTTATATATTGATAATCTCATAATATGATGCATATCATATATATTTTACTATTTTATTATTATACTTGTGATTGATAATCAAAATTACTCATAAATATCTTATCAACTGACAATATTGACATTCTACTTGCGATATGACGCATGGATGTTCCATGGTTGATGAGCAACAACATCTTCTTCTTCTTCTTATTTTTTTTTTTTTTTTTTTTTTTTGAGAAAATTTGAACAAAGCCCGTATATTAACTCAACAAAAGGTTACATCATTAAAGTAAAGAGCAACAAAATTTGGCCAGAAAAAATAAGGCCAAGATAAGAGAGCTTCAAAAATACACTGCAAGAGCAGAAAATACACAGGTGTGTATACCGAAGTAAACTCCAACCAAAAACTAAAACAGAGCTCCCATGCTCGTCTATCTGGACTCAGATATAATAATAACTATAGATCAGAACATACACATCCCTGGTTGCCCATAGACCGTCCAAGGGGCTGTATAGGGAGCTTCATCATTGTCCAGGAGGGCAGATCTGCAAAGAACTCGAAGGGACATAATCCATAGGGATAGAAACAACAGATACACGAGCAATCGCCTTATAATTTGTCCATAAATTCCAGTGCATTTTTTCATTCACAATCTTCTGAACAAAGCTCTTTTAGTACATAACAATAAAGAAGTATAGCATTGCGAATTGTTCCCAAATCTCCTGTTATTCCTCTTTCCAAATGTAGTAAATCACAGAGGAAACCACCAACTTAAAGAAGTTGTTCACCTCAGGTTTGCCTTTGTAATTCCCGTTTAACCAATCAAATAGCTACAAAATAGTAGGCCAAATGAGGAAATTATTCATAATAGCAGCCATAATAGAGAAAGAATAAGTACATTCAAAGAATAAGTGAGATACTGATTCATCATATTAATTGCATAAGCTACAAATACTCGGGACTTGTATATTCCTAACAAGAAGAGCATCAGTTGTCTTGAGTGCCCCAGATAAAGCAAGCCAAGCATACACATACTACTTAATAGCATGCCTTTTATGCCAAACCATATTATACCAGTTATAGCAAGGGATTTCCGAATGAAATTCCTCCATAAAATTTTTAAATTTGTAGTTCATCCTATTTTTCCAAAGCAAACAGGGACCCTCACCTCCAATGTCTGTGATACCCGCAAATACATCCCGCAGGATGGAGGGGAAAGACTCAGGTATCACCCAGGAAACACCATTCTCGTAAGCCGTCGAGATCCCCTCCACATTTATCATCGTCGGCAATCGGAACTTCTTCATAAATTCCCTCTCCTTTCTCCGTCGTCGCCACCTTCCGCAACCCTCAACTCAATGCCGTATAAGCAAAAACATCCCATCATTTAATCAAAATACACTATCCAAATAACTCTTTTTGATCTATCATATCTACATGAATCTATTGTAACTCTATTCATAGGCATCTCCTAACGTTTGCACCATCATATATTTCTTCAATGATATGGACAACCTTTTTGTTTTTTGGGATAAATTGGGGCATAAGCCCATATCATTGATGTAAAGGAAAATTATGGTAAGTAAAGGTCAAGAGACCAAAAGCAGACATAAAAAAAAATGCTACAGGTATAAACTCAGAAAAGTAAAACAGTAGAAAAGAAAAAGGTTGAAGAAGAAACCAAGGGCTCAAGATGCATAGAGCAATAAACCCAGGCAACAAAATCATCTAAAAAGATGTAAGGGATCCCCTGGTTGCTGAAAAACAAACCGTCCAAGGGGAAGCATAGATAAACTAGCATTCATCACTGCCCTTCAAAAAAATTGATCTATGGCTGCCAAAGAGGCCACCCAAAGATCCAAAACAATCGAGCCAATGTTCCAGACTCCGGAGGGTAACAAAAATATCACAGGGACAGCGACAACCCAGAGGCACCATCAAAGCATCTGCTTAAAAACATGAGAATTCTTCCACTTTGAAATTTTGTAGGAAACAACCTTCTTGATATTAGCAGCAGTAGTGGCTTGGCATTGAATAATATTTCCAAATAATCTATCATTTATGGCTCTCCAAACATGATAAGTGATCGCACATATCAACAAAAAATAAAAAAAATTCCATCTCTTTTCAGTAACCCAATCATCAACACAATTGAAAGCTTGTAGTAAGGTGGGACAAAGCAACATACGGTTCATACTAGGAATAAGCCGTTTGAGGATAGCAAATGTGAAATCACATTCAAACAAAAGATGGTTACGACTTTCATACGTGCCCCCCCCCCCCCCCCCCCCCCCCCTGGCTGCGATGGCAACTGGTTGCAACAACGGCCTATTGTTCGAGGTTCTTCATTCTTAAAAATATAAAACATTCTAAGAATTTTTTTGTAGTTGTTTGTTTTGAACTAAAACGAGGGTAAAATATTCTAAATGCGCAAGTTTTGAAAATATTAGTGTTGGCTTTGAATTAAAAGAAATGTAGAGCAAAAATTTGAAGTATTTGTAATTCATTATTTAGTTACTTTTTTTGTGTATTTTTAAATCATTTGATTTGATCGAGTTCCAAATACATTATAAACTGTTTGTCATTTTCGCTTTGGCCGTTGTTAGAATTAGTTGCCTGTCACAACTGCTTGTTGATCATCGTTTGATGTCGCCTTTAGCCACAACCCTCCTGACGTTACTTTCACCTACCACCATCAGCCTCTCCCGTTCCCTTAGGTCGTCAACCGTCACCACCGCAGCTAGCCGTTTTTAATGACTATCATAATTGAGTTTTATAGTGCATTCATTTTACTTCAAGTTTTAAAATATTTTAAATACATTGTATTTATTTTGTACGACATTCCTTTTACTCTAAACTCCTTAAACAAACCAAACGTCTCTTTGAATATTTTTGAAAATAATTTGATTTCAGCCTAAAATAAAATAAAATAATTAAAAAACACATACTAAAAAAAAGTTTCAATAACAAAAATAAATAAATATTGATTTCAAGAAAAACATATAATTAATATCCAATATTTAAAGGTGAGGACAAACATATATTATGCCGTTTTAAGAAAACAGAAGTAATTATCAAGCAGTATAGCCACAATACGTTTTCTTTAAAAAAAAAGAAAAAGAAAAAAAAAAAGAAATAATATAGTTTTCGTCATTTGACATAAAAAACAAAAAAGTCCAATTATTTCCATCCAACGGCTTACAATCTCTAAAATACATCAGACTCATCCAACGGCTGAGTCGAGCGGTATGCGCAACACTGCACACTCGTTACGAAGCGGGATTTCCAAAAACACAAAACTCTTTGCTCTCGCGCTCTTCCTCTATCTCTCTCTAGGGTTTTCGTTTCAAATTCCTTCGTTTTCTGAACTCGGATCTGCCAAGCATTCTTCTTTTTCCGGTCGTTCGCCGTAATCCGAGTTCTGTTCTAGGGTTTCGTGATGGTGGCTCGTCCCTAGTCCGGGCAATGGCTATTTTGACTCTTGCCGCAGAAGATGAGCGATAGCGAGGAGCCTACTGATGCCGGCGTCGGCCCTTCCGGGCGGTTTGAATTCCTACAACCGAGACGTGATCTCCAGTCCAATTGGGAGGTCGACCTAGCCAAGAACTTGGAGGATTACCTCCTCAAGATTTGTTCCGGCGAGGCCACTTCAGAACCGTCGGTTAATTTTGCAGAAGGTTCGGATTTTTAGCCCGAGATTTTTTTCTTTTTTTAACTTAAAGTTGGTTACTTCCTGTATTGATGTATTGGTAAGTGGAAAATTTTTCTAATTTTTGACTGGGTGGAAATGTGGGTTTAGCTGCATTGCTTCTCCAAGGTTCGGTTCAGGTGTACAGCCGGAAGGTGGAATATCTGTATTCTCTGGTACTGCACGTTTTGGAGTTCCTTTCACAGAAGAGGTACGAAATTTGACTGATTTTACTTAACTTTCATTTTGAAGTTTGAGGAAATTCCTTTGGTTGGTAAAAAGTCAACCTTTTTAGGGCTCATATGAATACCATAGATCCGTACGAAAACGGTGTTAGAATTGCAACAATGAATTAGGGATCCAGTTTGCTGCATTTCAAAAGTCCTGTAACAGTGTATTATTTACAACTGAATGCACATATTCTGGGTTTTTTGCAAGCATCCATGCACTAAAATTGAAGCACTAAATACAGATAAATTTAAAAATATATAAAGAAGATTGCTGCTTCTGGTTTTCACCATATTTCTCTCTAACTGGTTTTCTACCTTGGTGTGATAATAGAAATCAGAATGTTTTAAAGGTTCATGTTTATATTTATATAGAAATGGGACATGGTTGTTTGATCATTTGCGTAAATTGAAGTGGTTTTTCAGAACAGACATTTATCTTTATAATTCTTTCAATAAAATTTGTTTTGGGGCATTCTTTTTACCAAATTTTCGTGGATCATTCGTTGATTTTTGTGAGAAGTGCATCCACTTCCTATCAATCTCATACAGAATATTGTAAATATTTTTTATCAATAGAACTTGTTGATATTCAGATTAGGCTAGACCATGGGAGTAGGTAATTGTTATTGATCTTTTGTAGTAACAACAGCTAATGGGACACCCAATTTTCTTGCGTTTATCATGATAAATCTCTGCAATCATATTATGCCCAAATTTACTTTATCATTATCATTAGCGAATGTATCAGGCAATGGCCATGAAAGGCTAAACCTTAAGTTATTTTGTAGCAGAAAAGATCAACAAGAAAAAGATTGCGCCAAACCATATGATAATGCACCTTCTGCATCTATTCATGAAGAAGATGATGTATTTTTGGGTTTAGATGATGTTCCGGGTAAACGACTGCCTTCCACTTGATTCCTTCTGTTGAAAGTTATCCACAAATATACCATCTGACCAATCTTTGTGCCTTGGCAGTGGAAGCAAAAAATTGTCGTGATGATGACAAGATCGAGCTTTCTAACTATTTCTTTAAGGCCCCTACAAATTTACTTGTGCTTGAAGGGGATTGTTTAGACACACGTGGTGAAGCTTATGAACTAGATTCCTATCTGGTATTGTTTATTCCTACTAGTTATTGTTAATATATTCGTAGACTATTATCGGTTAACAATCTCAGTAATCTTTTTCGTTGTTCCAGTTAGCGTCTAGTGATTTCTATGGAGATTTTCTTCTTTTGGACCCTTGTGATGCGGGAGGCATTGATAGTTTCTTACAGAAAAATGCTTTTAATAAAGCGAAGCCTTCAACTTACAAGGGCATCTCTGGCCAACCCAAGACAAATGAAAATGTTTCCCAGACTCCAATTGGAAGATCTGGGGGATCTATTAATGCAAGTCTTAGGAAGAACCAAAAGTTCAGTGTAATTGAAACACCAGTGGTTGACCATACTTTTGAAAAGGATAGTGTGAATGAATTTTCTGAACAACATGCTGATCAAAATCACCCTGAAGAAACATATTATTCTGAGGAAACACATTTTGTAGATGCAGATACTCACTATGATCCTGACGAGGAGGAAGATCCGTGGAAGCCTTTAAATCCTCATGAACCTGGGAACTTGAAAGTAAAGGCATTTAAAAAAGGTTCTAAATGACTTATTTTGTATATTTCAATTCCAAACCTTTATAAACTAAGATGTATTTGTTAATATTGTGCTTACTCCATGAACAGGTAGAAATTTAAGACAGAAGGTAAATCCTATTTCAAAAAAGAAAAATCATTGCCCTCAATTTCCCCTCGCAAAGATGAATGGTATTATCAGTTCAGAGCTTGCTGAATCCATTGAAGTGAAAGTCCGCTTAAGGGAAACACAGAATGCTTCTCAGTCTCCTGCTCTATATGAAAAGGTATATCTTGCAAGAACTGTTTTTTTTTTTTTTTTTTTTGCCATTTTACTAGTTTATAGCTTGGCAGATTTGTATGATCATTTGTATAACCAGTTGTTTGTTGCAGCTAAGAGGTTCTCTTTCCTTAGGAGGTCATTTGTCTTATGATTTCTTGGCTGGTCTTGGAGCTGAAGACCAGGATACTGGACTTGAGAATGACCTTCCTGATTTTGATCAAGATGACTATGATATGGCCATGGAACCACCAAGTTTTGGTGAGAAGGTTAGAGATCTGCACTCTTTGATATCATCAAATATTTGGGTTAGCAGGCTATGATGTTTACATGCACTAAAAACAGGAAAGTGACTGTGCAACGAAACATGGAGCCGGATTTTCTTCCCTGGATGATCTTGATTGCAGTCAAAATCTTGAAGATCTTTGCAGATCACATCTGGTAAAAGCAACCATTTGAGGAAAACTTTATATATATATATATATATATATATATATATATATAATTTATGGATTCTGAGGATTGATGAATTGGGGCATTCTTCAATTCTGTCTAGTCCTTTTCTTGTTCTTGTTTTATGATGTTTTGACCTCTGAGTTGTATGTACGCAGCTTCAGTTTGCTTTGTTAACCATAAGCAAATGAAAATCCAACCTTTGATTGCTATATCTACAATACTATTAGAAGTTTATCTTCAGTTCTACCACTAGCCTCTGGTTTCTAAAAGATAATGCAACAACAACAACAAGCCTTTATCCCACTACGTGGGGTCGGCTACATGAATCTTTTTTCTCCATTGTGTCATATTAAAAGTCAAATTCTTGTTTAAATCTAATAAAGAAAGGTCATTCCTAATATTTTCTAGCCAAGTCTTTTTAGGTCTACCCCTACCTTTCCTAACATAAGTCAAATCTAATACCTCTACTCTCCTAACCGGGTCATCAGAAGGCCGCCGTTTTATGTGACCAAACCATCTAAGGCGACTCTCTCTAATCTTATCTTCTACTGGAGCTACTCCAACCTTTTCACGTATATGCTCATTTCGTATCTTATCTCTAAGGGTAAGATAATGCAAAAAAAAAAAAAAAAAATTGTTTGTTTGTTCAAGTTCGCTGCACATAACCAAGTGCCAATTTTTCCAACAGGATGGTCTTCTTGCTATGATAGCTGAAACTGAGAAGCAGACTGAGCTAGCAGCGCGTGTTTCAACATGGAAACAGAAAATAGAACAAACTCTGAAAGACCAAGTTAGTTGGGTTGCTTTAGCACCCTTTGGATCATCTCCAGGTTCTCTCTTATTAACACTGTTTTTTTATTGGTGACTTTTCAATGCAGGACAAGCACCCGGCTTTTGATATTCACCAATATGGCGAGAGAATTCTGGATAAATTGTCCCTTGAAGCTGATGATAGTGCAAGCGTGACCTTCACTGATGTTGTTGTTGGCCAGCCCAAGCATGAGGTTGCTAGGACATTTTCTGCTCTCCTTCAACTGGTACTTCTCTTATCGTCGCTTCCGTTGTAAGCGGCAACGGGCTGAGTTTAAGCTATTTCAAGTGTTATTTGCTGAATTTGTCAAACAAACAAGACAAATTTTTTCGTGTTCAGTTTGTTAACTTACCGAGATGAGCACAAGCTATTTGCGAACGGTAAGGCTTCCTTTGGGGCGACTTTCTTTCTGCTTCTAAAAGCAGTTTTTTAGCAGCAAAATTTTAATTTTTGTACTAAAAAGTTGCTTTAAGAAGCAGTAAAAAAGCCGTCCAAACAGAGCCTAAATATGATTGAAAGTCATTTATAAATTATAGAAGATAAGTGTTTCCATGCAATATTGAACCATGAATGCCTAAATGTAAATATATGTATTTACACACTTTTAGAAGTATTCATAAATGCATATTTTTATGTATATATAAGCATCATTAAGTTATTATCAAGCTGACCTCAATTGAACAAGGCCTTGTTCATATTTGGCTCATTAAAATATGAGCTTTTAAAAACTAATAAAATTTGAGCTAATTCTCGGGGCAAGTATGATTTAACAAAAAACCAGTGTTTTTCACAGCAAAATATTATGTGGACGCCAAATGCCGTCCAGAGATCAATCAGAATGCGCCACGTCACCCTCGTTTGTTATTGCGTTAGGTACTACTGACGTGTCATATTCTTGTTGGTCTTCAGACGGTGATTTGTGTTCGACATCCGCACATAATAAAATATCGTTTTTGACAGCCTAATTGCTTGGAATACCAAAATCAACTACATTTGATCTGTTTGGCATGATCTTTTCTCATTTCAGGTGAATAATGGTAATGTTGATTTACAAAGACCTCAACCAAGCGATGATTTGGTTTGCTACACAGCAAAAAACCCCTTCCACATCAAACTTCTTCGCAGCGAAAGGCGAAAAGTGCAAATTAATGTACCTTCAACCAAAAAGAGACTGCCATCTCCTTTACACAAAGGTAACGAGGCCTCCTCTCCATTGAAGCCATCAAAAGCAAATGACAAGCTATCTGTAAAGCTCAAGAAAGGTGGCTTAATTCGTCATACTCCTGAAGGAAAACGGAGGCGAAGAGCTGGTCTTGCTAAACTTCAGCATTCAGCTACTGATGTGTGAAAATGGCCCTCTGAACTTCAAATATGGTAAAAAATAGTTGCAGAATGCTCGCTCATCAATGTATTGTAGCTCAAATAATCCGTCCAAGTCTCAAATAACATTGAGGCAGTAGGGAAATCTGCATTACATTATGATGCCATAGATTAGGAACTTAAAATGTAAATTTTGGGATTTTTTTTTCACAAGCCTGTATGTAATATAATCGATCAGTAGATTCTTAATTGTCAATCTCTCTTGTATTAGCTGCCTAAGTGTTCCTGATTAGTTTCTCCGGGCGTTTATGCCAAAGATGATTATTTTTGGATTCACCCTTTTTTTTTACTCAATTAAGATAAATTTAATCTATACACAAGGCGTCAATTCAGAATCTCTTAGTTGATAGATAGAGTTCTCAACTAAGAGATCAAGATGAGCAGTCAATCTAATAAATTTTTCTTTTTGTTTGATATTTGTGCTGCTTGATAGTTGATCTTTATTTTTTTAAAATATTTTTATTATTTTTTGGTTGAGCGTAAAAATACTATTTATTCTAAATCAACTTTCAAATACTCTATAGGAATTAGGGATGTTCCATTGAATGCAGATAGGCTAATTTTGAGTGCACTAGAGAATGTAACTCATTCAAATATCAAGATTAATAATAATAATAATAGGTATTTATTTTATCATGTGCGGCTGCTTATATGTAGGGGTGTTAAAAATGGGGTTTGGGTTGAGCCTGATATCGACATGTTGTTCGACACGACTCAAGCCAGACTTGTTTTTATAAGCAAGAAAAAATTTTTAACTTGGACTTAACTCGCCAAAAATGCCTAAAATCCAAATCAACTTGACCCGACACGGATGACTAGAGGTTAGGATTTGCATGTCATGTAGGGCTGCACGTGGAGGCGGAATGCGTGGGTTGGACTCGCTGGCAGAGGTTGGAGGTCGGACATGCATGTCGCCCAGACCAGAAACACGAGCAGAGATTAGCAGGATTAGGGGGGTAAATGAGTCGAGTCGAATAGTGACCTTATTAAGCTCGACTCATTGGTCAGAAAGTCGGCTCAAGCTAGAGCTTGAGCTTGAGTCACCCCACTGTAAACGAGCTCGAGCTAACTTATGAAGCCTCAGTGGTCCATGACATTCGCCTTTTGCGATTGTATCATCCGCGTGCCGTGACTGAGCGAGCTCCCACACTCGACCGCCTCGTTACACGTGGCTTGGCGCTTTGTTTCGCCTGCTTAGTTTCGCTAACATCGAATAACCTGCATCGTTTTGCGAACATCGAATTGCCCGCCTCATTCTACCTTTTTAATTATTTTAAATATTTGAATATTAATAATTAGTCGAGCAGCTAGCGAGCTCGTGTGTCGAGCCTCATTAAGCTCGAACTCGAGCTCGACTCGTGAGCTCGATAAACTCGGCTTGCGAGCCCTAAACTAGTCATGCTTGAGCGGACTCGACTCACTCACACTCCTAGTTGGGACGCCCGGGCAGGAATCACGGGCGAGACAAGTGACACATGGCCGCGAAGGTTGGACTCGTGGTGGGCAGGATGCCACGTGGGCGCGCAGTGTAACTGGACTTGCATGGTGTCGCAATTAAGGCTTGCGGGTGTAACGTCGGGACAGTGTGGCCTATGCAATTGATGGCATGTGCCGGGCAAGTAGGTGAGTGACGAAGTCGGAGGGCTGGTCAAATTCGAGTTAACTTTGGGAGCGGGTTGACCAAAACCCGACCTGTTTTTTCAAACGAGTTGAATCCTAATACTTGAACCCGACCAATTTGCCGTTAACCCTAACACGTAATTTTTGGGTCGTGACAAACATTGACACCCCTAATTATATGATTTTTTTTTTTTTGGTCATTTTGTCTTTGTGTTATGAAGAGTTAAGTTCTCATTTAAATCTAATAATTTTTTTAATATTTTTAATCAAGTTTTTAGGCATATCTATATTACATGGATAATCGATCATATCATATTTTTTATTGTATTTATTTTAAACTAAATTTAAGAAATTTAAATTTAATCAAAACTAATTTTGATGAGAAAGTTCTAACATTTTTTTTTATATAAAAATAAGAAAACTATTAAGTTCTTCAAAATAGCACAGAAGAAAACAACTATATATAGCATTTTTGAGATAACTGATTGTAAGAGTTTTTTAATGAGCAGATATTCATTTTGCCCAACTTAGTTGATGTATCAATAAATGTTAAAAATTAGATATTTTATAAGTAGATATGCAAAATTTATTATGTTATAAAAATAAAAATATAGATATTTACATACATATAATTCAAAATTATACTATTTAGATATTTAACATCTAAAACTTACTACTTAGGCTTTTTTTGGGACGACTTTCTTATAGCTTTTTAAAACGGTTTTTTAGTACAAAGTTTTTAATTTTTGTACTAAAAAGCCGTTTTAAGAAGCAAGAAGAAAGCCATCCCAAACGAAGCCTTAGGGTATGTGAGACCTCGTTCCTTTGCTGTAGCTGTTGGGAAAAGTGATTTTTCCCAAGTATCGGCCGGGACGATGGTGAGATCGTCCAGGCCGATCAATGCATTGAAAACAGCTGATTTCTGGAGTGCTTTCTGGAGTGATTTCTGGACAGGATCGTCCGGGACGATATTGAGATCGTCCAGGCCGATCTATAATGTTCAAAAGATCGTCCTGAGCATAGCCCTGGGAATGATCCAGGACGATCAGAATTTGGTCTGATCGTCCCGGGGCGATCGGGCGATCGGCCAGGCCGATCTGAGTATGATATAAGGAAATGAGCTCGTTTTGAGGAGAGAGAAATCTTTTTTATAAAACAAAAATATCTGAGGAGAGAGAAAGAGCGGAAAAGCAAAGGAAGAAGTCCGATTTCGGGGCCCGCGGAGCGATTTTCGTCGTTCGTTGCTGTTGGATATTTTATTTGTCTCGCTGTAAGGACTCCGAACCCTACTTCTATTTTTCGAAGATTTTGAGGTTTTGTAAAATAGTGCTCAGATTTGTGTTTTTGTAAGTGATTTTCGTACCCGGTTTGGTACTGGCGAAGATTTCACCGCATAACTTTTGGTATGTTATAGATGTGATTATTCTGCACGTTTTGATTATTTATTGGCAGATTTCGTCCGGTCCGTTTTGGTTTTGCGGGGTTTTATTTTGACTGCAATTTATTATAATGTCCGAATTGGTTTGAGCAGTAAAAGAATAGTCTTATAATGTTGCTGTGTACGTTCTGTATTAATTTGGTGAATTGTGATTTTTGGAGATTTCTGTGTAAATTCTGTAGACTGCCGTTGCTCTGCCCGATTTTCGTATTATTTCTGATTTTCCCGGAATTGATAGATTGAATTGATATGTGTATGACTATTGATATGATTGTTCTAGATTTCTTTATTATTGCTTATTGCATCGATTATTGCATTGATTGATTGATTCTGAAAGACAAGTGGAAACCTGGTTGAACGTTGGTTATAGAAACCAACGTATGGATATCTACAACAACAATATTGATAACTACAACAGCACTATTGATAATAGCCAGTTTAACCTGGTTGAACGATTGATAACTACAACAGCAATATTGATAACTACAACAGCACTATTGATAATAGCCAGTTTAACCTGGTTGAACGATTGATAACTACAACAGCAATATTGATAACTACAACAGCACTATTGATAATAGCTAGTTTAACCTGGTTGAACGATTGATAACTACAACAGCACTATTGATAACTACAACAGCACCATTGATAATAGCTAGTGTTTGTGCTTGTCGAGTAAGACCATTGTATGAAATTGCATGTATATGATATTGCATCATATAGATTTCCTGATTTGTATTGATTTATTGATTTCGGATTGATTTATTGATATTGATCGATTTATTGAATTGATTTATTATTGAACGGATCTATTGATTTGATTTCAATTGATCTTTCGCCGTATTGACTTGATCGTTTATTGGGATTTTGAGTCGACTGATACTAATGACTGGCAGAATTGATTGATACGATTTCACTCTATTGATTTGACTGATGTGATACAATAAGTAAGATGACTAGACGATTGTATGGATGTAATTGATGTTATCGATTGCTACGATAGAGATTGTAGAGAATGGATTGACGCCTTGATTTTGAGCTTTGTGGATTTTCTACTGGTTATTGATTTTATTAATTTCCGTTTCGTATTGATCACTGTATTTGCATTGACTCATTGACCATGTTCGACTGATTGATTTGACTTGAGTTGATTAACCTGCATATTGTTTTCAGTGTCGTGCTTTGATTTCAGTTGTAGGCTTTGGTGACCTGCTGGGCTTTATAAGCTCATTATATGTGGTTAATGATTTCAGGTGCAGGGCCTCCAGCTTGAAGATCTTTCCGCGGAGTTCTGTAGCTTTTTCTTTTGTAGCCTTGGTAGGCTTTCTTTTGTAGCATGTACGGCTAGTGTAGTGTTTTCTTTTGACTGTACTTTGACTGTTGTATTATTTGTGAATTATAGTATCCGCTGCTGTTTCTTTTCTGTAATGTAATTATCTCTGGCTCTGGATATATGTTTGTATGGATTGATATGAACAACAGATGAGGAAACCGATAGAAAGAAAAAAAAAAGAGGCAATAGAACAATCAGATGAATCCTTTCGCTACACGGATCTTGGGGTCGTTACAGGGTATGTTTAGTGTGGTTGTAACTTTCGGTAAATGTAGTTGTCTAGTTGTTGTGAGTAAATTTTTTTTTTCTCGAAAGCTATTGTGCATACTATTTATATTTTCTTTTAAAAAAACCAAGAATTAGCTTTCTTATATCGACTATGCCATAGCATTATGGTTGCAAATAGCTTCTCATCATAATTTTTTTTAAAGATATTAATCAAACACTAATCAAACATAAATATAATAATGATTTGAACTGTAGAGCAGTGAAAAAGTTATCCCAAAATAGGCCTTTGATCTACCACTCTACTAATCTTGTCATAAGCAAAAGAAGAGGCGAGGAAGTAGCAGTGGGGAGGCATCAACAAGATCAGTGGCATGTAAAGTCCTTCGACGATGAAGAAGAGGAGAAGAAGTCACGATGAGATATAAGATATCTTCGGGGGAACTATGAATGCCATCAACTTGATTGATGATATGTATTGTTATGAAATCCTCAATGAAGATGCATATAGAGAAAGTCGCTATAAGATATAGAAGAGGGAGCCTATCGATAGTACCAACGGCATGTGTGGAAGTCCCTAAACGCTCAATGATAAAGAAGAGTTAAGACGTGAAGGGATCTTGCTGAGGGTAGAGCATCAATGGGAAGTTAAAAAAGGACGTTAATAATATGATGATATTTAAGGGATTGTTTTGTTTGTTAAAAATTAATGCACAGTAAAATGAATATAGAGGATTTTTGGTTCGTTGAAAAAGAAATGTAATATAATTTAAATATTTAAATGTTGTTTGAATGAGGGTAAACTAAATTTAAGTGATTATTATTTTTGTTTGTTTTGATACAAAATGAATGTAATGTAAAGTTCAAAAATAGTGATGGTCAGTGGC
The DNA here is from genome assembly GCA_016618105.1 of Dendrobium huoshanense. Classification (NCBI taxonomy): domain Eukaryota; kingdom Viridiplantae; phylum Streptophyta; class Magnoliopsida; order Asparagales; family Orchidaceae; genus Dendrobium; species Dendrobium huoshanense. The sequence goes on along the minus strand of CM028349.1, from coordinate 33,426,913 downwards.
TGACAATGACGGTTTAGGCTGACAATGGAGCTGTGGGACGGACACTGACGACGACGATGCGTGGTGACGGTGGTGATCGATGGTGGGTGGTGGTTGCCGGTGGTGGGCGACGACAGCCGGTGGCAATGACAATGAGTTTGTAGTGTATTTTGAAAATCGTCAAAATCAGAGGTATTCAAAATATACCAAATTTAAACTATATAGTTTATTCCAAATATACCTAAATTTTATAATGCATCATTTTTGATGTATTCATTTGAATGCACTAAAATGTATTCTATTGAATGCATCAAATATTTTACTACATTCTACTACTTATAAATTTTTATTTAATCTCTTAATAATTTTTTTTAGGAACTGACTAAAATACGTCAAAACTTTTGACCTATTCAATAGAATGCATCAAACTATTTGACGCATTTAGAATGAACCAAATATTTTGATAAATTCTATTGAAAACGATAAACTAAATGATAAATTTACACAAACGGCTTTTTCATTATTTTTTAAAATAAAATTTTAATAAAAAATTAAAATATTTGCATTAAAATTTTATTTTAATAAACAATAAAAAGCAGCCCCAAATAAAGCCTTAATAAACTCTTTCTAAAATTTATTCTAAATAGAATAACTTTCAATTTCATGTACTTAAATAGCGCGTACTTAAGCATCAGTTATCAGTAAACATATTATACTCCATCATTTCATGGCGACTCTGACTCTCCACAGTTACCCGTTCCGAAATGATTTTCTGTAGAAGAGAAAACGGCAATGCTTGCGGTGTAAGGCATGCAGAAGATCTCTCTGTTATTTTTTTTTTTTTCTTTTGAAAAATCTCTCTTCAAGCGATTTCGGAAAGTTGAAATAATGCTTCTTTTGCTCTCCTGCTTTTTTCTTTCCTGGGATTCACTTTACTTTTTCTCGATCTTTCATGGGTTTTTTTTTTCGTTCATTTAATAGGGTTTTATGAGGAGTTTAGGGTTGTCCAAAGAGTGGAAGTACGTGTTCTTTTGTACCGAAAATTTCGGTTCAGAGAAGGATAACTTCTGGTTTCTCACTGGTTTGTGCTGTTTTCAGGGTGGGTTTCTTACTCTCCTCAATGTGAAAGTTAAACCCATTCATTTTCCGTTTTTATTATTTATTATGAAAAATCTATTATATTAATTGATGTTTTTTGTTCATTAATGATTTGGAGTACTTTTCTTGTAAAAACTTGCGATTTTGAATTAGCGGGGGCAGGATTGGTGCTCTGGTTTGAGGGTTTTAAGCCTTTTCTTGTAACTTAAACTCTTTGTTTATGAAGCATTTGACAATGCATGCACCTATGGTTGTAGGTGATTTTTCAATTTGTTCGATGGAGCCTTGTTTACTGGCTGTAGCTATGACATTTGTTGAAATGTGAGGATGAACATAATTGAAGATGATAAACTTTTAGAAGCTTTTATGATGTATTTTTTTTTTCTAGGATTTAATGAAGGCTCTCTTTCGTTTTGTTGTTTAATTCCTTTCCTTTATTATTTGAATCATTGTAAATTCCTCGCTACCACCTTTATGCTACTCAGAATTTCTCAATTATTCAGATGTTTTGTTTAATTGTGGTTCCCTTGAAAGATGGATTCATGATTTTGCAATTAAACAAATGACAATTACTTGCCTAATTTATGAATCAAAACCTTGAAGGATCTGTTTGGATGGTTTGAAATGAAAGGAAAAAAAAAAAAAAAAAGACTTTGAAAAGTTTGAAACAATAGCTGCAAAAACTTATCGAAATTCAAATTTCCTGAACTTGATTTTATTAAATCAAAGCATAACTTGGATTTAAAGCATAGAGAGCGCATGGGCCCTTCTAAATACAATATCATCAAGTTTTGTTTGGAATCTTTCCTTGTTTTAATGCCTTCTTGGAGTGGGGTTGCGCTTTGACAGGGAAAAATATGTTAAAAAACTTGAATCAATGGCTGGAAAAGCATATCTAACTTAAAATTGCCTTAATATGTTTTCATTAAATCCAAACACAGCCTTGATTTAAGCATGTAAAGCAAACGGGCTCTTTCACATACAATATCATCCATTGTTGCTTAGAATTTTTTTTATAATGTATTTTTGGAGAGGATAGTTACAAAAGAGAGTTGTCAATGTGCTTTCTTGTTCATTCCAATTGTCTTCAAGATTGTGGTTGCTAGGTGATTGTCCTTTGCATCAGCTTGGTTTAAAGGATACCTATTGCGGCTTCTTTGATCGGATTATGATAAAACATGCTGTATTTTCAATGGAGTATGGCTTATTTTAGTCAGACAAGGTCAGAACTGACAATAAAGTAGTGAAATTAATGGTTTTGTGAGGTTAGCGAAAGTGCCATAAGGAGGAACATATCAGCAGTTTAGTGATGGGGACATCAGAGCATGGAAAGTGTTTTTCCTGTTTTTACGCCTTAAGGAGGTCGTATGTAAGTCCTAAGGGCATTGTCATCTTTCTTATTTTGAGTCCTATGTACGAGGCTATTTATAGCCCCTATGTTTCTCTTTGAAAGTTTAATGAATGAATGAGTGATAAAATTTTCCTCTTGCTAGATTTCTTTGTGGAGTGTAATTTTAGTAGTAATAGACCTAGCAAGGGGATTGTGACTTTGGGCGATCAAGTCATTAATAAGAGTACACGTTTTAGATATCTTGGATCTATTGTTCAGAGTGATGGTAAAATAAATGGGGATATTATCAGCAGAATTCAAGTTGGATGGTTGAAGTGGAGGAATGCTTCGGGCTTGTTATGTGATAGAAATGTACCCCTCAAACTTAAGGGAAAATTCTATAAGATAGTAGTGAGGCCTGCAATGCTTTATGGTGCCGAATGTTGGCCATTAAAAGAGAAGCATAATACTAAGTTAAGTGTGGCAGAGATGAGGATGCTCAGGTGGATGAGTGGCTTTACCCTTAGAGATAGGATACGAAATGAGCATATACGTGAAAAGGTTGGAGTAGCTCTAGTAGAAGATAAGATTAGAGAGAGTCGCCTTAGATGGTTTGGTCACATAAAACGGCGGCCTTCTAATGACCCGGTTAGGAGAGTAGAGGTATTAGATTTGACTTATGTTAAGAAAGGTAGGGGTAGACCTAAAAAGACTTGGTTAGAAAATATTAGGAATGACCTTTCTTTATTAGATTTAAATGAGAATTTGACTTTTAATAGGACACAATGGAGAAAAAGGATTTATGTAGCCGACCCCACGTAGTGGGATAAAGGCTTGATGTTGTTGTTGTTTGTTGTTGTAGATTTCTTTGTGAGATCTTGAGAGTGTTTGAGAGATGAATCCCTAGGAGAGGGATCACCCACCAACCTTGGAGATGTCCGGGTTCGTGGTTCTACCTTATATATTGTTTTTCCCTCCTTCCTCCCTCAATTAGCCGCCAACCTTGAAGTCCATCCACCCCCTTAAGCCGCCGGCCACCATACAACTTCCACTCGCCATCAGTTAACCTCAACTCTATCTCCACCCTCATCCAACAAACCCAACCTCATCATCACCCCACCAAAATTTCCCCCTTTCAAGCCCACCAAGCCGCCGGCCTCATCTCCCTCCTCTTCCCTCCAAAGTTCAAATCACTACTTGAATGCTTTCCATAAATGACTATTCTAAATTTGGGAAGACTTAATTTCAAATTTCAAAGCAATTTGAATTTAAAAATTTCTTTCGTAATTTAAGAAATCTATTTTAGGAAAGTTTCTAAATTAAAGCCTATTTGAATTTCAAATTCATTTGGATTTAATTAAAACCTTTCATAATTCCTAAACCCAAATTAAGAAACCTTTAATCCCTCTCATCAATCCCCTCCAAATCCATCAATGCCGCCAGCCCCTCTAGGATTGGATTATGAATTCTTTCCTAAAACCCAATTCCCTACTTTGGAAACAATTCCAAACTTCTCTCTCTCTCTTGGCCGAAACTCCCAACGGCCCACCCACTTAATTCCTTCCCAAAATTAAGCTTCCGCCATTGTAATTAAATCCCAAATTTTGTCCTACTCTACCTGCCCCCTCTCTCTTACCCCATATTCTATTTAAATTATTTCCAAACCTAGAGAATTGATTTGGAAATTAATTTCAGCTTTCCCTCCATAATCCTCTTATGAAAATCTGTACTCAATCTTCCCCCAGTTTCCCCCTTGGCCGGCCACTCTCTCTTGCCACTTCCTACTTGGATTCTTGAAAGAAACCTCTCTCTTTCAAGGGGAAACGACAAGGACAGCAAAGGATCATTACCTTCAACACTTCAACGCTTGGGAGAGACTTCTTCCTTTCCAGAAGGGAAGCTACGACGAACTTCTTCAACATCATGCCTACTTGTTTCCGGGTTTTGGCAAAGGTGAACATTCTTCCCTCTTTCAATTAACTTCCTAATCCCCTAATCTTGTAGGTGTTGACGAATCATAAGGAGTCGTGCTTCGCCTTATGTCTTAAACTTAGTAAACCTAGGATTGAACGTACTTTCTATGCTTCTAATCTTATTGTTAGATTAGAGATTTTTGTTGAAAGCTATTTACTTAGCATGATTGTTGAATTTCTAACTTGTTTTGATTTTTCAAGTGTTTGGCAAGCGGCTTAGCCTAAACGTAGGCACCCCTCTCTTCTTTTATTTTGTCGTTTTAATTGCTAATGGTTTAATCTTTATTGTTCTAATCAAGAAATTGTGTAAACCCTTATCGCATTTGTTTAAAACATTTTAGTCCTGCATCATTTAGTGAGAAATATCATTTCAATATTTTTTTTAATTGAAATACATTTCCTTAAATGTTTCTTGGAATGGCATCATTGAGGCTGTTATTGAAATTTCTTGTGAAAAAAAAAGGATTCTTTCAACCACTTTTTTTTTTGTTCCTTATTGATTTATTACAAAAACTTGGGATTTCTAGACCTCACACAGGACTTAAATTTCAACTCTTTACTGCAATATGCTCTTTTTATGAATCAAAACATGCATCATATTAGAAGGTTGCCAAAATAATCTCTTACTCTTTAGTTACTTGATGCATGCATGATTAAATAATACAATTTCTTTTATTAGATGAATTGTTGTTGATTCCACCATTGATGCAGTCAAGATATCCTATTTTATATTTTTCTTGTGTGACTTCTAATTTTTCTTGCTGTTTACTGAATTTTCCTACTATTTGCTGAAATTCCCATTGTCTTCTCGTATTTCGGCTGCTGTTTGGTCTTCCCTAAAGTACGTGGTTGTTTGATCTTCTCATGTTTGTTGTTGCTCTTCCCTTTGGTGGACTTCAGTTTTCCCTTGTGGCTCTTCGTTTTTCCCTATACCCCTTCGGTTTCCTTGCTGTCTTTTCTGAGGGCTGCTCGTTTTCCCTTCTGTGGCTGCTTGGTTTTCCTATTTGTTGAAACATATGTTTGATGCTTTATTTCCTAATTAATTGGACCGATTTAGAAGAGTTTTGTGGCTGATTTGGAAGGCTTCTATTGGCTATTTGAGTGACAAATTTAAGTAAGCACTTAATATCCCTTCCCCTTCTTTTTATATATAAGGTGGCTGATTTCTTTATGAGAATTATGGAGAGATTTGTGATGAATCGTTGGAATGTGAAACATGCGGGTTGTTAGCTTGCGAGCTATCCTCTCTACCTTACTTCTTATATTTCGTCTTGGTCTTTTATCTACTTCTCTCAACGGTTTCCATTCCACTTATATCTTTCTTCTTAAAATTTTTATAAGTTGTAAGGTATTGTTGCATCGTGTTTTATTTTATAATTGTAAGGTGTTGCATCCTTTTTATTTGAAATTGTAAGGTGTGTTTTTATTTATAATAGTATTGTTATGTTTATGGAAAGGAAGACTTGAGCTTGCAATACTTGTGTTTCTATTGCATCAACCATGTACCTTTATGTTACTAAGATTGTCAATTAATTTCTGTGTGATGCAGCGTAAGGTACTCCCCCAATGTATGTTTTTGTGGGCCACATCAAAGATGGTATAAGGATTTTCCATTTTTTAAACTATTGGTGTCACGCCCAAGATCTAACTTGGAAAGAATTTCAGTCAATTCATTAAAACCATTAATTTATTTACCAGAGCTATCTATAGTCTTCAAACAATACCAAACAGTCTAAAAATTCTATAATTTAAAACATCAATGAACAGTTTCATTCATATCTCAAAAGATCATCTACAATACTCAGGAGCTACACTATGAACACAACACATGAATTGAAATCTATCCTGTCATGAGTACAAAAAGATCATTATCACCAAAACGAACAAAAACCTGAGGATTCCAGATCAACCTCAATCACCTGCTCCCTTGCCCTGACCTGGAAAATATTAAACGCATATAATGAGCTTCAAAAAGCCCAGCATGTCACCTAATACTTATAACTGAAATCAAAGCACGGTACTGGAAACAATATGCACGTCAATCAGTCGAATCTATAACAGTCAATTGCACATGATCAGTGAATCTATGCAGCGGATACAAAAATCAGTAGTCAATGCACAATCGATAAAATCCATAATCAGCGATAGGAAAATCAATAAACAGTAGGAAGAAATCCATAAAGCTCAATAAACCAGTACACACGATACATCTTGTAAGAATCCAATCAAATCAATAGAAGAAAATCATCGTCTCGATAATATCAATAAAATCAATCTCTATCAATCATCTCTGGTCAAAATCAAACCAATACGTCGTAAAAACGATTGAAATCAAATCAATACAGTAAAACCTATTTCATATCAGTCAATGAATCACATGCAACAGTTCAATACGATGTATCAATGAAGCGATAGTATCAATGAATCAATATCAATAAATCAATAGTATCCTTATCCATAGCATCAATGAATCAATACAATATCCATATCAGTATCAGTATCAATGCTCAGTGAAATAATGCGAATATCAATGAAATCGTACAGTAACAATAAATCCGTCCGTAAATCCATTCAAAATCAATAAATCAATAAATCCATCACAAGATCACTATGTCAATACCGTACACATGCACTTCAATACAATAGTCTTACTGAACAAGTACAATCACTGGCTATTAAGGCGTTTTTCAATCCATAGTGCTGTTGTAGAAATCCATAATTATATATATCCGTTGGTTCAATAAGAGTCGTCACTCTGTGCCCGTCGGCATAAGAATCTCCTTATGCCTCCCAATCGTTATATCAATGATCAATAGAGGATATCGCCAAACCCTTTTAAAGGAATGCCCGTCGGCCCACCATCCTGTACAGGTCAAATCAATCTCCAACCAACAGTTCAACCAGTTTTCACTTGTCTTTCAGTAACAATAACCGTATAGCAATCATATATTCACATTCGTATGCATAACAGTTCAAATCATCAATTTCAGAAAATCGGAAATCGTACGAAAATCCAGCGGCATAACGGCAGTATATGGAATTTACACAAAAATCACAGAATTCACAAATTACCAAATTAGTACAGAACGTTCGCAACAACATTATAAGACTTTTATTTTACTGCCCAAACAATTTCAGACTTCACCAGAATTTACAGTCAAAATAAAACACCGCCAAATCAAAACTACCCGGTTAAAAATCTCCAGAAAATAGTCAAATCGTGTAGAAATACCATATCAGAAACATACCAAAAGTTGTGCGGTAAAACTTTCGTCAATACAAACTAATGCGCGTTTTTCGGTACCGAAAATACAAATCTGAGCACAGAAATGCCAAAACTCGACATCTTCGAAAACAGAAATAGGGTTCGGAGTCCTTACTGCGAGATAAACACTTTTCCCAACAGCGGCGACGGATGAAAAGCGCTCCGCGGCCTCCGAAATCCGGCTTTTCCTTTGCTTTCCTTCTCCTTCTCTCTCCTCAGATATTTTGAGATAAAAAAATGATTTTTCTCTCTCTTCAAAACGAGCTGATTTCCTTTTAATACGAACCTGATCGGCCCGGCTGATCGCCACATCGTCCAGGACGATCTGAACAAAATCCAATCGTCCAGGACGATATCTCAGGACGATAATTAATTTCCTTGGACGATAAAATCCCTTACTCACTGACTTTGCCATAAACTGATCGTCCCAGGACGATCCAAAAATCGGCCCGGACGATCCACTCAGAAATCAGCTGTTTCAATGATCGTTTTGGACGATCTCAACATCGTCTCGAACGTTCCTAGAAGGAAATCAAAGAAACAAGTTCTCACAATCTCCCCACCTTAGAAAAATGTAGTCCCGACATTTCCCTAAAGGTCCGAAGCAAATCGAGACAAAAAAAATCCATCCAAATCCAAATCAAAATCAAAACTCGTCGAAAATCATACAGATCACGCAATTCATTCAATCACATGTCACTATGCATGGTCATATGTCAATCAATCAATTTGTCAAATCGTCTTACCAGTAGAACTTTCTGGTTGTCGTTGATCTTCATAATGCTGTAAACTGTAGACATGTGGCACCACTGGAGGAAGTGCAGGAGGTCTTGGCGCAACGGTCTCCCTCTAACTATCTCTGACAGCTCTGTCATTCATCTGGTTCGTTGATCTTTCACTATAGGCTCTTGAGCCAATAGTCCTCTGTCCTGTACCAGAATCAGTTCTTCCGCCCAATCCTTTCTGAGGGCAATTTGCTGCTCTATGTCCCTGCTGTCCACAGTGAAAACATTGTCACGTCAATAAGTAACACCGACCTGCATGTCGTCGACCACAATGAATACACTCGCTGAAACTACCAGAAGATACTACTGATGCAGATCCCTTCGAATCACCATATTTGCTTCTCTTATGTCTATCTGACTATCTCTTTCTCTACTATGTTCATCTCTTCTGCTTGATTCATCTCTACTCCTTCTGGTGGCTTCATATCTCGATGCTGGCGTTGTCAAATCAATCTCTATCAGTCTGGCCCGCTCTACCAACTCAGAAAACTCATGAATCCGGAAGGGTACTAGCGGATGTCTCAATTCTCTATTCAATTCTTGCAGAAATCTATAACATTTTTCTTCAGCAGTAGGGATCAAGTGAGAAGCATACCTAGCAAGTGCAGTAAACTCGGCCTCGTACTGCATCACTGTCTTGCGTCCTTGTTCCAATCTCATAACAGCTTTTTGCATTTGTCGTTGAGCTGACGGAGGTACAAACCACATCCGAAACACTAGTAAACTCATCCCATGTGATCTCAGCATTTGTCTTCCCCTAAAATTTCTCTCTCTGTTGTCCAATCCACCATCTCTCTGCTTCTCCTTCAAACATAAACACAGCCAAAGGTACCTTTCGATTTTCCGGACACTGCATGCTATCAAAGATCTTTTCTATCCTCATTATCCAATCTTCAGCAGCCTGAGGTCCTACAGCTCCTTTGAACAACGGAGGCTTCAACTTATGAAACATATGCAAATGCTTATCTGCTTCTTCTTCTTTACTTCCACTCATCTTACTCTGTGCATCCCCCATCATATGTGCTATAGCAGTAGCCAACTGCATCATACTTTCTGAAGGTATTGGAGCTGCACTGTGTTGTTCATTTGATACACTTGATTCTGGATTATCCATTTATCTTTTCACTTGCACAGTTCAGAATACATGATACACACATGCAACTATGTATGCAAAATGAGACACTTAAAGCTACCCATTCTACCAAACTCTCCATCAAAACCTATAACTCTGGTAACAATCAATTCTTCCAATAACACTGCTCTGATACCAAAAAAAAGTCTGTCACGCCCCAAGATCTAACTTGGAAAGAATTTCAGTCAATTCATTAAAACCATTAATTTATTTACCAGAGCTATTTATAGTCTTCAAACAATACCAAACAGTTTAAAAATTCTATAATTTAAAACATCAATGAACAGTTTCATTCATATCTCAAAAGATCATATACAATACTCAGGAGCTATACTATGAACACAACACATGAATTGAAATCTATCCTGTCATGAGTACAAAAAGATCATTATCACCAAAACGAACAAAAACCTGAGGATTCCAGATCAACCTCAATCACCTGCTCCCTTGCCCTGACCTGAAAAATATTAAACACATATAATGAGCTTCAAAAAGCCCAGCATGTCACCTAATACTTATAACTGAAATCAAAGCACGGTACTGGAAACAATATGCACGTCAATCAGTCGAATCTATAACAGTCAATTGCACATGATCAGTGAATCTATGCAGCGGATACAAAAATCAGTAGTCAATGCACAATCGATAAAATCCATAATCAGCGATAGGAAAATCAATAAACAGTAGGAAGAAATCCATAAAGCTCAATAAACCAGTACACACGATACATCTTGTAAGAATCCAATCAAATCAATAGAAGAAAATCATCGTCTCGATAATATCAATAAAATCAATTTCTATCAATCATCTCTGCTCAAAATCAAACCAATACGTCGTAAAAACGATTGAAATCAAATCAATACAGTAAAACCTATTCCATATCAGTCAATGAATCACATGCAACAGTTCAATACGGTGTATCAATGAAGCGATAGTATCAATGAATCAATATCAATAAATCAGTATCAATAAATCAATAGTATCCTTATCCATAGCATCAATGAATCAATACAATATCCATATCAGTATCAGTATCAATGCTCAGTGAAATAATGCGAATATCAATGAAATCGTATAGTAACAATAAATCCGTCCGTAAATTCATTCAAAATTAATAAATCAATAAATCCATCACGAGATCAATATGTCAATACCGTACACATGCACTTCAATACAATAGTCTTACTGAACAAGTACAATCACTGGCTATTAAGGCATTTTTCAATCCATAGTGCTGTTGTAGAAATCCATAATTATATTTATCCGTTGATTCAATAAGAGTCGTCACTCTGTGCCCGTCGGCATAATAATCTCCTATGCCTCCCAATCGTTATATCAATGATCAATAGAGGATATCGCCAAACCCTTTTTAAAGGAAAGCCCGTCGGCCCACCATCCTGTACAGGTCAAATCAATCTCCAACCAACAGTTCAACCAGTCTTCACTTGTCTTTCAGTAACAATAACCGTATAGCAATCATATATTCACATTTGTATGCATAACAGTTCAAATCATCAATTTCAGAAAATCGGAAATCGTACGAAAATCCAGCGGCATAACGGCAGTATATGGAATTTACACAAAAATCACAGAATTCACAAATTACCAAATTAGTACAGAACGTTCACAACAATATTATAAGACTTTTATTCTACTGCCCAAATAATTTCAGACTTCACCAGAATTTACAGTCAAAATAAAACACCACCAAATCAAAACTACCCGGTCAAAAATCTCCAGAAAATAGTCAAATCGTGTAGAAATACCATATCAGAAACATACCAAAAGTTGTGCGGTAAAACTTTCGTCAATACAAACTAATGCGCGTTTTTCGGTAACGAAAATACAAATCTGAGCACAGAAATGCCAAAACTCGACATCTTCGAAAACAGAAATAGGGTTCGGAGTCCTTACTGCGAGATAAACACTTTTCCCAACAGCGGCGACGGACGAAAAGCGCTCCGCGGCCTCCAAAATCCGGCTTTTCCTTTGCTTTCCTTCTCCTTCTCTCTCCTCAGATATTTTGAGATAAAAAAATGATTTTTCTCTCTCTTCAAAACGAGCTGATTTCCTTTTAATACGAACCTGATCGGCCCGGCCGATCGCCACATCGTCCAGGACGATCTGAACAAAATCCAATCGTCCAGGACGATATCTCAGGATGATAATTAATTTCCTTGGACGATAAAATCCCTTACTCACTGACTTTGCCATGAACTGATCGTCCCAGGACGATCCAAAAATCGGCCCGGACGATCCACTCAGAAATCAATTGTTTCAATGATCGTTCTGGACGATCTCAACATCGTCTCGAACGATCCTAGAAGGAAATCAAAGAAACGAGCTCTCACAGTTGGCTTTGGTATTTAAACCACGGTCAATTGCCTATCCAATTTATGAGTAAAAACCTTGATGATCTGTTTGGATTGACGGATATTTCTGCGGAAGGAAATGACAAAGATGCCAAAAAAATTCAAAATTAATGGCTGCAAAAGCATATCAAACTTCAAACTTCCTGAAGTTTATTTCACTAAATCCAACCAAAATCTAGGTTCTGAGCATAAAAAGCACATCGACCCTTGGGAATACAATATCATAATTTAGCATTTTGAATCTTTAATTTCTTAATGTTTTCTTTTGTGTAGTGCTGGTTTTGCTGGGGAGTTGCCAATGTGCTGTGCCCACCTTGTTCCTTCCAATTATGTTTTAGATTATGGGAAGTTAGATACTTGGCCTTCACATCAGCCGTGTTAGAAGGATGCCTATTGTGGCTTTTGATCTAATTATAATTATGCCTGCTGTATTTTCAATGAAGTATGGCTTAATTAACTCGGGCTAGGTCAGAAATGGCAATATTAGGAATGAAAGTAATGGCTTTGTTGGGATTGGAGAAACGGGCATCAGGAGGAACATATCTGAGATTTTGATTGTTCTGAGATGATTGTGTTCATGTTATCTGACTTCAAAAAATCTACCACGCTATTTAACATAGTGGGTTATAGTATTTCTAATTACTTTGCTTACCTCAGGACCTACATAGTTTAATGCTGTGTTGCCATTGTTGGATATAGAGCTTAATTTTCTCAATATGATTGATTTTCAAGTTAAAACTTATTTGGCAAATATGTTTTTCATGCACTCTTAAAAACTCAATGTAACTTTTACAAGTATGTTACATACCTCCTAATGTCGTATAGTTAACATCTGCAAATTTGTTACCGACTACCTCTAAGTACTATAGAGAGAGATATTTGTATGGTTTTGATGCGCATCTCTCATTTTTCTCTTTCTTTCATCCAACTGTAGAGGTGAACATAAAAGATGTGACCAATTGAGTAAATGGTGGTCTGTAATTTTTGTTGTTGGTGTAATGTAGATGAAATGTGACAGTTGGAACATAAAGACCATAGCAATAGTGATTGTCGGTGGAACATTTGACTACAAAGCAATCCGATGTAGGAGACAACCAATTTTCCTCTTTCTTTGCAGAGCATGGTTGGTAGAGGATTTTTCCTCGGATTTCAAGAAGGATCAAATGAGAGAGAGGGGATAAGGAAGACTGCTAGTGATATATGAATGAGAAAAATTTTGGATGAGCAAATAATTGTATAATGTAATTAGATATTTATCTCTTTATATAGATATGGATGTGGGTATCTTACCAAATCACGTAAACTCTTATAGTTTCTCCTTACATGTTATTATACACCTAGCCTTACTACTTCATTGCGTCTGAGGACGTATTTTTTGAGCTTGGTTAATTTTGGAGTCTACCAAAAAAGTTGGAGCAATGACTTACAAACATGAGAATACCAGGATGACTCAGTTTAATGGCAAGGATCTAGGCATTATAAGATGAATTTTGAGGATTATCTATTTTATAAGAAACATCTACGAAGTACTCGTATTTTTCGTCAACAGTCATGGCATCATTGAAGCTGTCATTGGAATGGTTTGGCACAAAAATAAATATTTTTGAACCACCTTTTTTCTTTAGGCCCTTTAGTTGTCTTTGAAGCTTACTGGACTCTAATTTTGACTATTTAGTGCAATATGTAATTTATAGGTGACAGTAATGTCATTATTGTGGGCTTAAAAAATTTGCGCCTTGACATTGTTGAGAGATTTTTTAGTTTTTTGGGTCAAACTTTTGAAGGGTAGTTTAAATTATTGTATCAAAAGATTTCTCCCCTATTTTGTGAGGACATTATAATATGGTTTCAAGATAAGCGCATGCTATTAATGATTAATTATCACTCTCGATAATGAGAGAGAACTTTCAATTAAAGTTAGTCATTAGAAGCTAATTGCACAGTTTATAATAGCAGTAAATTGATTTAGGATTAACAATTTACTGCCTTCAACTTAAAACGGATGGTGGGGGGATTAGTGGCAAACCCGATCAAGTTCTCTTTGCTTCGTCATTTCGGGTTGAGGTGATCCCTGGTCTATGTAGTCAGAGGAGTTAGTTGATCCAACCTAATCGAATGATCCTTGTTGGGAGCCTTTATACAATAAAATATTATAGAATCGGGGTGGATATTTCTTTAATGGGATAAATTCAAGTATATCTTAGCTAACATAAATTTTTTTGCCTTATTAAGTGTACCTTATAATTCATCACAGAAGGATTTTTCAGCCATCGGTGAACTTGTGGGTTTTGGTCATAATCATAATTTTATTGTCATTTTGCGGTGAAAGTAATGAGTTATAATCATTTACATGTGTTATTTAACGACAAATCATCAGTTAGAGGACTCTTGTCATATCCTTATTAGCAAGAGATCATTTAAAAATGAATTCTAGCGATATGCTTGATAAGACATCGACCATTTGTGAGTTGAGGTTGGTCTCAAATTTATCATTCTTGATAAATAGTTGGGAAAGGTGGTTGAATTTTGCTTTAAGATTTATTTTACTTGAAATATTTGATTTTTTTTTTTTTTGAGTTTTTTCAATACTTTTGTAGTTTACTTAATTTGAGCCCAAAATTATTTGATGACATTTTAAAAATAGTCGCTACGCAGGTTGAAACCCACTGGTAATGCATTTATCATTAGGATTTTTGAATATTTTATTTTGTGATTTGAACTTTGTCATTCTATCTGCTCGCTATCAGTGGATTGAATTCAAATATTAATTTTACGAGTTATTATACTAGTAATGAACCTGACATTTTATATTGTGCTCTCAAATTTTATTTGACGCTTTTCATCAAAGTGGAAGGAATATGGGGATTCAAATTGGTACTAATGCTCCTAGGATATCTCATTTGCTTTATTATAAATTTTGTTTATGCAAAACATTAAAGGGTTAATGCGAACATGAAACAAAATATCATCAAGAATTGAAAATATTCTTCCATAGCGAGCTATTTGAAATTTACTACTTTTATGTATTTCCTAAGAGTCAAGTCTTTAAGTTCAATCCTTACAAAGAGAAGGATCAAATTTAAAATGTAGGACTTGCGACTGTACTTTATAGACAAAGTGGCCTACTCTAAAGCATCCAATGATTGGTTTGATTTTTAAACAAGAATTTGTAAATTTTTTAGAGTGATAGCATAGTCATCTTTAGGGCGGTTATATGCTTTTCAATGCGAGGTTAAATTTAAGTTCATATTTATTTTAGCCCACACAACATTCTCAGACCTTAAATTCAAGAATTTTAGGCAATTGATCTGAGCACATGCAGATGGTATTATTATTGGTGATGTGATATTTTGTGTGCTCTCATTGATGCATTTACAAAGCGTATTTGCACATTTTATGCTGCATTCTTACAAAACACTTGCATGTTTATTAATGCACATACATGACGAACTTGTATTTTGCTTGATGCACTTGAATACTAACACGGTCTTTAGTGTAGTTATGCAATGTGTTTGCACGTTCATTAATACATTTGCATTGTATACTTAGTGAACATATGAACAAAATTGTTTTTGCTGATTTAATGTATCCACATTTTATAAAAATGATCGTGTGATCTGTTATGCATAACAGTGCTCCAATTTTTCTTATTTGGAAAATTTCGTTCATAGGCTACACTTTTTATTCACTGGATTTGCTCATGTGATATGCACGAGTTTCCTTTTAGTAATTATTAGGGCAGTCGTGCGCCTGCGGACACCATTCAATTGAATGAAAATGCGTATAAAAACATTCTTGAATATTTATCTGCTATTTTTCATTTGTAGATTGATTCTTTATTTTCAATGTCAGCATTAAACTATTAAGTTATTTATTTTTCTTTGAGTAGTATTTCACAGGAGAACTTAGCATGTTCTTCAAGGAATGTTGCCTTCAAATTACTGGCGCTATATGAAGTTTTTGCGACCTTACAACTGAAAGGAAGTTTTAGATCCAAAGATAAGTCCAAGGGGGAGCATGTGTTCGTACATTCCAGACTAGAGAAAGGCATACTGAAATCAGAAAAGCAGCGAAGGCTCGTCACCTGAAATCTTAAAACTCAGGTATCCAGTTCTTAAGTCACTTTCCATGGTATGCTGATTTCTGTAAAGGAAGATGAGATGAAAAAAATGCACAAGTTGGCCAATATGGTTCTTTAATCAATCAAGTTTTCTAGCGAACTGGACTATATTGTAACAGTTAGGTTGGTAGCTTTGACAAAGCTCATGCGACGAAGCTTTTGGGCGAGGAATACTACCTTAAATATATGCCCAAGTCTTCAAGTCAGGAACCTCCCTTTGTGGGTTCCAATACACATAATGATTGGAACACTAAAAGGACTGATGAATGGCCATCAAAGCATAATCAGGCTGGAAGAGGTGCAAAGAGACAGTCCAGCTCCAGGATGCCAAAAGTTGGTTGTAATGACTATAGCTCAAACTCTTCCTCGTCAAACAAGACTGTGTTTTGCGCCCGAAAAGAGGATGACAATACTAAAGGGGAGGCTGCCGGTTGGCCCAGATGGGAAACAGTCAGTAATCAGAATTGTGAGAAATACTCCAGGTCTAGTGATCCTCATGTGGATGATTCTGCCATGGCATGCAAAAAAGGTTGGAATAAGTCTAAATATGAGAATGCAAAGAGTGTAACTGGCGAAGGCGATGATGGCATTCATCATGATGGTCTTGATGGATGGAGGCAGTCCAACCCCAACATTCACATGGTGGAAAAAGGCAGACCAGCGGATGGCAATGGAAAGCAAGAAACCAACCATCAAAACAGAAAAGGTCGCTGGAATCAATCTGAGGAATGGACCAAATCAGAAGATGGCTCTCCTAGAGCATGCAAAAAAGGTTGGAATGAATCTAGAGATGAAAAACAAAAGAGGGAAGATGGCGGTGATGCCTTTGATCATGATGGTTGTGATGGATGGAAGCAATCCAGCTCTAACATTCACATAGTTGACGAAGGCAGTTTGAGCAAGTCTACTTCCTGGGATCAAGTAAATGATGAAAATTTGAAGCAAGATATTGATGAATGGGGTAGGTGGCCTGGAGCCATTTCCAAGACAACTCGGCATTACACCAGCCAAACGAACAGAAAAGGTTGCTGGAATCAATCCAAGGGATGGACCAAATCAGAAGATGGCTCTACCATGGCATGTAGAAGTGGTTGGAATGCAGCTGGAGATGGAAAAGAAACGAGGGAAATCACTGATGGGTATGAAGCCTCTGAAGATGATGCTCGTGATGGATGGAGGCAATCCAGCTCTAGCATTCACATGGCTGACAAAGGCAGTTTGAGCAACTCTGCGGCCTGGGACCGAGCAAAAGATGATAATGTGAAGAAAGAGAACGGGGGATGGACTAGATGGCCAGGAGCAATGTCTAAGACAATCCAACAATTTCCCAGGCAATCCTGGGGATGGACCTCATCAGATGATGGGAAATCGCATAAGAAAACTGATGGCTGGAATCAAGATCTTGTTCAAAATGGTGATCCATGGATACATCGCGGCTCTATGATGGCGCGAAAATGTGATTGGAACAAATCTGTAACTGGGTCAATGAGTGATAGTCTTGACATAGAACAGAAGAAATGGGATCCTGGTTTAGATCAAACTGGTGGTGATCCATGGAAGCAGATCAGTCCCACTGTACCACCTAAAACTCGTAAATTTATAAGTGCAACTGTTGCTGGAGGTGAAAATTCCATTATAAGGAAAAGCAAATGGAGTGGTGCTCCTGATTTTAGTAATCCCGATGCATTGAAGCAGCACAGATCCAGATGGTGTGCAGCTATGGCTGAAACAAGTGAGCAATGTACCAGCAGTCAAAATGTAAAAGGCTGCTGGAACCAATCCTGGGGAAGAATTGCATCAGAGTTTGGTGATTCTCTGATGGAGAATAATAGCAGGATTACAGATCCAGATCAAAGTGATGATCCAAAATGTGATTGGAACAAATCTGCAAGTTGGACCGAATCAAGGGTTGATCGTTTTGACACAAAACACAAGAGATGGGGTCCAGTTTTTGATCAAACTTGTCGTGATCCATGGGAACAACATAGCCCCCCTGAATTACCAAGCTTTTGTCGGAGGAAATCAGGAAGTTTGACTTTGGATGAAGGTAAAAATTCCTTTAGAAAGAGTAACAAATTCAGTGCAACTACTGATTTTGGTGATCGTGAAACACTGAAGCAGTTACCAAAAATTGGTGGCGAAAGTCTATTCAGGTATCTTATTGGCATACCTAAAAAATATTATAAGCAAACCAAACATTCCTATTTCCGCTTTTTTGTTTTTTTCACAATTACTATCATGTATTTTTCCTTTCATTGTTTGAAAAAATAAAACAACCAGCGGAAGAAGCAGAGCTCCTTACCATGCATGGGAACATGAAAATTATCAATCAAATGATACCTTACAAAAAGGAGCAGAAGGTGTTTCTGCATATTTTGGAGACTCTTCGTCAGGGAGAAGCCAAAGGAGTAGTCAAGTCAGAAACCAGATTGGCGTTGCTGTTCTAAAACATCCAGCGAGAGGTACAGACGAATTTTTGGGCAGGAAGAAAGCTCGATGCTTAGGACATGACAGTAAGGCAAGTTTTGAAGGTCCATGGAAACAAAGAGATCATGTTCATGATACAGAGTCTTGGAGACAGGGGAGTCCCAATGATGGAGCAGAGAAAAATAAACTGTTTCTTAGGCAGAGATGCAGCGATCAGGATCCTTTAAAAGATCGAGGTTTCCCTGCGAAAGAAGAATCCAAGGAGATCTGCTGTGACAGAAGAGATTCTGATCCATGTTTTCATTCTTTTCAGCCATTTTCTAGCACTGTTTGTGTGAGCTCTTCTGATCCTGCTTTCATTCAGGCTAACGTAGACCCTTCATCCCTAAACCTCTGCAGTGGGTTTTCACCAGCAATCATCGGACAGAAATCTTCTCCAACTCCTGAAGAACTTAAAACAAGTTCAAAGAAACTTGAACCAGTACCAATAACTGTTGCACCAAGTGAGAAAATCCTGAACTCCAATACTCATTCTATAAAAGAGGAGGCAAAGCAGATCGGCGGATTTGGCAATCTTTCTAGAACTTCTGTTCAAACAATGAATCTTCCTGAACCTGTAGATGTTCAAGTTAATGGGGGTAATAACAGTAGCAAATATGAGAAAGAGGAGGTCGGAGCTAATGGGGAGGTCAAGGCTGCCATGGATGATAAAGGAATTAGAATGTTCAAGATTGCACTAGCAGAGTTTGTGAAGGAGGTAATTAAGCCCGTTTGGAAAGAAGGTCGTTTGAGCAAAGCAGCTCATAATACTGTGGTGAAGAAAGTGGTAGACAAAGTTGTTGGCGTTCAGGGCACTAATATTCCTCAGACTCAAGAAAGGATTGATATATTTTTGTCTTGTGCTAAGGGAAAGCTTCACAAACTTGTGCAGGTGAATGTAGTAGCTGTTCTTATTTCTGTTAGATTTAGGTATTTCCACCTTGTCCTTCAAATTTAAAATTGATGACCGTTTGATTTTTCTTTACAGGATTATCTAGAAATGTTCATAAATACCTAAAGCTGTCACTTTGAAGCTGTCTGGTTTTGCCTCTTTGTGAACATGATGAGGGATTGGTTTAGTTCATGGACAGGTAATACCTCAGCTTTGCATAAATTTTCTAATAAAGTTTTGCATTTTGGTTTCTGTCCGGTGGTTTTTATTTTTATTTTTTTGGTTAAGTGAATATATATTTTCTTTTAATTGGTCTATCCAATGAAAATGGAGTCTGATCCTTTTTTTTTGTATGAATTTTTTTGAGAGATGTGGCAGTTCTTGGACTTATGCTGATCTAATGTTTATTTTTTTTATTTTTTTTTTTTTGGGGAAAATTTTAGAGAATTTAACCCTAAATATTTTGTGCGTTGCTTTGAAGTCTTTCATGTAAGGATAGAAAAGTACCAGCAGTGTTTTGATAATGTTTAAAATTGCCCTGGGATAGGATAGTAAACTCGGACAAATTATTCTGTGCGGAGACCAGATCGAGCCGTGGTATCGAGCAGTATCGAGCAAGGGGTGACGTAATGCATTTTGGTTGGTCTGCGGACGGCGTTCGATGTCCGCACAGAATAATTAATAGTAAATTGGATGGCTACAATCACATTGTTGCGTCTAGGAGTATTCGTGGCGATAGAGAAATATAAAGTTTATCGTCTTAGCGTTGTATGAAAATCCGGCACGCAATTAGATAAGGAGAGAGGGTCTAGCATTTATGAGACACCAAGATTTTTACGTGGAAAACCCCTGAAACGGGAAAAAAATCACAGGGCCTAGCCCAGTTTGAATGAATCCACTAGTATTGTAGTCAATTACAAATGAGGCCCTTCCTTTGAGGAAGAGATGTGTTTGATGTACATTATATGAAGTACATTACATGTTGGGAATACAAAGAGTCACTGTTGACGTATTTGTTTTGTTGGAAGGACTGTAGTCGGCTGGCGACGGAGGTCGGAAGGATTGTAGTCGGCAGGCGACGTAAGTAAGGAGAATCGTAGTCGGCTGGCGAAGGAGGTTGAAAGGATCGTTGTCGGTGGGCGACGGAGGTCGGGAGGATCGTTGTCTTGCGACGGAGGCTGGAAGGACTGTCTGACGATGAGGGTCAGAAGGACGGCGTCAGGTAGAAGTCCAACAATGGAAAGAAATCCATCTTCGGATATACGTCCAGCTAAAGTCTGATAACCGGTGGAAGTTCGGTGTCAGGTAGAAACTTGGCGAAGAGTGAAGGTCCGACGTCGAGTAGAAGTCTGACGTCTATTGGTGGTTGAGGAAACTCCGGCATCATTTGAGCGAAGTTTCGGCGTCAAGAGGGAACTCTGTCGTTAATTGGGAAGAATTTCAGAATCCCGTGGAACTTGGGCAGAATTCTGGCGTCTCGTGGAAGTCGAGCAGAATTCCGGCGTTCTTCCGAATATCCGGCAAAATCCCGGCGTGTTCGAACGGCGGGAAGAAAATTTCTGCGGTGGTCGAGGAGGAGATGATTCTCCTTTTCTTATTCTCTTCTTCTTCTCTCTCTTAGCTTGAGTCCTCTTGTGAAAAATGAGGGCTCTATTTATAGTTTTTCTGGAGAGCATGACCCGTAAATAGAAGAGAGATCAGCGGCGAGTCGAGAGTGGTTTGATTGGACGATTGATATTGAATCCCTTGATCATGTACCATTCGTTGGACATTTGATGGCCTTATTGATGTCGAATTTGGCGATCTTGGGCTCGTTGGATTTGTCTCGTCGAGCCGCTCGATTCGACTATAAGCTCGTTAAAATCGGATATCGTTTGGTAACTCGAATTGTGGTATGAACTTTCCATCAGCACTTCGGGTCCTTGATTTGGACTCATTTGGGCTCAGATTGAGTTGAATTTGGTGTCGTTAGGTTCGTATTTCCGAGACACTCAGTTTGACTATAAGCTTGCTGAAATTGGAGTTCAGATGCTCCCATATTTAATTTTTGAAGTTTTCAGGCTGATTTTACCTCGAGATTCGTGCCCGATCAAGATAATTTTATGATGATGTATCACACAAAATACAATTTAATTAAATAAAATTCTTAAATATTAAATTTTAGCTAGTTATGATAATTCTTTAGATTTCTAAAATGAAGATATTAATAGATTTTAAATCTCTTAGTTGAATATATTCATCTTTTTGATTATTTTGATAAAATAAAAATATTAAAATTAAATATTAGACCACTTTTTAGTAATGATTTGGTCTTTCTTAAATTTTCGTTATTTGTTTGTTTTAAATTATAAAAATTTTCTTAAATGTTAAATCAATGAACTGTTAAGTGGTGTACGATGTAAATATCGTTACAAATTAAAAAATTTAAATTATATGAATATTCTTTGAATTTTTTTGGATATATATTATATTTATAAAATAAGTAGATTTATTAACTATTACGAAGTTTATTATAGTTTAATTATT
This sequence comes from Dendrobium huoshanense, assembly GCA_016618105.1. Lineage (NCBI taxonomy): Eukaryota > Viridiplantae > Streptophyta > Magnoliopsida > Asparagales > Orchidaceae > Dendrobium > Dendrobium huoshanense. The sequence continues at coordinate 33,404,975 of CM028349.1, read as the reverse complement.
TGTAAATGTCTTTACTATTATTTAATTATGAATATTAGTTACAATTAACCTCGAATTAAAATTCCATTTAATATATTCCTCTTTACAAAATTAAGAAGTTTATTTTTTTTAAATGACTGTTTTATCTAAAATAAAGCCAATGCATAAAAGAACTTTAGCAAATCACTAGAAAGGATATTTATAAATACAATATATACTGCTTACCTTTAATAAGCCCTTTATATTAAATAAAGTGATAATTAGAATATTTTTTAATTATTTTAACTTTCAGATTATTATTATAATTTTATTTTACTATTAATTTTTATTCTTTATTTTATTTATTTTTGTTAATAAAAAAAAGTCTAAAATTGTAGAATTTATTTTGTGCAAAGGCTGGACATAGATCGCCGTTCAGAGACCAACCAGAATTTACCACATCTATGATACCGAGCATTACAGAGCGAAGGGGTAATGTGACACATTCCGATTAATTTTCAGACGGTGTTCAGCATCCGCACAGAATAATTATTCCTAAAAATTGTTAAAAAAATAAACTATCATGCTGATTAAAACCATATAATCAGAATGTAGGGCATCTTGGCACAAATTTGGAACGGTTAGCATTACAAAAATTTACAATACTTGCTTGTCAGTAGAAAATCATATTTCCTATGTTACATCTAATAACATCAGGTACTCACCACTAATCTTCCACAATCAACGACATTAGGCTGATAGCTTCTCTGAGCCTTCTCACAGTAAGATTCCTTTGGTGATTTAGGCGAGCATTCCTGCATAAAAGGTTAATTTTAACTAACAAAATAATCTCTGGATTGTTTGTGCAGTCATACTATATAAAAGTAATTTCAATTTTATTTTTCTAGTATATAAGATGGTGGTGAGACCTGCAATGCTTAATGGTGCCGAATGTTGGTCATTAAAAGAGAAACATAATACTAAGTTAAGTGTTGCAAAGATGAGGATGCTCACATGGATGACTGGATTATCCTTAGAGATAGGATACGAAATGAGCATATACGTGAAAAGATTGGAGTAGCTCCAACGGAAGATTAGATTAGAGAGAGTCGCCGTAGATGGTTTGAACACATAAAGATCCGTTAGGAAAGTAGATGTATTAGATTTGACTTATATTAAGAAAGGTAGAGGTAGTCCTAAAAAGACTTAGTTATAAAATATTAGAAATAATCTTTTTTTTATTATATTTAAACAAGAAATTGAGTTTAAAAACAAAAAAAAAAGATTCATGTATCCGACCCCACACGTAGTGGGACAAAAGTTTGATATTGTTGTAGTTATAAAATTGATCTGAGTTCAACTTCAGTGATGGATCAATTTATATAATTAAAATATAAAATTAGAGAAATGTAATACTCTCAAGATTTCGAAAACTATTTTGCAGTTTTAACTTTGAAAGAAAAAATGTAAAATGGAGAGCAATGAACTAGTTAGTGAAATCACCTCTCAAGAAACTTGGCTTTTCTTTCAAGTCCCACTGTAACATTATTCAGCCTCTTTACATGGCCTCGGAGCTTGCGGACAGCTTGAAGGCCTTCTTCAATTGTGCATACTCTCTTCAAGAGTTGGCAACTAATTAAAAATCCTTCACTTTTGTTCCTAAAGAAATGAGTAGAATAAATGATATTGCTGCATAGTATAATAAAAAGAAACTAAAGGCATCAATAAGGCAAACTGACATTATAATGATGGCTGTTAACCATTGTTTATTGTGAAATGAATGAAATCTTAAGACTGAGAGAAAGATGGTAAGGTACCTCAACATTTCTTGAAAGAGTATCTCGAGTGATCGAGGAGTATTGATCAGAATCTGGGAAAGATGTTTATGGCGAGCGATATTTCTTAGAGTGGAGAGCACATGCTTCAAAACTTCTTGATCTGGAATCCCTCGGTTGAGGAGCTGAATTTGCTTTAGTAAAATGTCAATAGCACCAGCATCCACCAATGTTTCACAACATTTCTGAGAAAGTTCAGTTGCTATGTCTGCAAAAAGTAAAGGAAAGAAAAAGTTAAAAGGTGGATGTGCATGGAAGTAAAATTGCATTTTTTATGGTTCAATGATCTTCCCAGAGCATCTGCATACTAAGGCTTCGTTTGGGACGACTTTCTTACTGCTTCTTAAAGTAACTTTCTAGTATAAAATTTTAATTTTAAACTAGAAATCTTTTTTTAAGAAGCAATAAAAAAGTCATCCCAAACGAAGCCTAAAAGGAGGGTTGATATTACTTTTTATGTTCTTTTTTTAAAAATAAAATTAAAAAAAAGAATTTGATGGCATAAATACATATAATTTTAATTTTTATTGAATCTTATAAAATCTAATGTATTTAGTGATTTCAAATAGAGCTGATGGGACACATGGTTGGTTCCAATGTAATGCTTGAAAAAAAAATCATATTTTGAAAATAATAAAAACATCTAAAAATTATGTTAAATATTTTATAAAATAATTTGATTTGTTATTTAAAATAAAAAAAATGAAATCACTTACAAGACACTAATGAAAAAGTATGTTTTTTCAAATTTTTTAAAATAAAAACAAAGATTGATGCAAAACAGACCAAAAATTCAAACCAAAAGAAACTTCTTGCAGCAATAAGGAGAATCACTAGTACAACAAACGCTAAATTGCACTTCATACATTAAAGAAAACAAAACAGAATATTTTAGATAACTGTAGAGAGAAAAATAGTTTCTAAAACCAGTTATGACAATTTTACTTCTATGAAGAATAGCTAGAAAAAGAGAAATATATAGAAATTTGGCGTGAAGAAAAGCTCACCAAGAGTAGCACAAGTGTGCCGGATATTACTTATGCTTTTGTGGCCAAGTAGCTCTGAAAGCGCAACGATTAGTCTATTAATTAGTCGCATTTCATCGTTCACATTAGTAGCAGAAAGCTGCATTCTACGTCGAAGGTTAAGCAACTGAGGCCTGGAATATTTTCTTGCTAGATAGCCCTTCCAACAAGACTGAAAAAGGGGACAATAAAATAACTATGATATTAATATAGATGTAATGGGGGAAATTTGACATATATTGAAGCATGCAAAATGATGATAAAGACTAAAGAATAGCTTGAAGGATTGATATGGTAAGCTATAAATAAAATCAGTCTGAAAATTGCAATCAGACCCGAAAAGCTTACAAGGCAACAGGGGATCACATGCAACAATTGCAGTAAACACAACTATCATCCTATATGGCAAGCAAAAACATCTTTTTTGAGAAAGTAACAAACAAGAATTTCATGTCTACCACAAGTCCACAATAACCATAATTATGATAATCATCAGATGCTTCATCCAACCATGTGAAGTTCAGCCTTCCACCATTTAATCCCAGAGATATCATCTTTTATCAGCAGCAAGATATAAGATATCTGATAGGAAATACTTGAGTTCGCAAGTAACCCTAAGGGAAATACTTGAGTTCGCAAGCAAATCTAACCACAATTGGCGAAAACAGGGAACAAAACTGTTGTTTACAGCAGAAAAATCAGCAACGAACAACAGATTTCTTGGGGAAAATAGTAGAAGGTAGGAGAAAACGAAGGATTCCACTAGTAGATGCAGGTAAACAACAAAAGATACACGTTTCTTCAATTCGAGAGGAAGAAACAACTCTCTGATTCTCAAGTAGATATAAACATACTCTGATACAATGATCAGAGATGAACAAACCAAAACCCTTAAGCAGCAAAGGCAAGGAAGGATCAACTCAAGTTCAATCAACAAACAACCAGAATAATTCAATACCGCAGATGAAATAGTTAAAAGAAAATTATAACCAAAACATAAACTTACTTGAATTAATACAATATGATGTTTGTTTCGAGCAGCTTTCTGTCGAGCTATCCAGCCACGAACATAAGCCTGAATAATTAACGCAGATGTTTTGCGATATAAGATATTTCTCCACCATCTCTGCAGCAAAACAAAACAAGCACATGCAAGCAATTTAAACCTAACAAACATAACTGCAAAAATAAAGGGTGTACATAGAACAAGATGGATACACAAACATTATTTTATCTTGATAAGATATAAGGAGAACATAAATTAAGGCTTCGTTTGTGACGACTTTCTTACTGATTCTTAAAGCGACTTTTTAATAAAAAAATTAATTTTTACTAAAAAGCAGCTTTAATAAACAGGAAGAAAGTTATCCCAAACAAAGCTTAAACCTAAAGCCCACCTGGATCTTGAGAATACAACACTTTTTTTTAGCAGAAGTCTCACGAGTAATCCAACCACGAATACAAGACTGAATAGCAAGAACAGAACTCTTCTTCAATCTGTTAAGATAGATATTTCTCCATAATCTCTGCAATAAAAGAATAAAACAAAAATATACACATACTTAAAATTTAAAAAATACAACTAACTGAAAGCGAGAATTGATAGAATAAATAGCCTACCTGAATCATATAAATGTTTTGCATTCTCTTAGCGGCAGCCCTTCTTGCAATCCAGCCACGAACAAAAGATTGAATTGAGATGACCGCATGCATCCTGGACTTTCGCAATAATATTCGCTTCCACCATCTTTGCAGTTTTATAACGGATCCAATGAGTATTCTCAACTCAAAGTTGTTTATAAAACCATCATTAATTACATCATAAGATCTTCTATGTACCATGCTAAATCGAAGGTTAGAAGCACCTGAAAATCCCAAAGGAAATTTGAAGGAACAAACAAGTGTCGTATTGTCGTCTATGAAAAGTATTTTGCCTTAATATTGATAAATGATTTGCCTTAAAAATGGGATTTTTTTAAAGAATCCCTATAATTTTCCATTTTGATAAAAAAAATAAGGCGACCAAATTTTTGAAAAGATTTTCAGGTTCATTTATATTTCTCTCTATAATTTTATTTTCAAGAATACAAACAAAAGAGAAAAAAAAACCCACTAAATATTGACAACATTGCCATGACAATGCTAGACTCTCTAAAAGAGTAAGGTCGGTTTCACTACGTCAAAAACTTATACATAAGTGTGGTTTCATGGTTTAAGACTGTGTTACGCCGGCCCAGGAGGGGCCGGCTGGACCGGTCCAACCTGGACCGGTCCATGTTTACTCGCGACGGAACCGCGAGCGGGAGGCGGAACCGAGCGGGCGAAGCGAAGCCGATGGGGGCCAGGGAAGATTTTTAGGAGGGAAATTTTGAATGCGAGGGGCTGTTTAGACATTTTGTAAAACTTCTTTATGGTTAATTAGGGGTTTTGGGGTGTGAAGGAGTAATTATCTTGAATTTGTATTCTCTTGGAGTTCTAGGGTTTCTTGTTTGGGCTCTTGGCGTTGCCGGAGATTGTTGGAGAGTTGTTCTTCCTCTCGAATCGAAGAACATTGTATCTTTCTTATAGTTTTTGCTTCTACTATTGAAATACAATAGTTTTGTGCAATTTCTTCTCAGATTTCTCGCAATTTCTTCCTGTCTTTCCCTGTTTCCTGGCTGATTTCCACTGTGGACAGCAGTTTGGCATTGGTTCTTCTTGGTTTTGGGTAAGAAACACTTGGAAATCCAAGTGTTTCCTATCAAATTGGTATCAGAGCAAGATCCGGGCGGTGGAGGACTGTTTTCTCCATTGTTTCGCTGCAGTTTTTTGCTGATTTTTGGAGGATCCGGAGGCATCTCGTCGTTTCCCATGGCATCTAAGCGAGTAGAAGTCTTGGAGACCGAGATGGGTCAACTTAAGGCGGATCTAGAGGAGAAGATGACCACATTTAGCGAGAATGTGGAAGGGAAATTCATGGCTTTGGAGGAGATGATGAAGAAGTTGTTGGAATGGCAAGCAAGGGCTATGCCAGTGGAGGAAAGAGGAGAAGGTAGTGGGAGCAGGGGTAAGGAGAAGGTGAATCCAGAGGAGGAAGAGGAGGTGGAACTGCTTAACAGCAACGGGAGGATGCTACTTCGGGAGTCCATCAGGCGAGAAGAACATGACAGACGGAGAGACTTCCGGGAAGGAAGAGAAGATGATTGGCGACGTCGGAGGCCCGACCCAGTGGACCGGCCGTGGGGGATCTATAACCACCATGGCGGGGCACGAGAGGAAGATGGCTAACGGCGGCAAAGGAGGGAGGATGAGCCCCGATATGGAGAAAGAGGAACTTGGGAAGACCCCATAGCTTGGGACAGAGGAGGCCATGGGGGGAATAGGGAATACGGGGTGGACACGAGGGCCAGGAAGCTGAAAATGCCAGTATTCGAGGAGGGAAATGTGGATGAGTGGATCCACAAGGTGGAGAGGTATTTTGCAGTGAACGGCCTGATGGAGGAGGAGAGATTGATGGCTGCTAGTATGTGCTTGGAAGGGGCGGCGTTTGCCTGGTTCAAGTACATGGATAAGTGGGAACCGGTGAGATCCTGGAGGGACTTCAAGGAGGCTATCAGGGAGAGATTCAGGGGGAACAGCCCATGGGAGATATCAGAACAGTTCTACGCCCTCACTCAGGAGGGAACAGTGGAGGAATACAGGAAGAAATTTGAGAGCTTAGTGGGAGACATGGAGGGCCTCTCAAATAGTACTTTGGGGGGAAATTTTATGAAGGGCCTCAAACCAGAAATTAGAGATGCTGTGAAGGTCATGAGACCAAGAGACCTGAGGGAGGCGATGGAATTGGCTCAGTTGGTGGAGAATCAAAAGACCAACGTCCGAACTTGGAGAAACAACCACTCAGGAGGTCCCACCAGGACAACTACCACTTACTTGGCTCCAAAAGGGCCAAGCCCCAGCGTCCCTAAGGAGAGTGGAAAGGAGAAGAGCGGGGTGACCAGATCTGTTGGAAGCTTCAAGAAACTGACTGAGGAAGAGATGCAGGAGAAGAGGGCTAAGGGCCTTTGTTTCAGATGTGAGGAGAAGTTTGTTCCAGGGCACAGATGCAAGGATCGCGCCCTTCGGGCTCTCACCGTCTATATAGACGAGGCGCCTGAAGAGTGTGATGATTCTGATGAGGAGCAGATTGATCCCCATTTGGAGGTAGCTGAGGTATCCCTCAATTCTGTGTTGGGATTTACTCCTAGCCATACGATGAAGGTGAAGGGGAAGATCCTTGGGAGGGAGGTAGTGGTCCTGATTGACAGTGGGGCAACCCACAATTTCATATCCACCCAGGTGACGGAGGAGCTAGGGATGGAGCCTACTGAGACAGACAGTTATGGGGTGATGATGGGGACAGGAAAGATTGAGTCCAGCACCTGGATATGCAAAGGGGTGGAGATGAGACTACAGGAGATTAGGGTGGTAGAGGACTTCCTACCCCTGAAGTTGGATAGCACAGATGTCATTCTGGGCATGAAGTGGCTACAGACCTTGGGTGAAACCAAGGTGAACTGGGGGACCATGGTGATGGAGCTGATTGTAGAGGGAAAGAGGGTTAAGCTAAAAGGGGAACACGGATTGTCCAGAGCTGGAGTGTCACTCAGATCAATGGCGAAAATCATCCATGAGGAAGGAGGAGGATTCCTTGTGGAGCTGTAGAGCCTGGAGGAGCAGGAGGAGGGGGAGGAAAAGCTCATTCCCACGTTGGTTCAGCCTCTTCTGCAGGAATTTGAGGATGTGTTCCAACCTCCGGTGGGACTACCACCTGACAGAGAGCAGGAGCACCAGATTATCCTGAAAGAGGGAGTATCTCCTATCAGTGTGAGGCCTTACAGATACCCTCAGGTGCAGAAAGATGAAATTGAGAAACTTGTAGGAGAAATGCTAGAAGGAGGGATCATTCAGCCCAGTGTGAGCCCTTTCTCTAGTCCAGTTCTGCTTGTGAAAAAGAAGGATGGGAGTTGGAGGTTCTGTGTAGACTATAGAGCTCTCAACAAGGAGGTTGTGCCTAATAAGTTTCCTATCCCGGTGATTGACGAGTTGATGGATGAGCTACATGGAGCAGCCTTGTTCACCAAGGTCGATCTGAAGTCAGGCTATCACCAAATTCGGATGAGGAAGGAAGATGTGCAGAAGACGACCTTCAGGACTCATGAGGGCCACTACGAATTTCCGGTGATGCCTTTTGGCCTCACCAACGCACCTGCCACATTCCAGGCCCTGATGAACCGGATCTTCAAGCCACACCTCCGCAGGTTTGTGTTGGTATTTTTTGATGACATACTAATTTATAGCAGGACTGAGGAGGAACACCTAGAGCACCTGAGAGTGGTGTTGGGTGTGCTGAGGGAGCATCAGCTGAAGGCCAACTTCAAGAAGTGTGACTTCGCTCAGGCACGGGTGGAGTACCTGGGGCATGTGATATCCCAGGAGGGAGTGGCTGCAGATCAGTCCAAGATAGAGGCAATGCTGGCATGGCCTCAACCCAAGACCTTGAAGGGGCTCAGAGGATTCTTGGGATTGACAGGATACTACAGGAGGTTCGTGAGGGGATACAGCACTATAGCGTGGCCACTGACAGAGCAGTTGAAGAAGGACAATTTTTTATGGGGAGAAGCAGCTTCAGAGGCTTTTGAGAAGCTGAAGAAGGCCATGACGACAGTGCCAGTGCTTGCTATGCCGGACTTCAATCAGGTGTTTGTGATGGAGACAGATGCTTCAGGCTATGGATTGGGAGCAGTGTTGATGCAGAACCACATACCCATAGCTTACTTCAGTCAAGTACTGTCATCCCGGGCTAGACTGAAGTCTGTCTACGAGAGAGAGCTAATGGCTATTGTACTGGCAATCCAGAAGTGGAGACCTTACTTATTGGGCAGACACTTTATTGTCAGGACTGATCAGAGGAGTCTGAAGTACTTGTTAGAGCAACGGATGGTGACTGAAGAGCATCAGCGATGGCTTTCAAAATTGCTGGGGTATGACTTTGAAATTCAGTACAGACCAGGCGGGGAAAACAAAGCTGCTGATGCCTTGTCCAGATGTTTGGGTGAACTTCAGACGGTGGGTGTGTCTGTTCCTTTGATGTTAGATTGGGCGGCAATCAAAGTAGAGAGCTCGAAAGATGAGGGGTTGGAAAAGATCAGGGCTGATTTATTAAGGGAAGGTGATAGCCACCCAGGGTACTCAGTAGAGGGGGACAGATTGTTGTATCAAGGGAGGTTCGTGATGCCCAGGACTTCTATCCACATCCCAAACATCCTCCACGAATTTCATGGGAGCGCGGATGGTGGTCATTCTGGGGTGCAGAAGACCTACAGGAGGATTGCTGCTGAGCTTTATTGGAAGGGAATGCATAGAGATGTAGAGGAGATGATGGCCAGATGTGAGATTTGTCAGAGGAACAAATACATGGCTATGTCACCAAGGGGGCTACTACAGCCGTTGGCATTACCAGGACGAGTGTGGGAAGAAATATCCATGGACTTCATAGATGGGTTGCCCCGCTCAGAAGGCTTCACAGTGATCTTGGTGGTGGTGGATAGACTGAGCAAGTATGCTCATTTTATTCCCCTCCGACATCCTTACACCGCAGTAACAGTGGCTTCAACCTTCATCAGAGAGGTTGTCAGGTTGCATGGGATACCAGAGGCAATCGTGTCTGATAGAGACAAGGTGTTCCTCATTCACTTTTGGAAGGAGCTGTTCAGGTTACAAGGAACAGTTTTGAAAAGGAGCACCGCTTATCACCCACAGACAGATGGCCAAACGGAGGTGGTTAACAGGAGTTTGGAAACCTACTTGAGATATTTTGTGTCGGAGACACCTAAGTTGTGGGCCAAATGGCTATCCTGGGCAGAATACTGGTACAACACCTCCTTTCACTCAGCTTCACAGAATACTGGCCATTGGGTTTCTTGTTTGGGCTCTTGGCGTTGCCGGAGATTGTTGGAGAGTTGTTCTTCCTCTCGAATCGAAGAACATTGTATCTTTCTTATAGTTTTTGCTTCTACTATTGAAATACAATAGTTTTGTGCAATTTCTTCTCAGATTTCTCGCATTTTCTTCCTGTCTTTCTCTGTTTCCTGGCTGATTTCCACTGTGGACAGCAGTTTGGCATTGGTTCTTCTTGGTTTTGGGTAAGAAACACTTGGAAATCCAAGTGTTTCCTATCAGACTGTCACAAGAAAATTCCACATCCTATCCAAACTATATATAAGCTAATCCAAAATACTAAAAATGGCTGATTTCACATTAAAAAATATAACAAATAAAAACTTACTAAAATATTTACACAATGAACAATAATGCCTAGGTTAATACACAAACACTAAGAGTGTCTCAAAAGACCAGCAATAAACAGGCTTTTGAACCTACTCGTTTCCAGCGAAAAAAATTAACAAGGGAAAAAAAAAACTTGTTCACTAACTGGCAGAACTTATTTATCATCTTGACCAGTTTCTTGATTTAATCTTCAAGCAGGTAGTTAACCGGAAAAGACCTATTGACCTTATTTATTAATACTTTTCAACTACCATCCAAACAACTAAAAAAATATTCTTTTTATATTGTCATTCCTTCTCCATTGCATTTCTTTTACAACCAACCAAAGAGTCCCTAAAAGAAGAGTACTACAGAGGTCTTCAGTGTGTTAAATTATAATTTTTTAGAATTATTAAATAAATTTATCAGAGAATTTAAAATTTTAAGAACAATTTGAATAACTTCATACCTAATATACGCCTTTTGGCCAAATTGCAACGAACAAATGCTTGTAAAATTGACGCGGCAGATTTCAACTGAAGGTATTTTCTTCTTTCTATCAAACCACGCCATCGTATTTGAATGTGTTTAACCTTATGAATGATCGCTGGCACAAAAAACTAGTATCAAAGAACTACAATAAGTAATATGATTTTCACTGCAGATTAACTGAAATCACGATTATTCTAGGTAAATGTCTTTGTCGAAGTAAGAAAAAAGCCATCTGGAACTGATACTAATTTAAACACACCACGTTCATGAGATATCAAAGGCAGGGTGACCAAATGCTCGAAAACAATTATCAGATCAATAGAAGCCAAGAAATTTCTTCTAGAAAACTATAACCATATATGATTTGCATGTCATCATAAAAATACAAAGTTTAACCAACACATTGAAGTTTTAGTAGGTATGTAATAACATTGTGCATAATTGCATAATATACTTAAAAAAATCAACTACACTGGCTTCAAAAATAAACCATAGACTGCCTTTCCTTCAATTTTTTAAAAAAAATCCTCGATTTCTGTACCAGATATTCCTCGTGATAAAAAATAACTTTGAAGTAACTAAGTTTTTTTACTTTCCTCTGAGCCTATCGAGGGGCCATGCAGTACTAATTTGGCGTTTACTTCACATGATTATCCAATTTTGCTGGTAGAAGCCCCAATATTCAGAAACAACTTGATAATTGGCTAAAGCCAAAACCCTATGTGACCATCAAATCAGTTGAATTTTAACGATAGTATAGCTAGAAGAGAAAGAAACATACAAAAGTATAACTTAGGTAAAAAAAGGATACCAAAAAATTATATCTTGGGAAGCCAACTTAATTACTTGATAGTTAAAACTGCACAGTACTGTAGGAGACCAGCATGCATAAATTGTAAGAATGTGAGAAGTGCAATTATCTGGTCGAAGCTAATTTCTGCCTAATATAAAAAGAAAGGTTATCGCTTACTAGAAGTTGGTTGGGATTATAGATAGAAATTTGAAGTAGAAGATTAAACAACAAAAAAATGCAAATATTGCAAAGATGAACAGTAAGAAAAGAGCAAAAAAGGCAGTAAAACAAAATTAACTGCAAAAGTGACATTATCACATCCTTGCATCAAGCTAGGATTTAAAAAAACAGGAGTTCTGACGAAAAGAAAATTTTTTACAACAAAAAAATAAACATTTGGCAGAGGTACCTTCAGTTGAATATGTGCCAAAATCTTCTTTATTATGTGGAAAAAACAACTCTGTCAAATTATTTCTAGATCTTGAAGAATCACTTTGCAAATGCAACAGCCGAGAAATTGATGAGCGTCTATGCATTGAGCTCTGACAGGCTTGCTGTGAAAATCTAAATGAATTCACTATATCCTACAGAACATTAAATGTGAAATGAGCCAAGCATATCCAAATGAAACAAAATTAAAAGTCAAAATAATGTTTTACCAATTTATCAGCGTTTATTAATTGTGATGCGAGGAAAACAAAAAGAATCAATGCACTTCGTTCATCAAAATAAGGATCCTCATCAAATATGTCACATGGATGCAATACCTATTGAGCATAAATTGAAAATTAGCAGCAATGCACACAAGAAAAACTGTATAACAAACTAAAAATATTGAAAGTAAAAGCTTTCGGTTCTACCTCAGGAGGGTTTCCCAGCATCGCAGTGACAATTTGGACAAAAGCAATGCCAAGAGGAGGAGGGAGACAATCAAAACGCCTAATCCTATCATCATTGTGCTCATCCTCATTTTCCTAAAAATATTAAATAATAATTATATAGGTTAAAAAGATAATAAATATTCCTAGGCGCAACAACTAAAAACTCTCCAACCTTTTCAAAAAGTAGCTTATAGATGTCATTTCCAAAATAAAATTTGACCAAACAGGTCAAAGCCCTCCCATCAGTTAGAGAAGAAAAGCTATGGACTTCCATGTTTTGTGTAACACAAACTTCCTGCAAAAAGAAAGCATCACACTAAATTTTTAAAAATGAATCATAAGTAAAAATGTAAATTGCTCTCACATTATGATTACGTCTTGCAAAGATCAATATTTTCAATGTAATTAAAGTGTGGACACATCTCTACACATACACAAGCCTAGGCAAGCACTTCATATTAAAACAATTATGGAGTGAGCAGATTGCCTTGATTGAAAAGATGAGTGCTAATACTTCAAACATAGTAAATATATTATTTTTTCTGATGATAATTTGACATGAAGAGATATAAAAACGTAAAAAGTTGAAAAAACAATTATCCTTTGAAAAGAATAAGTTGGACCACATTTAGTTATTCTTAGGCCATCCATGCTACAAATTAAAATGGTTTATTCTGCTTCACAATATTCTCTTTACCAAAAAATTTAAATTGGAATCCAATCAAACTCGAAAATTCATAATTTTCACCCACTTTGGAAAATGTGATGGTTATTACTTCATGCTTTTAAAAAATCTTAATCATATTTCCAATCAGTTCATAAATCATAAAGATATTTATTAGCTCCTCATTTTGCTCTAACTACTGCCTAAGATTGCACCTAGTGCCTCGAGCTTCAAATGAAAACCGCTCGGTTCAGAGGGCCCCGGGTCATAACCTTTATCATGCGGTGCCATTTGGCGGTAGAACCACCGGTTAGAGAACACGTACCACGTCCTTATTGACAGGAGATTGTTTGAGAATTGATCATACTGATATTTTCGACTAGGCATTTGGCTCTATGTGAGCTGGAGTATTCTTAAATTTGTCGACCCTATCAACTTGCCAATAGGGGATCGAGTTTCGTAGGCTTTATGCCTTTATTAGTGAATTCTCTTGATTATAGTCCTTGAAGACCTAATATGAATGTATTAAAACAAATATATCGATCACTACAATCGTGTATTTGTTTGATGGTTCGAACCATGTCGACTCCTATTGATACGCATAGAAGGATCGGTTTTGAACTTGAATTCACTTATCAACCCGCGCAACATCTCTAGACGTCACGTGTGCACCAATAACACGTTTTTCGGGGCCCATTCGGGTTTTATGATTATTTTTACCTCTTTTAGTGTACATATGTGTATATAAACTACGGTGCACAAGCGGGGGTACTTATAAGTATTTGTAGACGTCTTCTGTATGCTTGCATAAAAGTTGAGGATCCGGTGGCGGTCATTGTAGATTGTAGACGTCTTCTGTTCGCTTGCATGGATGTTGCGGATCCGGTGGCGGGGCATAGCAGCTTGGGAATTGAGTTATTTGCTTCCTTGTACATGTAGACTGTCGTGCACTACACGTTGCTCTTTGCATGTGAATTATAGTGCACCAACGAATCTCTTGCCTTGGGTCGTAGGGGCTTGCACTTGTTGAAGTTCTTCTATATTTTGCTTGTGGATATCTTTCTTAGACACATCTTGAAAAACCAAATCATTGCTAAAGTTCTTCATGATCTACCTATAATTGAATCACACCTAATTCCTGATTGTTGTTGGCCACTTCATGAAGACAATTATACTTGGTGTTTTATTCATTATGAGGCCTTACTCATTCGAGTGGTTTTGTAATGCTTTTGTATTTGATTTTCACTTGTTTGCACTGATAAACTAATCTTTCATTTATATGTTAATAATCACTCAAATGCATCCAAATGTGTCACCTTGTTATATTCATTGTATGCCAAACCTTTCTGGTTTTAGTTAACATGTTGGTTGTGATATGAGTCTCTTGTAGTGTCATTAATCCCCTTCTGCTTACAGGAGATTGATGTGTTTGATTGGTGGACCGTCGCATTTACTTGTGTGTCTTCTAGCATTAGTCAGGACTGTCATGCATATCCACCAGATAGCCAACCACGGTAATAGGGGCTTCCCTATGACTTGTATAGACCTTTATACATTGACTTCCATTATTTACATGCATTTTGTAGTACCATTTAGAGACTTTACATATTTGTTTGAAATCAAATTATCCTCTAATTATGTTGCTTGCAAAGTTGAATATAGTTGCTTGTACTTCGATGTTGACTGTAGACTATAAGTTGAATATGCCATGGTTCTTCTATCGATGTGTTTGGAGGGTTCATCACATCCATTATACAATCATTGTATATTCTTTATGTTTCCTTCATGAATACATCGGGATGTTCATTACAACCACCACACCCCTTTCCACGAGCATGATTGTTGTTGTATTTCCCACCATCTTTTTGTCACTTGTAAATGAGTTGAACGTGCATGTTCTTTGTCTCCAAAGACGATTCACAACATATATAATAATCTTCACACTCATCATTTATTTGATATTCATTCCTTATCTAGCATGAAGACTTCCAACACTTGTGGGAAACTTTAGATGTAGGCATATTGTCATATCGCTCACTTTGGTTGAATAATTTGAATCACTTTAGTTTATCATTCCTTGTTCATGAGATAACTTTCATTTGAATGGTTGGACTCTTATTGACTTAAGATTTGCATCTTTTTTTTGTCTCATTGGAGTAGGATTATTGCTGATGTTAGGGATGTCGGAGTTTCTTTGCCAACCACGAATCTATGTTTTCAACTCAATATTCTTTTGAATGCATTTGAAAAATTAAAGTTATCACTTGATTTTGATGTTCATTAGAAAGATTTATGTTTTTAGCATTTGTGTTGATTTGATTGAGTACTTGCTAAGTTAAAGTCACATTTCATGTGATTCATTTTCAAGTTCAACTTTGATGTCAAATCTGAGTCCCCTGCTATTCAAGTTCCACTTGATGTGGCACAGTTTGAGTTAAAAATATAGTTCAGGGTTCTGATGAACATCTCTTCATTCGAGTCCCCTGTAGTTCTCTGAATTTAAATCATGTCCAGGTTCTTTTTGATCATTCAAATTAAGTTCCCTGTTGCCTTCTTGGGTTCAAATTCAGATCAAGTTCAAGTCCACTTTTTATTTAAATCATTTGTTTCAATGAAAATTTCGACAACCTCCTGACATCTCCCTCGTTTAGGGGAAAAAACCAAGAGGCAGTCTTCCTCTCGACGCTATGTGAGCACTTCAGGTAGGTGTCAAAAGACACCGCAGTTGCATATTTATTATTTAAAATCCCCACCCGCTACGTGAACGTTTAAGGGTTTGGAGCACAAGTTAAAAAAAGCACAATTTTCTCCCATCTGCACTACATGAGCGTTTAGGGATACTTATTATATAGCGTTGCACCAGTTTCCCTCCTTACAACGTTACGTGAACGCGTAGGAGGTTTGCCGGCTCGTCGCTAGCATTGAAGAAGGATTTAAGTCATCGCAAGCGCCGCGCCGGTTTCCCTCCCTACAACGCTACGTGAGCGCGTAGGGGGTTTGTCTGCCCGTTGCAAGCCACGAGAGAAGGATTTCTTTTCTTTCTTTTTTTTTAATATATATAACAAATATATTATATAAATTATATAATAATAAATATATATTGTATTATATAATAATAGATTCGTTTGTGTATATATATATATATATATATATATATATATATATATATATATATATATATATATATATATATATATATATATATATATATATATATATATATATATATATATATATATATATATATATATATATATATTAATATATACATAACTTATATACTATGTTGCACCGATACACCTATTTATGAAGGCGTGTTGTATCTGATACACCGATACACGGATACGCCTCCGATACTCCACCGATACGTGTCGGATACGCCAAAGACGTATCCAATTAAAATACTATTTAATTTCAAACGGACACGCATATCCGATACACGTGTCCGTTGAAAAACAAACGTCTTATTTACTTCCGCGACTGCGAGCAAAGCTCTCTCATTTTCGAGATGGATTTGAGTCTCTCGATGATATGAGAATATTAGAAATTACTAAACTTTTACTTAATGAGCCTGAATGAAAAAACTATGATATTTATTGAAGATGATATAGAAGTTCAAAGACAAATTAACCACTGAAGAAGATAATCATATCATTCCTTCTATTGAATAGTTGAAACTTTATGTGCTAGATAATTTATGTTTATGCTTTTGTTGTTGTACTAGACATTTAATGCTTACTTATATTTTGATATTATAAGTTACAAGGCTACAAATGATGTTGTTGTTATTTTTTTTTGTAATTTCAAATATTATGCTTTCAATGCTTTCTTAATTTTTATGTATGATTTATAAATTATGATGCCGTATCCGCGCCGTACCCGTATCCTGTATTTTTAAGAATTGACGTGTCCCGTATCCGTATCGTGTCGTATCCGTGTCGCCGTATCCGTATCGGTGCAACATAACTTATATATATATTTATGTTTCTCGAACCTATTCTCTGTTCACTGCTTGCGGCTAGGTGAATAGGGAGATCGGGTGAGCGGCTTGAGGAGTGGAGGTGGAGGCCGGCTAACGTCATCTCCAACCGAACGCTAAACTAGCGTAACGCAAAATTTTCCGACATCTACTCGTCGCACGGTGAACGCCATTTTCGGCTCTCAACGGAAAAAACGCGCGAAAGGAGAACGATCGATTGGAACAGCCGCACGGCATTTTGGAGTTTTGCCTTATTTTACCGTGAAAAATATAGTTGTCGGTTGGAGATGCCCCTAGGTAAGGATCTCTCTCTTACTCTCTCTCTCTCTCTCTCTCTGAGATCGAGATCAGACCCGATGGGAAGAGGCGAGCTTGCCTGGGTAAGGTCGGAGGTTGGGAGGAATTCGGCTAGGGTAGAGGAAATCGCGTGGGAGAAGTTTGCTGGTGTGGAGTCGAAGGGAGAAGCAGAGCCGAAAGCCTCATCTCATCTGGCTTTTAAATATGAGAGGAGTGTCCAGCTGGAACGGGATTTGGGCAGGAAACACGCGAAGAGCGGCGTCGGCGCAGAACAGTGTAACGTAGCGGGATTCCTGGATTCGTCGAGTCCGAGGTTTGCGGGATATCCGGGATTTGAGTAGTAGTTCGATGGATGAGAGGTAAGCAAATCTTCTCTCAGATTTCTTTCTCATTTTGTTATCTATCTAGAGGGTAACAGTATTTCACCGGTCAAACATTCAAATATACTCTAAATATCATCAACAATCCATGTATTAGATTCCAAATCAATTAAAATTTCATATAGGTTGAAATCATAATTATATTCACATGCAATCAATTATCCTAGGGATATACGAACAATTATTACGTCCTCCTCCGACCGGACGCAGAGCTAGATTTAGTTCTCCTACCAATACCGAGTTATACCGAGCTGTACCGAAAAATACCGAGTTAAAGCATCATCTAGGATTTGTAGGAGAGCTAATCTATTTCTTGAATAGTAGATCAATTGTATCATGTTTTATTATTGAAGAGATAATCCAAAAGAAAACCAACTCTATCTTAGTGTTCCTATGTTTTTCTTTTCTTTTACTAGATATTTTCACTTCCATGACGTATCGGTTTGTTGCTTACACTCATTTTTACAATCACTAGCAACATTTTATCATTAGCTAAACTCTAGGATGTAACAATCCTAGGATGCATAACTTTTTTATCTAAATTACCTCTTAGACCACCTCTCTTTATCTTCTTAAATGATGTAATGACTTCTCATTCCTATCTTAAATGATGTAATTCACGATCAATACGAGCATTAAATTCCATTGTACCAATTATTTACCATGCTTTAGGACCTTACCTTCCTAGTTGATCCTTATAACAAATTTCATTGATGATAGACTCCTTCTTTCTTGATATAATGACTAATATCTCTTGAATCATTCATGTCATAGAACTCTTTCTCCCCAACCTCCTACTCTAATTAATCAGCTTTGGCCATTAGTTCTAAAGGTGGTTGGTAGCATGTTCTAAAAATCGGATTGGACTGGCCAGCTCGTCCTGTTCAACTATGAACCAGTCATATGGTTGGTTCAGTCCGTCTTAAAAATGGGCCCAACATCCAACCAATGAGCTATTAAATGAACTACAGTAGAAAATGGGGAGTTTGGTTGTTGAAAAGGGAATTCAAAGGCTGAAGGTATAGGAGCTGGTGAAATCGAAAAGAACCGATATCTAAAAACCCATTCAAAATTAAAGAAAATTACCAAATAGGAACTAAGCTATAAAGTGGTTAACTAATCTCTAGATTCTCTCCTGAAAAACCGTCTCCGCTTAAGATAAGAAAAAGAAGTTAGTGGGAAGAACAACCTAGTGGTTCCATTGATTCTTTCCACCTGAATGCCTTCCTTATCCTTCCATGGTCAACCCCATCATTCTTATAAATTTAAAATTGCAACTTTGCAATTTAAGTGTCTCCACAATTTATATTTGCAAATTTATTCTTTTAAGATTAAATTTTTGCAAAAATTCTTGACAGCCTTATGGATCATCTGTTAGGCCCCAAAAATTCTAGGTACGTGAAAGACAGATTAATATAAGTGCTCATATGAAATAACAGGAAAACTATGCGAGGGGGTGGGAGGTGATCAGTCAAAATTGATAAGTGAGTTTTCATTGAACTACCTGGATCCAGTGAAGAAGCAGGTTCATTTCATTAATAGAATTGTACTTCAAGTGTTCCTGACCATAAGAACAGAGAATTGAGTGTTCCTTGTTTAAAAAAAAAAGAAACTAAAAAAATAATGAGAAAATTAGCTAATTTTGCACTTTGTTAGGATTAAAAACATATGGCATACTAAGAGAGAATAGGTTAATGAAATATCCAACAAAAGCAGAATATACCAAGAAGGGATGCGTTTCTAGAACTTCATGCAAGTTTTTAAAGTGATCTCATTACGCTGAAAAATTGTAAGTTTTAATAGCAAAATAGCAGTTGTAGTGGTAGCTGACAAACATGTTAAGTGGCTTATTTCAAGAAGAAAGAATTACCGCATCAGATCCCTTGATCTTTGCAATCTCCTTGAGCAATAAATTTCTGTTGATGAGCAATGGTACCTACAGGTGAGTAATGATCTAAGAATTTATGTATTAAACAAAATGAAAAAAGCAAAATTCTAATCAAACCAGACATACATGGGACAGCAGTCATGCAAAAGTATTTAATGATATATAGTTTATTTGGTTAATGAGGAGATGCTGACGGCATTTGTCAACAAGTCAAAACAGAAAATAAAAATTCAAAAAGAAAAAAGAAAACCTTATAAAACACTAAAAATACAAAGGGGAGTTTGAAAAGTTCAATGCACATTAATCTCCAAAGTGAAAAAAAACTAAAAGAATAAAAGTACAATCGTCATAAGAAGCCCTTCATGATTAATAGTTTTTATGAATATATTCCAGTATGTGATAACAAAAGCTCAGTAATGTCAGGTTTGATGTTTGAAAATTTAGAACAGAGAATCCTAATTCAGTAAAATACATACGTAAAATGGAATACAATTAAAACCATGTTTAATAATTAGTTTTAGAAAATCAATTTATAAACCTAATAAACACAGACCATACATATATAGAATGTACAACTAAAAACGTTAACAAGAGAAAGAAATAGATCAAGAAAAAAAAAGACTGCCAAAAAAAAACCTGCAAGTGGACAAACACGTTCCACAGAATGGAACATGTAAGCTCCTTATCTCCATTGGCAATATCTGCTGCAGTAACCCTAACACCATCTGAATCAGACATCGGGACACCAGAATCTTTGAGATACTGCATTGCTGTAGTACAATTTTGTAATTTTTTTTTAGGGGTATCAGATGGAGAGACTACTTTCTGCATAGAACAGAGAGGAACAATTAGAACAACAACAAAAAATTCAAGTACAAAGAGGCTATCAGAAAAAACAATTATTGTTAAAGATCCTTACAGAGAGTATTGTTTCATTGCACTGTAAAAGTTGAACCACTCTACACAGAAATATGCCATCCTGAAGATCTTCAAATATGTTTTTTACTGTGAATTCACATTCACAAAGCGAGGACTATAACCAAAGCACAAAAATTTTTATTATCCCTCGAAAATAAATTGCATGCTAAGTAAGCAAACACTATAATACATCAACTGCAAAATAGGTACAAAACTAATACTTTAGAAAACAAGAAGTAGCTGTTATTACCTGTTTATAATTGACCTTACATCCCAAGGTCGCAAGATGGGCAAGAAGATCACCTTCTCCATGCATTGAATCCATCAAGAACTCTGAAAGCATGAATTAGAAGCAACAGAGGAAGCAATAGCTTAAACGATTTTAAAAAAATAGTCCAACGCAAGATACTCAAATCTATATAGGAAATTATGCACTTACCATGAATAATTTGCCGGCTTGATTTAATATGGGACTGACGAGTGAATAAAAGCGGAGAGCCACCATCTATGCTATCAATTCCATGTTTAATAGGAAGGCTACTCTCACATTTTGCTTTATCAAGGGCAATTGCAAGTAACAAGAATCTTTTCAAAATTACACTTCCTAATGCCTCATAATAACCAGGCCTGTAAAGGCCGCCAACCAACTTATTCAAAGCATGTGTTCTAGCAATACCCGCATGAGCAAGAAAGTGTTTCTCTGTGAATTCTTTGAGAAAGTGTTCATCTTGATCTCCATTATTAAGCAATAAAGAGTCACCTCCAAAAAGAATATGAAATCCAATCTGCAGCCACAAAGGATTATAGCTCATAAGTACTTTGATTGCCTTGTCTCTGACAGCTAGATCAGTAACTAGCGGACAATGTGGTTTCATCTTCAATCTCCCTTCATCAATATTCTGTAAAAAGTATAGATATTATATTTGAATCCAAGGTTATCAATTCTCATCAGCCAATGAAAATTAAATGATGAATTAGTGATATGATGCAATGCAACAATTGTACAGTAATCTTCTTGGCATAACACCCCACATAAAAAAGTATTTTTAAATAGGTAAAATGTCAAATCCTTGCGTTGAGGATGTATTCAACAATTATGCAACTATGCAAGGCATTGTGGTGCAAAACCTTAAGTAAAATAAAACTAAGCTCTTAATTATTGAGGCACCTTTTGTTATAATAACAGGAATTTTATTAAAAACTTCAAAGTTAAGAGTGTTCTTGTAAGAGCGCTATTAGGATAGTTACTGTTAGGCTGGCCCAAGGGTGGCCAGCATAACCTGTTGAACCTGTCCTTATTAGACTGGTTTTGGTCTATAGGAAGAGGGCCCAAGGGGGGTGGAAACAAGGAGAGAGGGGGGCTGCTAAGTAGATGGGACCCACACATTAATTAAGCATTGTATTGGAGGGAAATTTCAAATTAGGGGTTGTTTAGGGATTACTTTTATCCTTTTGCTTTAATTTGCCTTGTCTTGCAAGGGTTAGGGATATCTTGAATTTGAATTTGAAATTTGGGATCATTGTGTTTATTTTGGACTCTAGTCTTTGGCAAGAGGTTGGGAGAGTTGAATCTTCCTCTTGAATTGAAGATTCTTGTATCTTGTGCTATTTTTCTTCTTCTTTGGTTGAATAGAAGATATTTCTTTGCTATTTTTTCTCCACAACTTTGGAATTTCTCTGAAATTTAGTAAAATTCTGCACTTGGGGTAGTTGTTTTATATTAGTTACCTCAATGGGACATAATCATAAGGCCGCCAAAGCAAACCATATCTCGATAGTTAAGAGTTTGAGGTATTATAAATGGTATCAAAGCAATAAACTAGCAAGAAGATGGAAACTCTAACTTAGGATCCTCTTTGCTAGGTGAATATGATTTTGGGCTACGGAAACTAACGAGGATATTAATTATTTAAGTAAGAGAGATCGTGAAACCCCTTAAGTAAAATGAAGCTTATAGTTTGGGGTCTTAGCTCCCACTATAGAAGAGAGAGTTCGATTGCACTAATTGTTAACTTCTAACAATTGCAATTAAATTCACTCAACACCCAATAATAATAATAATAATAATAATAATTTGGCAACTGAACGAAAAATGTTTCCTCAAAATAATTAAAAAATTGATTACATGTTCACGTTAAAATGCATGGCTATGTGCCCAAAACTCACAGACATAAGGGCTGGGGCAAACAAAAAATTAAAATAAAATAGATCAACAAACACTGTGCCACAAAAGAATGTTCATCTCTAGTAATGATGAACCATTAGATGTAGTAACTTTTGTTAGCTTTATACAATAGCCTGAGAAGCTTGATTATTTCCAGATTTATAAATATTTCAGAACAAAAATACTTTTTTATAAATATTTCAAAAACTTGTGATGCTCTCTTCTAAAAAGTCTCGCATAAATGGAAATAAAAAATTGTGGCATCTTGACTCATCCGTAGCCAGGAATAGGCTACACAAGTAGCCACCTTTTAGCGTAATGCAAGCAAACTTTTTGTTGTTATTCTAATTGTTTATGTTTGTATTTTCTACTAAAAAAAACTCAGCATCTTTGATGTAGACAAAAGGGGGGTCAACTCATGTAAAAAATAATTAGATTTTTGGCTTCCCTTGAGTCTACTAGCTCAATCAAAATTGAGATGAAATTTTAGCTCATTTATGAGCTGGTCTTTAGTTCACTTATTGAACTAAGGGTTAGCTCATTATTAACTATGATTTTAGCTCATAGTTATCTTATATTAAATGTTTTTTTTTATGCTTTTTTATGTTAGTAATCATGTTTGTCTCTTGGAATTCCAAACCGGCCTTTGGAATTGCAAGATTTTCTTTTCCCATGAGGTGGCTCCTTGGCTTCCTCCATGGCCTTTAGTATTTTGTGCATTTGCCTTGGATTCCGGCCAGCTGCTGGTTTTCCCGTGACCGTGCCCCTTGGTTCCGGGCGGTCTCCTTGGTTCCCGTGGATGCCTCTTCGGTTCCTTGGCTTGGGATGTTTTTTAGGTATTTTAATGCTATGTGATGTTTAGAATTCCTATGGGAATTTATTAGGTGTCTCTTGGTATGCCTCTTTCATACCTATAAATATGGGAGGATTTGTAATGTTTAAAAAAATTGAATGATATGTTATTTTTGGAAAAGATATAACCTGCGGGTTTGCTTAGGAAATCCTGCGGGCTCTTTCAACCCTTCTTTCTCATCCCCTCCAAAAATCCTGCGGGTTCTTTCCAACCTTTTTTTCTCGGGCTTCTAACCTCTTTCGTCTCTCCGCAAGTGTCACTCCACCTATATCCTTCTTCTCTAAGTGAAGCAACTTTAGGGTGTCGTCAAGTGATTGAGTCAAGTTTGTAAGTCGGTTAAATTTTGCAAAAGTCATTGTTGTAAGGCTTTTGATTTCTAGTTTTTACATTTTATTTGAAATGTAAGAGTTTGTTCTTCCCTTCCTCATCCTTAGTCGCTTCGTCTTTCGTGGATCTTAGTGGGTCGTTCGGTTTTCTTTTTGTGATAAAAAAATATAGGGTCCCCTATATTTTTTTATCGCATCAATCTTTCACCTGATTAAACACCTCATAAAAGTTATTAATCGATATGTTTATTATACTTCTATTATTTCTATCTGATCATTCATCAAACATAATAATAACTACTGTTTGACTCCAAATCCTCTTAATTTCCTCAATGCCTCTCTCAGTGTTTGTTAACTCCTCCAAAATCAATGTCCTCAAATTATACATGGATAAAGGTTTCAACCTTCGCCCATAGGCTCCAATTGACTGGATCATGTTGTAGTAAGAATGCAAGTTTGTAATGATAAACAAGATAGCATTCTCATAAAAAAATCTACCCATATTCATGCCTTCCCAACATTCTTTGGGATCAATTTTTATGATGCAAAAAGCCTATCTTCTTGTTTATCTTCTATAATGTTCGTCATGTATTAATCCATGAGACCCCTTACATAACCTTTGTTGCAATGAGGTGGAAGAATCCCTACCTCTATGCTCACTCCCATAGTACGAACCAACATCAACTTTATTACCAGCTATTTTTGTGTAATGTGCTTCGGCATTACTAACTTATTCATGTATATTTCGATCTCCTCTCCCACGATATTCGACACTTTAACATAAGGTGCAACATTCTTGTGTGATTCGAATAAGTGCTCCTTCATCCTACTGACACCTCCCTTTATCACCTTCTTGCAATAATTACATTTCAAATAGACACATGTCTTGTCACTGCCTACTACATCAACTTGACTGCTATGTTTCCATGCTAGGTCCTTCTTATGACTTGTTTTCTACAATACTGTCAAAAATCTACAATAACAAGTTGAGAACAAAAATATTGAAACTAATAAAAATTCAATTTGATTTGAAGTTTGACATTTAAAAAAAAAAATAGAATTTGCTCATATTGACTTATTTATAAGAAAGAGAAATACAACAAGTATTACTGATAGATTGCTCATCCTGACTTATCATTTAATGATGTTGCATATAAGGCTAGTTTATTATGATTAAGCATTTGAAAGTGCATGCATTGTGATAAGATAATCTCAGATCTCAACAAAGTGCTTGCATTTTGATAAGTAATGCCTCGAACATAGGCACAATTTTTTCTTCACAAGTTTTCAAATGTTCAAGAAGTTGACATGATTTAGGAGAGTTTTCATGATATCCATTTGTTTTGCATGTGATTACTTGCATGGATTATAATTTAGAACAAAACTTTCAATTTTATTCACACTTTGAGACATTCAATGCTTTATGGTGCCGAATGTTGGCCATCAAAAGAGAAGCATAATTCTAAGTTAAGTGTTGCAGAGATGAGGATGCTCAGGTGGATGAGTGGTTTCACCCTTAAAGATAGTATACGAAATGAGCATATACGTGAAAAGGTTGGAGTAGCGCCAGTGGAAGATAAGATTAGAGAGAGATGCCTTAGATGATTTGGTCACATAAAACGACGACCTTCTGTCAAAGTATATACAGCCAAATAAATAAACAATTATTTGTATTATGTATTGTAAATAGATGAGGTGGCTTTAGCTCATTGGTTGCTAGTTCTTTACTCTACTTATATATATACCTGTAATCTCTCTTCATTAAGACAAGCTTTACATTTTCTACTTTCTATTTTCCCTGCTGAAATCTCTTCTTGATCTTGTCTGAGAAATGTATGCGATATCGTTTCTTCATGGTATCTAGAGCTAGGCAAGAAGAGATTGCATCGAAATGAGTTCCGCCATTTCCGACACAGGAGAGAAATCGGAAATGGATGAAGCAGAAGAATCGACGATTCCATCAGCGCTAAAGTTCGTCGTATCAAATTTGAAGACGATCGTCTCCATTCAGCTAGATGCCGACAACTATCCCGTATGGAAAGCACAAATCGCAAAAATTTTTCGTGCAAACGGGTTTGATCGGTTTCTTGACCCTTCTTTCTCCCTCCCGGCCGCGGACACTTCTCAATCCGACGGCACTTCAACGCAAAATCGACAGCGCACTCAGTGGCTTCTAACGGATCAAAATCTTGCCGCCGCTCTTTGCTCTACGATCTCCTCGCCTATCCTACCCTACGTTGTTCATCTTGATTCTACTGCAGCAATTTGGTCTATGCTCGAATCAAGATTTCAATCAACGAATAGGTCAAAAGTCATACAGCTCAAGAACTCTCTTCATAACATTGCTCTCAAAAATCAATCTATTAGCGAATACCTATTTGAGATCAAGAAAATTGTAGATCAAATCACAGCTTCTGGCGCAACAGTGGATCACGAAGACGTAATTCTGTACATTCTCAATGGTTTACCACCGGCGTACCAATCTTTTAAGACGTCGATCCGAACGATGTTAACGCCAATTTCTCTTGAGCAGCTGTATCCTCTACTACTCAGTGAAGAAGTAAATATTGCATCTGATAACGCTCGTGCTGCCTCCTTGCCGGATCCTCACACGGCATTGTTCACTACTCGTGGCAGAGGCAGACGCTTTCGCGGCAGGGCAACACCGAATACAACGACAAATCAAACGAACACATCCCGCTCCTCCTCCTCCGCTCCAGTGATATGTCAAATATGTGACAAAAGAGGACATCTTGCTTCCAGCTGCTGGCATCGAGCTAATCTCAATTATGTTCCTCGGCAACAGCAGTCGCAACCCCGGGCTCTTGCGGCAAGCTCCGAAGCCTCACATTCAGAATGGTTTCTTGACTCAGGAGCTACCAATCATCTCACTAACTCGCTGGATAACATGTCTATCGCAACACCATATCAAGGCTCCGAAACGGTAACTGTAGGTGATGGGAGATCGGTGAACATTGCTAACACCGGCAATGGTTCGCTACCGACTCCCAATCGTAAGTTACTCTTATCTCAAATTTTTCACGCCCCGTTTTTACATTTCAATTTGCTTTCAATTTCTAAGCTTACTCAAGACAATAACATTGAAATTGTTTTTAATCCTACTGGTTTCTTGATTAAGGATATGAAGACCCAACAGGTCCTTCTTCAAGGCCCATGTGAAAATGGGTTGTATCCAATTAGGAATCTGCCTCCGTCTACAACAGGAGTCGGTCTTGCTGCTGTAACTGCGAATTCTATTACTTGGCATCATAGATTAGGCCATCCTCACGAGAGGGTGATGAAAAATATATCTCAGTGTAATCCTTCTTTGCAAATAAACACTGATTACGCTGTTTGCTTGCCTTGTAAACAATCCAAATGTCATAAAATCATGTTTGAAAATTCTAATACTCGTAGCAATGCTCCGCTATCTCTCGTTCACTCGGATGTCTGGGGTCCGGCCCCGGTTGTCTCTAATCAAGGATACCGTTACTATGTACTTTTCGTGGATGATTTTTCCCGTTTCTCTTGGATTTTTCCTATGAAAGAAAAATCTGAAGTTTTTGATATTTTTGTTCATTTTAAAACTAAAATTGAAAAGAATACTTCGCATATTATTAAAACTTTCAGGTCTGATGGTGGGACTGAGTTCGTCAACAACAGGTTTACTCATTTTTTACTCCAACATGGCATCATCCATCAACTCTCTTGTCCTTACACCCCAGAACAGAATGGGGTAGCAGAACGTAAGCACAGACATTTGATCGAAACAACAAGAACCCTGCTGCACACTGCCTCGGTACCATATAAATATTGGCCAGATGCTGTTCTCACAGCATCTTATTTAATAAACCGGTTACCTTCGTTCACTACTTCTAACTTAACTCCTTTCGAATTGTTTTTTAATCATAAACCTACTTACAATCACTTACGAGTTTTTGGTTCTGCTTGTTTTCCCCTATCTCCTAAACATAGTCGTCATAAACTTCAACCAAAGGCACCGCTATGTGTTCTCCTTGGTTACTCTGACGTGTATAAGGGATATAAATGTTTGAACATCTCGACTGATAAAATTATATTTTCTAGGCATATCTCTTTTGATGAAAAACTGTTTCCATTTCATAAGCCTCAGGTTATTACTAATGAACAAGGATCAGTTAGTTCCAGGGTCCATCCAAATCTGCTGCTTCCGCTGTCCGTTTCACAGGTTTCTCACCAAAATCATTTAACTCAAAATGTTATCTCGGCTCCTCAGAACCATCCCAGCAGTGACATATGCTATACGGGCAATGTTAACAATCAAGTAAGATCTGAAATTTCTTCCCCAAGGGCAATGTCACCACCTCAACCGACAGTTCCTGAAAATGCAAAATACTCTACTCATCACATGATTACCAGAAAGCAAACAGGACATCTGAAACCTCCAGATCGTTTGAATTTGATTCATTCCATAGCCTCTGATCCTGCATTGGACACGCCTACAACATACGCTCAAGCTATTAAATCCCCTGCTTGGAGAGATGCAATGGCCCAAGAGTTTCTTGCTTTACAGCGACAGGGTACATGGAGCCTTGTTGAACCAAAACCTGAATACTCCATTGTCGGCTGCAAATGGACGTACAGGACTAAACTACATACTGATGGATCTATCGAAAAATACAAAGCAAGGTTGGTCGCGCTTGGTAATCATCAAGAGTTTGGTCTGGATTACAACGAGACATTCAGCCCGGTTGCCAAATTACCAAACATACGCATTCTTCTAGCTGTTGCACTTCACAATCATTGGCAGGTTGAACAACTTGATGTTGCAAATGCCTTTCTCCACGGAAATTTAACTGAAGCAGTTTTTATGCGGCAACCACGTGGATTTGAAGATTCCAGGTTTCCTAATCATGTTTGCAAACTTCATAAGGCCATCTATGGCCTCAAACAAGCGCCTCGCCTATGGTATAACACGTTTACTTCATTCTTGCTCTCCCTAGGCTTCTCTCACAGTAAATCGGATCCCTCCCTTCTCACTCTTCGTAACTCACAAACTACTATTTTTCTATTGGTTTATGTTGATGACATCTTAATTACAGGGAACAACACAAATGCCATCTCTTCGGTTATCAGCCAGCTTGGCGCAAGGTTCTCTATGAAGTATCTTGGTCCGGTGCATAATTTTCTTGGCATCCAGATTACCAAATCCACAAACATGTTTTTCCTCTCTCAGCGGCACTATGCTTCTTCAATTCTTCAGCAGACGAACCTCACCGACTGCAAGCCGTTAGCCAACCCGACGTGCACAAAATTTCCGCAAACGTATCCCGTAGACTCTGAGCTAGATCCACATCTATACCGAAGGTCCACAGGAGCTTTGCAATACTTAACGCTCACTCGACCTGATATTGCGTATAGCGTAAATCAATTGTCTCAACATATGCATGATCCTCAACCACAACACTTTTTCATGCTCAAACGCCTACTTCGTTATATCAAAGGTACGATCGATTTTGGAATTCCTATTACAAAATCTAACCTTCATCTCCAATCTTTTTCAGATGCTGATTGGGCGGGTGATCCGGATTCAAGAAGATCAACATCGGGATATTGTTCCTATCTCGGGGACACACTTATCTCATGGACCGTCAAGAAGCAACACACAGTTGCTCGTTCTTCCACGGAATCGGAGTACCATGCACTTGCGGCTCTTAAAACCGACATTATTTGGCTTAGGCGACTTCTATTGGAGTTTGGGATTGATCAATCTGAGCCTACAGAAATTTTTTGTGACAATACCTCTGCAATTGCTTTGGCAAACAATCCTGTTTTCCATGCCATGACAAAACATATAGAAATTGATCAGAAATACATTCGGGAGCATCTTCAACAACAAAATATTCGTCTTCTCCCAATCAGTACTATTGACCAAACAGCGGATATCTTCACTAAAGCCTTATCAACACCAAGATTCGTCACTCTAAGGAACAAGCTAACAGTCTCCAAAGACCCTTTAGCTTGCGGGGAAATGTCAAAGTATATACAGCCAAATAAATAAACAATTATTTGTATTATGTATTGTAAATAGATGAGGTGGCTTTAGCTCATTGGTTGCTAGTTCTTTACTCTACTTATATATATACCTGTAATCTCTCTTCATTAAGACAAGCTTTACATTTTCTACTTTTTATTTTCCCTGCTTCAAATCTCTTCTTGATCTTGTCTGAGAAATGTATGCGATATCGTTTCTTCACCTTCCGATGACCCAGTTAGTAAAGTAGTGGTATTAGATTTGACTTATGTTAAGAAAGGTAGAGGTAGACCTAAAAAGACTTGGTTAGAAAATATTAGAAATAATCTTTCTTTATTAGATTTAAATTTAGAATTTGACTTTTAACATGACACAATAGAGAAAAAAGATTCATGTAGTTGACCCCACGTAGTGGGACAAAGGCTTGATATTGTTGTTGTTGTTGTTGTTGTTTGTATAAATTTTCTGTCAAATGCCTAATTCTCAGGAAAATGAAAATAGTATCATTTAATGCAAGAAAAAAAATGTTTTAAATGAATGTTTACATTACTATTCCTGATACGTTCCTATTGTTAATTGACATGTAACTACAACTGATACTAGTTGTGCTGTTATTTTTTATTCTTTTGACAATTAGCATATACATGTTAAGTTTTTTATTCATTTAAGGAAAGGGTAGGTCCCTGTTGAAGTGGACCAATTGATAAGAGTCAAAGTCTATATTGTAGGTATGTCTTTTATAAATATGTGTATTTTTTGACAATTCAATTAGTATGTGCATGTTGAGTTTGTGTGGAGAAAATTATACTTGGATTACATTTAATTTTTCTTTTGATGAAATAAAATAAACAATAATTAAAATATTTATATTTAATGTTATTTGATGACCTTAGAAGGCTTTGTGTTGTGAATATTGACACACAAAAAAGAAATTCCTTTCAACTTAGATTGAGCGACAAATGTTGGAGGATCGTAATTGGTGGGTGATGGAGGTCGGAGGATTGTTATTCACAAGTGATGGAAGTCGGAAGAATCATAATCAGGGGTCAAAGAATCGAGTGATTGAGAAATATAGTCGTGTGACATAGGTTAGAAGATCATAATCGAGCGACGGAGTTTGGAGGACCGTAGTGCTAGAAAGTTATTTTTTATATCAATTTTTAAAAAAGCCTTTATTAAAACAGTTTTATAATACCTTTTATAAAAACAAATGAAGTCGTTCCAAACCAGCCCTAAAACTTTGTTTGTGGCAATTTTTTAATTATTTTTAAGTAGAAAAACAGCCAATAAATAACAGTATTTGTTTGGATAATAACATTTTTAATGCTTTACTCAAAAATTACTTTAAAAAGCTACTTTGAGAAAGCATAATAAAAATTATTTTTAATAAAAAAATTTCAACAAAAACACATAAAAGCATAAACAGTCTCAAATGAAACTTAAATCTTGCTATCAAACAGCCCTTAAACGGAATATACGCTAATTTTCACCAAATAATGCCATATAATAATTCCAACTTTGGAAAGTAAATATCAAATTACCTTGCAAACCTGGGTCATTATCAACAAAACTTCATTGCAGCTTTTCGAGCTCATGTGAGACGTCATCCTCTCCAACATGTCATCTAAGCTGCATACCTTGCAAAGCGACTTTTTCAGCAAAGTCATTGGTTCCACCATGGACACGTTGACATCAATTCCCGCATGAGTTTGGACCCGCTGACGTTTCGGGCTTCTCCAATTTCTTCCAATTTCAACAATCCCACCATCCAAGCTCTCACGTTTCCCCTTTCCTTTTGAAAACGAACCCAATGGCTGACCATCAGCCGCCCAAGCTCCAACCTTACAGCCACAGTCCTTGGGGTTCTGTAGCAGGAAGTTAAGCCAGGCCGCTAGGGACCTCGCAAAGCTTTCCAATGTCTTCCTACAGCGGACCTGCGCCTTCCGGGACGACTGGGACTGCTCAAGCTCGAGTGCCTTCAGCCGCTGAGCCGTTTTTGAACGCGAAACGGTGGCGGTATTTGAAGAATTGCGGTGCTGGAATGTGGAGTGCGGCGTGAATGACGTGGAAGTGGAGTAAGATAAATATGGCGTTTTCTTGGAAGCGGTAATAAAAAGCGGGGAAGGAGAGGCGAGATTATGATTAGGGTTAGGATTTCTTGAGCTTGGCTTGGGTGTTTTCAGATTGGAGACGTCGCGAAATAAGTGAGAAGGGGTCGAGAAAGGCGGTCCAGGGGAGGCGTCAGCTCCCCGCTTTGGCTGCCGGCGGCGATCCATGGATCGAAAGTCGAAACTATCGAGTGGCGAGTTTGAAACAAATGGCTTCGATTAGGATATGCTTTTTGAATTCGACTGGGCGGGAAGAGACTTTGAAATAAAGTTTATTCTCGTGTGAACGGGATATATGACTGGAATGGCATCCATTCGCGACTTGGTTTCCTCGGACCGAACCGGTTTGCTATCACCCACATACAACTTTAAAAAATAAAACAAAAATCTAAATTAAATAGCATTTTTAATTAAAAATAAATTTTAAAATTTAATAAAAATTTAAATAAAAAAATAAAGAAATAAAATTGAAAAGTTAAATAAAAATAATTCATTAATTCAATATAAATCAAATCAAATATTGCAATTTAAATAAAGGAAACTAATTTCTAAATTTAATTTTAATAAAAAATTTTAAAACATCAAAATTAAATAAAATTTATAAAAAAATCTTAATAGTTATAAATAATGATAACTTTTTAAAAAATTAATTTAATTTAATTTACTTTTTCTTTTGCATAAAAATTGATAAATATAAATTAAATAATTTAAAAAAAAAAATCTTAAGAAACCATGTTATGAAGAAATCGGATTTTGAAATTCGGGTTTTACGAAACTAGATTTTCATGTCCCAATTTTTTTCTCAAAGGTAAAAATTAAAAGAAAAATTAAATAGGGGTAATTAATAGAAGCTCGAGAAGTAAGTTCCATATTTACTCATTTTTTTAATTTTTTTTACTAATCTACTCAAATTAATTTAGGTTTAAAATATACTTCTTTTGTAGAAATTGGCCAAATTTTGAGGAATTTTTATTACATCTGGTGTCCTGACGTAGCACTGGGTACCCAACAGTACCGAGTGCGAGTACCGAGTTGGACAACCACCAAAAAGGTGATGTGGTGAATTTTTATTAGTCTCCGGACGCCCTCCGCCCTCCGCACTCCGCACAGAATAATAAATCCAACTTGTAGTATGTAGTAGGATTGGAAAAATCATCCGAAGGAGCAAAAACATCACCCATTTCAAATCTCACCAATTAACTATTTCAGGCCTGAAGTGTTTAGATTTTCTATGCCAACTCCATTATAGAACAGTGCCCTAAAGCTACATGAAATTTGAGTATCCCTTGAAGTCTAATACAATATATAAAGTTCCCAATGAGCTTTCAAAACTTGATAATTGACATCTTATTTTATCAGAAAATTCTAAGAAGTTATACTAAGGTTTTGTTTGGGACATTTTTTTTACTGCTTCTTAAAACAGATTTTTAGTACAAAAATTTTATACTAAAAATTTATTTTTAGAAGCAGAAAAAAAGCTGTCCCAAACGAAAACGAAGCCTAAGTTTAAATGGCAATGCCTTGACTATCACAGAACAATCAACAGGTGGTCAGACAACCAATGATAAACATTTACAGTTGCAAAATGCTGTCAAGAACTCAAAGGTAATCATTTTGGACAACTTACAAATTTAACCTCATCCACTGCTTAATTATTAAATCTCAAAGGCACATTTAGAAGTAATGAGAAATACTATTTAATGTTTTGCTGGCTAGAAAGGTAAACTATGAAAAAGCATGGCATCAAGAAAAGGCTTTTTAGACATATATTGGAAATTATTTTCTTTCCATAGTCATAGCAGACAAGTTTTCTGCAAGAATCATTCAATCTATCAATTGAATAGTAAAGAATAGCCATTTCCAGGCTGCTTTTGGATTTGACAAAAAAAAAATGCAAAAAAAACTCACAAATTCTTCTATCTTCGAAGCGGCCAAGTTCTTCTATATCAATCTTTGCACTATGCATTGCTTATGAATTAGACATTGCTTTGAATTTTTCTTCTTTGCAGCGTTTCTGATCCTTTATCATAGATCCAAACACTTCTAAAATTTCATCCAAACCCTCCATGTCATTTCCCAACGCCTTCAGTGCACAAACAATGCTCTCTACAGTAGATAAATACCCAGCCTTTGGCTGATGCCTCACATCACTGTACAGGCTCTCCTTCCTCTGATCCAGCTTCAAATGTGGCAAAAGCTTCAACCATGGATTTTCATAGTACATGCGCCTTGCCTTTGCCCAAGTCCCATCCAGCACAATCAAATGCTTGACTTCATGATCCACCTCTGCGAGCTCAATAGCATTTGAGCTTGGGAAGAGGAGCGCTGAGCCCGAAGGAATAACAAGATTAAACTCTTCAGAGTCTTTCAATTCTTCGCTGTTTTGCAGAGATTTCTTTCTCTGCAACTTCCTAACCATGAAACCATTTGAAATAGCAGCTTTTCCGACTGGATAGTTCAGAATCCAACCAATATCAGGCTTTGCAGCTTTTTCTATTGCCAACATGATATATTTAGAAGAGTAGGTGACAGTATACTTAGAGAAGCTACTTGTAACCTCATCATCTATGGGTGTTTCACCGATCTGATCATAATCGTTAGAAACGTCGGAAATAGCTTGCGAAAGATTCAATTCTTCCTCCGATTCTGACATTCCTGGGTGGAAACTTAACCTTTCGGTTATGTACTTACAAGTGACAGAACGTCTCAACGAAGAATCCAATCTTTCATCCCAAACCGGCATTTCATAGTGATTTCCGGCGATAGACGAAGAAGCACAATCTTGATTCGGTTCCAGAGGGCGAACGAGGAACTGAGCTTGGAAAATAACATCGGTCACGGGGACCACGCAGAGGTTCTTGAGACCGAGTCTTGCAACTCTGGAAGAATTCAGTGGGTGAGTCTTCTCCCGACTGTGCTGAAGGATGGTGACGGCGATAGAGTTGTCGAGCGGCGGCGACTTGAGGCGGTCGCAAAGGCAGATGCGCGCAGGCTTCGAGCAACAGTGGCAGAAGGGCCTTCGAGCAGTACCCTCGCTTCCCATGGCTTGAATGGTCAAGATTGGAGCTTTGGATGAGGATAGGAGGAATTGCGAAGAGGGAAAAACTGATAGAGCTTGAATGTGGTTGCGGATCTGGTCGCCATTTACTAGCTTTTATAAGTCATGGAGGATGAAAACCCTAAGCCCTGATTTCAGGGCGTAACTACCTGAAGTAGCTGCATGAGGGTAGATCATCACCGTTGAATTTGGTTAGTATTGTTCATTGCGTCGTTGGCAAGCTCGCAAGATGCTGCCTTAAAGAGAAACTTCAATCAAATGTAATTCGTTTGTTTATAGTTCGATGAACTAGGAATTATTTCATTTGGAGTTGGGAAGGTAAATAATTATTCGAATATGAGTGTATGCAGTGTGTATATTTAGTATAATTTTATAAATAATTTGATTTTTTGTATACACAGTGTATATACATACTATGTACACTTACATTCGAATGGTTCTTTAGCGTTCAGACTCTGCATGGAATAATTTCTACTTACGAGCACCCACTCCAATAATAAATAAAAATTCATTTTTATGTTTTATCTTTATTGTTTATTGTGAATAGTGCAAACATCAAATACATTTTTATGTTTTATCAAAAAATCAATTTTTTGTTATATATATATATATATATATATATATATTATTGAAATAAAGTTTGGTTAAAAATGAATTTTGTTTGATATAATTGTTAATATATTTTGAAGTAAAACAAATATATTTTTTGGTTGAAGATTTCCTAAGATTTCACAAACATATTAAGAATTTCATCTTTCTTGTGGAAGCCTGAAATGCTCTGTCAATTTTTCTCTTCTTCATCTTTACTCATTTATTCCTCTATCAAGGGCTTCTTAGCCCCATCAGCTTTGATCAGAGCCCTTCCCTTCCTTTTCCCTAATGGATTCATCTTCTTATAAGTCCCCTTCCCCCCATTTTACTCTTCTCATAGTAAAACTTATATTCTTAAGACTAGTTGACCAAGCTAATGTTCTCCCTCTGCTTCCTATAGCATGGGTGAGAACCAAATCAATCTAAAGACCAGTTTAGCTACAAATACATCTCTGCATTTGTATATAAAATGGCTCAATGATTATAGATTTGTCTCATTTTGTAACACTCTCTGCAAGATTATGACTATATTGAATGTGGATCGCCAAAAAGTTGTTCTTCCTTAGCTTATATATCTACCATTGTCTGACTTTCTTTAAGGTAGAGACCTTTCCTACAACATTACACTTGTCACTTATTTCCTTAGATGTTTAAACTCACTATTGTGCTATTTGGATCTTAAAAAAGCTTTTGATAGTATTAACAACACAATCATTTTGAAAATAATTATACAAAACGGTTTTTTAGATAAACTTTTTTAATGGGTTTATAGTTGTATTGAAGATTCTTCTTTTTATATCATTATCAATGGAAATGATATGTTATTTTTTATTTTCATTTGATCTTAGGTAGAGCCCTTCTCTTTCTTCTTTTTCATCATAATCATAGGCACCCTTGCTTGTTAGAAGCTCTGAGTTTATTAAATGATTAACATGAAAACTAAATAACTGAGGCATGAGCTATGATTATAAAAAAAAAAAATCTAACCTAACCCAACCTAGTCTTATCACATATCCTTTCTTATCCACCACTATCTTTAAAAAGTCTAATAAGTATTAATATAAATTTTAATATTAAATGCTAATACATAAAACACTAAGATTATTTTATTAGAAAATCTTATTAAAAAATAGGATTTTTATTTAGAAAAAACAAATCTCAATTGTATACTATTATTTTATAAAAATCAGACTTTTAGCACAATGTGTTTTTTAATGAGATGGTGAATATTAATAATGACAAGGTTATTAACATTAATAGCAACAATGATTGATATGTTATCATGAAATTATCTTGATTGGGCACGAATCTCGTGAAAAAATCAGTTCGGAAACTTCAAAAATTAATTTCGGGAGCATATGAACTTCGATTTCAGCGAGCTTACAGTCAATCTGAGCGTCTCGGAAATACAAACCCAACGACACCAAGATCAACCCAATCCGAGCCCAAATGAGTCCGAATCAAGGGCTCAAAGCGCTGTTGGAAAGTTCAAACCAAAATTTGAGTTACCAAACGGTCTTCAATTTTGACGAGCTTATACTCGAATCGAACGGCTCGACGAGACGAATCCAACGAGCCCAAGATCACCAAATTCCGACATCATTAAGGCCTTCAAATGCCCAACGAACGGTACATGATCAAAGGATTCGATATCGGCCGTCCATTCAAAACACTCCCAATTCTCCCATGATCTCACGCCTATTTACGGGCAATGTCACTCCAGAAAAACTATAAATAGAGCCCTCATTCTACACAAAGGGGGCTAAAGTGAAGAGAGAGAAGAAGAAGAGGAGAAAGGGGAAAAGGAGATTCCTCATCTCCTCGACCACCGCCGGAGCTCTTCCTGCCGCCTGAAGACGCCGGAACTCTGTCAGATATTTGGGAGAACGCCAGAATTCTTCCCAACTTCCACGGGATGTAGAAATTCTTCTCAATTAACGACATAATTCCCTCCTGATGCCGAAACTCCGCCCAAGTGAGGCCGGAGTTCTCTTCTGCCACCAACAGACGTCGGATTTCTACCCGACGTCGCACCTTCACTCTTCGCCAAGTTTCTACCCGACATCGGACTTCTACCGGTTATCGAATTTCGCTGGATGTCTACGCGAAGATGGATTTCTTTCCATTGTTGGACTTTTACCTGACGCTGTCCTTCTAATCGTCGTTGTCAGACTACAGTCCTTCCGACCTCTGCTGCCAATCGACTATAGTCCTCCTGACTTATGTCGCCCGCCGACTACAATCTTTCCGACCTCTGTCGCCCGCCGACTACGGTCCTCCTGACTTACGTCGCCCGCCGACTACAGTCCTTCCGACCTCCGTCGCCAGCCGACTACGGTCCTCCTAACTTACGTCGCCCGCCGACTGCAGTCCTACCGACCTCCGTCGCCAGTCGACTACGGTCCTCCTGACTTATGTCGTCCACCAACTACAAGCCTTCCAACCTCCGTCGCCCGCTAATTACGGTCCTCCCGACTAAACGAACATGCCAATAGTGATTCTTTGTATTCACATCATGTAATGTACTCTATAAAATGTACATCAAGCTAATGCCTTCTCCCAAGGAAGGGCCTCATTTGTAATCGACTGCAATACTAGTGGATTCATTCAAACTGGGCTAGGCCCCGTGGTTTTTCCCCTTTTTTCAGGGGTTTTCCACGTAAAAATCTTGGTGTCTCATAAATGCTAGACCCTCTCTCCTTATATGATTGCGTTCCGGATTTTTGTACAATGCTAAGACGTTAAATATGATATTTTTCTACCGCCGCGAATACTCCTGGACGCAACAATGATAATATAATCTTAAACTAAAATAATTACTTTTTATACTTTTGACATTTGAAGTATTTATAAAATAAGTCAGTCTTATCATTACTAATAAATTTTTAGAATATTTCTTTTTTAAATAGTCATCTTTATTTTCAAGTGAATATTTTACTCAAAGTCTTTAGAATAGACATTATTTTCTTATTAGAAAAAAAAATATAGTGTATTTTTAAGCTACCAATTTGTCCCCTTTCATAAAAAAATCTTTGGCTTTGATTCTTTCAGACTCAATAAACTTAAACAAATTCTCTATATGCTTCATAAATTTTTTTAATAATTATGTTTCATGAAGTATGATTGTATTATTAACTTATATGGCATCCTCTTCCCAGAAAAATATCTTGGAGTTACCATATCTTGCTCTAAATCTAATTATGAAGACTTGTCTTATGTTCTTAACAATATATATCATCATGTAGAAGTATAAATATGATTTCTTAGGACTGCTCTTGTATGAGGAGGCCACCCGTCCTAGGATTGTACTTGTTCCTATGAGGCCACTCATCCTATGAATGCTCTTATATGTGCAAACTAAACTTTGCATGGAGCTTTTATTGAAATTTCAATTGTAACACCAAAAGACACCTCGATGTTTAAGATAGAATTCTAAAGGTAGAGTTCTCATCTTTTGACTTGTGGTATTGTCTACTTCGGCCTCATGATTTCATAAATTTTTTTCTTTGGTGTAACTTTTTAGGAGGTCACCCATCATACCAATGCTCTATTACAAGCATGCTTAACTTATGAAATTTTTAATGAAACTTCAAAATTTATACTAAAAAACACCTCGATGTTTAAGAATTTAGTTTTATTTTCATAAGAGATTTCACAATTACGCTCCCTCACTCCATTGACTTGGCTCTTACCTCATGTTTGGATTTGATTCACTCTATTAATATTGCTCTTTCAGGCATAATGTATAGTTGGCAAGGAAAATACTTATTTTTTTCTTTCAAAAATTAGCTTTCAACTCACTTTATTACAATTTATCTTGTGTTAACTAGCATAAACTTATATGGTTCAATGGACAATATATTAAAATCACTATTTTTACTTGGAAAATTTAAATTAAAGGCCTAAAAACTATAGATTTGTTGGCAAAAAAGGTTTTAACTGTAAATATGGATTGTGCTCTATGCAAAGAATATAGTGAATTTAATAACAATTTATCTCTTGAATACCCCTTGGCTATGTTCATCCTCCATAATTTACATCCCTCTTAGCAATTTTGTCACTTGGATATACTTTCCCCCAAGCGTTTATGCTAAAATTATATTGACTAAGATTATTTAAAGGTTCTTCCTTTTAGCTATCAAATTTTAGCTCATTACATGTCAATTTAAAAAAAAAAAAAACACAAACACACACAACATTATTTTTTGGAGGTGCTTTGGCACCGCTTGATATTCTTGAGAAGAAAATCAAATTTGTAATATGCATTAAAATCAATAAATTGAAATTTATGGAGGATATTCCTTAGGAGATTGGTTTACTATACAATTATGTCTGAATTAATATTTTTCTTTTGTCCTATTCTTTAAGTTGCTCGCAGATGTTTTTTCTTCTGCTTCATGCTCTTTTGACTTCACTTCACTTGCCAATTGTTGCTTCTCGCCTATACAAAATGATAATATACGATCTTTTATTATTTGCATATATTTAGTTGGTTTGCTCTATTATTTATACATATTTTTAATGAAATATTTATTTTTATCTAATGGTGTTTTTGGATGGGGCGAGGATGATAAGAAAAACTTTTAGATTCTACAGAGTGGAACTTAAGGTTGCATATTACTTACACTTATATACAATCATAAATATCGAATGCTTCAATACAATAATACCCATAATTGGCTTTTAAGGTCTTCTAAGATTTAGGATAATGTGGGGAGCTTTAAAGTCCACTATGGCGGCATGCTCTAGCGTAGGTTGCTCTAGTGGGCTTGTGTTTGACCAATTGTAACCTATTCAATTGAAGGTTGACTTAATTAATCTAAGTAAGTCCCTAGGTGCTTAGGTGATGTAAGAAAGTCCTAAAACCAATAGGAGGTTCAAGTTAGACTAGGCTAGCTTTGGATTAACATAATGTTATAAGAATCATTCAAATTGATCATTAAGATGACCAATAAATTCAAGTTTACCTAATGTGGTCCATTGGGTCAAGGGTTAGGCTATGTAAACTCTAAGTATATACATTATATAAGAAATCTTTGGGCTAATCTAAAAGTGCTAGGTTGTCACATAGTGGTTTAGATCCTAGGCTAGGGATTGGTTGATGATCTAGACTTAGTCTAGGTTTTCCTAATGTAAGTGTGGGTTGATATGGCTTGTGCAGGCTCTATATGTATGTGCCCGAGTGATAAATGGATTTGTCATATTTTTTTGTCTAATCAGGGGAATGTCACCATGTTGAACATGATAGTTTTAATAAAAGATCCTAATTTGATTAAGTGAAGGGTGTATTGATTAGGGCATTCATCTAATCATTAATGGATGAGGTGGACCCTAAGCAACAAGTTCAACATATGGAATGAGATTTGACTAACTCAATCATCAAGAGGTTGTCCAAAATTTGAGGCTTATTGAGCCATAAGAGATTTAATAAATAGATATAGAGTATTTGCTAGAAACTAAGTAAACTAGTAAGGTATGGAGGTTGATTTGTTGCCCATATTTAGACACACTAATGAATTTGATAGTGGTCTGTCACAGCCCTAAGATGGATGAAATCATTCAACTATAAATGAGTTACGGAAACTAAATGAAAGAGATATACCCGAAGAAGTCAACATATGATATAGTGGATGAACAATGACATCACCATATTTCTCCTTGGGATTAATCGACCGTAAAAGGGGAAAGGATGGACGAGTTGACATATATAGGATTTTGTAGGTAAAGTATTATGGAGGAGAGCCTACGCTCTTAGGAGACGAGTTAATGGTGTAATAATTTTTTTTTTGTTTTTTCTTTAAAAAAAATATTCATAAAGCAAATGAAAGATATCATTTGCATTAACACATGTGTTAATGATATGTACATCTAAGTAGATAGTCATGTCCCAATTGCAATAACTAAGAGGCAATGGCACACATAATAGTTCTCAAATAATTCCATTATATGTGCTTATCCTTCCTTGTCCACCTTCACTAGCATAATAAATTTTCCTTTGTCTCAATATAAACATTAAGTGAATTGTCGCTATATAAATGCTAGGCAGCCCTTATCAATATACTATTAAAAGAGATATTGAAATTAAAAAAATCATTCATTAAATTTAATAAAATTTTAATTATATATTTAATACTTAATTAATAAATTTTTCATGTAAATATGTCAGTTATAATATAATAAACTATTTTATTGTGCTTACAAATAAATTAATTTGTATTAAATTAATACCAATCAAAAGCAATTAAACTTTGCTACTTTCATTTAATATCAATTAAAATAAGCTATTCTTCATTTGAATTGAGATTGTCTCTTCACAATTATTTATAGATGTGAATTGGGGCTTGAAAATTATAGAATTTGCTACAATTATGATTATACAAAAGTAAAAAGTGAAAATAGAATAATTGCGTAACATAATCAAATGGTCCTACTTAGGCTTCGTTTGGGACAACTTTTTTACTGCTTTCTAAAACGGAGTTTTAGTACAATTTTTTTTTATTTTTGTACTAAAACTCAGTTTTAGAAAGCAATAAAAAAAGCCTTCCCAAACGAAGCCTTAATATAGTTGTATGTGGAACTCTTAAGAAGTCATTAATTTGGCTTAGTTGCTGTTAATATTTTGCATCAAGCAG
Organism: Dendrobium huoshanense; assembly: GCA_016618105.1. Classification (NCBI taxonomy): domain Eukaryota; kingdom Viridiplantae; phylum Streptophyta; class Magnoliopsida; order Asparagales; family Orchidaceae; genus Dendrobium; species Dendrobium huoshanense. The sequence goes on along the minus strand of CM028349.1, from coordinate 33,362,833 downwards.
TATCATAAATAATTGTTAGACATGTGTGGAATTTGATTGTGTTGAATGTTGATTAATTGGGTTATATATTGCCTCGGATCTCAATTCAACTTGTTAAACTTGCTGGGGGTTGCAGGGGGTCCTCCCCTTAGTTGGGCTTGAGTGTTCTACACAAGGAAATTTTTATTTTTATTTTGTATAACACCCTGGTGCTACATAGTCTGGCGGGAAAAGACAGAAAAGCAGGGTGTTGCGGCGTTATAAACCTCAACGACGCAAACGTCCAAACCCATCAATGCGGCACGGTTATGCCGGTGGAAATCAAAGAGTGGGAGCGCCATAATGCTCCGACTTGGCGCCATAGCATTGCGGGGCCAACTAGGCAGTTTTTTCTCTTGTTTTTCATTAAAGCTTGTGTCCCTTGGTAGTTTTTATTGTATCTCTTTGTATATTCTAGTAGTGTGAAAATATTACAAGAAAGAAAATAATCAATGAGAGAGTGAGAAAGAAAAAAGATATGTACTATTTATCTGAAAATTTCATAGTGAATCTCTTGGTGTAGTATGTCTCAATAATTTTTTCTCGATTTTGAATTTTTTCATATTAAATATTGGTTCATTCATTTCCGCTGCATTTTTTTCTCTCGTTTGTTTTGTGAAACCCTAGCATTTATAGTCATTAGAACTAACTAATATGCCATATTGCCATTCTTGTCGATTGAGATGAGTTCTTAGAACATGATTATCTGCTTCAGAAGGATTCTCTTACAGGCCAATGAGTTTGAAACAAAATAGATTGAGTTCATTTTTTGACATCAACTAACTTGATTTATCTTGAATTAAATTTTTTGGATAATTGGATGTTCATGTGAGAAAATTTATATTGTAAAATTAAAGATAAAAATTAAAATATAGAATAAACTATTTAAAATATATATAATAAACATTTATCTTATTTGGTGTCCAAACTTACAAATCTACAAATTACTACAATGAGATAAAGTTGTGTAGAGTTCTCCCAATAAGAGAAAAACGCTATAGTCGTGTGTGCCGGCCACACTTTCCTCTGACATCATCAACAAAGGTTGAAAGCAACGCGGCTGACCTGTTCGAGCACAAAGCCGCAAATAGGTTCTTTGCCAGTTTGCCAATTTAGTATCTGTTCTCTCCATCAAGGGAATCGAGAGATCTAGAGAGGGGAAGAGTAGAGATGCACGATTTTTGCTTCACGATCCCCTACGGCCTGCTGTTGCTGTTCGGCGGATTGGTGGGCTACTTCCGGCGCGGTAGTACTGCATCACTTGCAGGAGGCGGGGGCGCCGGCATCCTTCTCCTCTTGGCCGGATTTTTCAGCCTCAAGGCCTTCGAGAAGCGACGCAACTCTTATGTAGCGATGATACTGGAGACTGGTATGATCTTGCAGCGCATCTGCCCCAAAATTTGGTTTTCTTCGGTTAATGGCTCGATCTAGTCTCTTTTTCTGTCTCGTTGTTGATGAATGATTTTTCATCTTCCCCTACATCTACCAGGGTAGGTCCACAGTTTTTTTGAAGATCTAGTGGAAGCAATGGGATCTTTAGTTTTTTTTTAATTTTATGATGAATTTTGTTAGGTTGTTTATTTCCTTGAAAATGTTGGAGCTTACTTGCTAGGCTTGGTGTTTTACTACTTTCGCTTGTATATATCATTGATTGTGTTAGGGAGCATGGACAAAAAGGACAAGGGGCTGCTGGTTAAAAGTGGAATTTAATTCATGTAGGATTATATCATGGAAATCTAAAATTAGTCAATCATGCAGGCGTTAAATAATGAAATTTTTTTTGCATGTTATATGTTAAAATTTGTTTAAATTCTAGTTAACTGTTTGACATATATTTTTAAGATTTAGGAATTAAATGATGGAGAAGAATATGCACAATGAATATAAATGATATAAATATTTTACTTATCCTAAGATTTATGAAATATGAGATTTAGCCTAAAATGAGAGAAAAATGAGATTTAAGAAGCTTGTCAGATTTATGTGGCTCAAATAACTATTCATCAAGACTTAGCCAAAATTTACCAAAGGGTTGTTTGGTTGGCTGAAAAAGGAAATGCTGTGCAAAGGGAATGCGGTGGAAAAGAAATTCATTGCATTTATAATGCTTTGGAGTTGTTTAAATGAGTGTAAAATAAATGCAGGGATTACTTTTCTTTTATCTTAAAGTAAAATGAATGCAAACTCCAAAGATGGTGATGGTCAATGGCGAGGCGATGGTGGTCGACTGTTGTGGTGGGTGGCCGAGGTGGGTTGCCAACGGTGGCAGGTGGTTGGCGGCGGTAGTGGCCAGCGACGACTGGTGGTCGGTGGCAGGCAGCGACTGGAGGTGGGTGGTGGCCGGCGGTAGTGGGTGGTGGTGGTGGGTGGCGATGGAGGCCAAAGGCGGGCGACGACTGATGATGGGCGGTGGCCATGGTTGGTAGTGGCATCATCGATTGAAGTTTGGTGGTGGCAGTTGATGGTGAGCATGGTTGGCTGCAAAGAGTGGTGGTCAATGGCGGCTCGTGGTGGGAGGTGGCTAGCGATAGGTGGCAACGGTCAGCGGTGGTAGCAGCTAGCAGAAGGAGACAACTATGACGATGAATTTATGATGTATTTGGAAATCACCCAAATATGAGGAATTCTAAATAAACCAAAATTGAACTGCATTGTAAATGCACCAATTATTTCAATACATATATTTTACTTAAAATCAAATACCAATATTCTTACAACCCCTACATTTTAAATATTTTACACCCATTTTACTTCAAACAAAACAACCCCTAAATCTTGCAACCAAATAATACCTAAAGCTTGAGAAACTAACGTTCAACCAAATTTCATGTGAATCCTAAAAAATAGCCTGTAAGATTTGAGAATAAACTTAGTCAAAGTGCATCCTTAGTAGGGGTGTATAGAAGTTCTCTAAAAATTGAGGATGCACCTAATTAAGGCAAGTTTGTAACTTGCCAAAGTTCAAATTTGATTCCTAGAACATCTAATGCCAAAATTTTACTTGGTTCATAGTTCTACCCTTTGGGTTATATAGTACCTATTCAACTAAAAAAATTCATTAAACATAACTATTTGTATTGTTCATTCCTTGGTTGCATATGAGGCAAGCATCATATGCCTATTTCTATTTCACTCTCATTCTTCCACTCTTCCTCATTCCCTTTTGATAGTATGGTTTTATATCGCTAGTTATTAACGTTTGCTTATTATTTGCCTGTGTAACGATCCCAACAAATATTGGTTAGTGGACAATTGTAGGTTAGTTACTTCAATTCTTCTTTTCACATTTTATAATCTTGCGTGTTCTTGTATTATGGATTAAGTATCCAAGGATGCAATATTATAAACACAAGTTTTAAATCAATTCTAAAGAGTATTCCTCTCTCTTTCTTTTCCTCTCCCTTGATTCTATTTTATGTTTGCCTAAAGTAGATATGCTAAAGTTTTCCCAGATCCCGTACTAACCTTAAAACCTTATGATGTTGATCCAAATCTATCGCAGTTTTTCATTCCCTTTTTATTTTCTTGAAACTATAGAAGATTGCTCCAAATAAAGTACGTTGTGTTGGAAAGATTGAATCTAAAGTGCTATTCAAGAACCTAAGTCATGGAAAAGAGTAAAGTTAATTGGATTAGAGAAACCTTGATTTCCACAAGAATTTCAATAAAAAACTGTTGACCAGTATTTTCCTCCTATTATTTTTGTTGTTACAATTGGTTTCAAAGCATCATGAATAAAAAATTTGAAGATTGCTTTGTCAAGATTGGAGATTGATAAGTTCACTGGGCGAAATAACTTCAATTAGGGGTGTAAAAAAATAATCTAACTGAACAACCTGACCCAATTTTACTCTAAAAAACAGGTTTTGGTTGACTTGATTGCTATTCAAGTCGAATTTTTTCTGAAATCTTAATCCAATTATTTTTTGGATCTTAGTTGACCCAAAAGCCGAATTGATTCGTAATTAAAACGATTATCATTTGGGTTCAGTTAAATGAATTGGGTTTAGGTTAAATAGTTAATTTTATGTTAAATGAGTCATATTTAGGTTGAATGGGCTGTGTTTATAAAAAAAATTTAAGATCCATGTAATAAATGAGTCAAATGAGTTTGGTTCTAATTAGGCATTTTTAGGTCGATTCGATTTCGGGTCATACATTTTGATCTGTATGATAAACAAGTCAGGTTTAGGGTAAGTACATTTGGGTCAAGCCAACTTTGGGTTTGATCCAAACCTAACTTGCCAACCCACCCAAATTGACACCACTAACTTCAAGCTTTGGAGATTAAAGATGAAATTTCTCTTGCATTGATGTTTGGATGCGACATTGTCAGAAGAAACTTTGCAAAAGGTAGATGCAATGAATTGAGTAGATCTTGCTAAAAAGATTCATATCATCTTGAGTCTCGGAGATAAAGTTTTAAGGGAGCGGAGCTTGTTGAGGAGTCGATTATTTATGTTTGCAGAAAACTTGAATTTGTGTAGTTGAGTAGGTCCCTTGCAAATTGGTTATACCTCAAGAAGAGGTTATACAACTTACAAATGGATGAATCTAAACCACTTAAGTTCAAAGTCATGTTGGATCGTAAAAGCTTTTAAGTTGAAATCAAGGATGATGATAGGATGATAATATTGCCATAATACTCTTTTGTTCTTTGTCCAAAAGGCATAAACATATTGTAGATGGTATGCTATTTGATAAAATAATTTTTTCTATGATAGAGGTGAAATCAACCTAAATGTAATTAGTTGTGATTGGTTGTTTAAAAAGGAATGTTGTACTGAATGTGAGGGAGTTAGGTTCAAAGCAAGATAAGTCGTAAAGGGTTTCTTACAAGAAGGTGAGGATTATAATGAAGGATTATTGACTGTTGTGATGCAGATCTCAAGGTTCCTTGAGGCTCCTTTTTCTCTTTTTCTTTGATTAGGAGGCTTTTTGAAATGATGGCGATCAATCGTTGATCTTTTCTTTCTTTGCTCTTGTGTTAAGAATGGGTTGGTGTTTGTATGCATATTTACCACCCTCGATGGTGATGATGAATTGGTTGGAGAGTGATGCTATGAATCGAGAACTGATGCTTTATGCAAAAACGAAACGTTAAGAACTCAATTAGATGCAAAACAGTGGTCAAATAATTAAAAATTGAGGTAATTCCTAGGGCCTTTCAATATGATACATGTGAAAAAACTAGAAAAATTATTTAAAGAAATGCATAATCAAATAAAGTTCAATCAAAATATAAATATACTAGATTATGAAACTAAAATGATCGAATAATTAGGAGATTGAAAAGCGAGACAATCCTAACCCTAAAAGCATCTTGAAATGAGGCCATCCATTCGCTATGTGTCTTGTAATGCTTGATCTAAATTTCTAGTTCTTGTTGAGCTGATGATCACCCAATGCATCCAACCTAAGACAAACGAAAGAAGAACACGAATAAGGTGAAAAATATGAGAAGATGGATATGTGTAAATGGAGAAATGAAGAACCAAATTAGCAAGTTGTGATTCTAGCGGCAAAGGAGAATTTGATGTTATATAAGTAATTCGTTTGCATCAAAATAATTTGGAGGAAAAAAGAGGATTCTATATTGTTCACTAAGACTTCCTGATGATATTGTAGATATCTCAAAGTCTAGGTAGAAGTCTCATAAAATATTAAGACACAGATCTTAAACCAACCATATACAGTCCAATGTAATGTACCACATGCTTGTGTCTTATAATGCTATGCGTTTATCACGGTCCAGAGTCTTTATGACAATTTTGTTTATTAACTTTTTTTCTTATCAAAATTTTATTGGTACGAGCATCTATCACTCAACACAATAGAATTTAAAGGTCATTCAACACAGTAGAATTTAAAGGATTGGGAAATATTCAGTGATAGGAAATATTTATTAACATGATAAGTTAATGGTTACTTTTGATCATAGGAGCATCAATTTTAAACACTTCTTGTATTAGATATAATGTTCTACCCAAGCCACCTTACATTGGACTAAACATACCTTGTGTTGGACCCTACTAGAAGTTCAAATGTAGGTTGTTAGAACTATGTGAACTACAAGTGCACACGACGGGGAGGGGGGAGGAGGTGGTGAATTTGTGTTTTTAAAAATCCCCTTAAAATTTATCTATTTTTGAAAGATTATGATTTAGTGGAAAAATAATATGAATACACAGAACACATAAAACACTTTGTTTTGATTTTTATATATGAAAAAATTGCAAAGAAAAAATATTTTTGTCATTTTTTATATTTGATTTTTTTTTCTTCTTGAGCAAAATCAAGATATATGTTTCATGCAAAGCGAAGCTCGCATATCACAAATTTTGTAATAAGTAAAATACTAAAATGCAAGGAATAAAGTGAGTAGAGGTAAAAGCTAAAAACAAGAACAAATACACCAGAGATTTATAATGGCTCGGTCAATCTTAACCTACATCCACTCACCGGATTGCTCCACTCTGAGAATTGCACTAAAAACTTAGTGACTCTCATTTCCCCCCCACAACAAGGTAGAATCTCTTATAAATCTCTTCCATTTCCTCGGTGCGGTGGAGAAGCCGAATTTCTTTCACCTCTGTGCGGCCAAGTAGCCGAATCCCTTTCACCTCCTCAGTACAGCGGAGTAGTCGAATCCTTCCCACAAAGTGACTCTTCCCAAAGTTTTCCTCAAGCAAAAACACTGACCCTGGAGGAAGAAGGTGCACGATCATCGAGCAACCGTGTGTAGGAACCTCTCTCACACACTATCTTGTTCCCACAAGAATTTTATCCCTTAATACCTCACCTCTCTCTTTCCCAAGGCAATGATCCCTCTTCAAATCCTTCTCACAGAAGCTCTCCCTCAGAAAAAGTGGCAAAAGATTTCCTAAGACAGGGATGATATTTAAACAAAGGCTCAAAATAACTCTAAAATTCAAGTTAGTCAAAATTGTTCGTACAACACGATTAGATCAAAAGTCCCTGTTTGTTATGTTCAAAGAACAAACTTAGGTACGATCAGTTCAAGTGAACCAAAATTGATTGTACAGTATGATTATTATATATTACTTAGTTTGTCTAGGATGATCTCTGGGACGATAAAAAATCGTCTCTGCCGATTGTCACGTACGATTCGTATCGTACTGTACGACTAGTTCAATAAATCAAGGTTTGTCCATGATGATCCTTGGGATGATTAAAAATAGTCTTATCGATTGTACAATATAATCACGATCGTACAATACGATTGCTATTCATTAATTAACCTTGATATTATTGCCTAATCATAGGGATTAGTTTAGGCAAGATTTCATATATCGTACAGTACGATTAGTTTAAAATTCAAATACTTGTCTAAATTTGATTGGTGGCGAGGGCTTTGATTTCAACTGATCTTCCTGTACGACTGAGATCGTACAGTACGATTTGTTCACTTTGATTAATCAATCAATTAGCCATTTAAATTGATTTTGAACAACTAATCATATAGTATGATTTGGATCGTACGATACGAGTACGAACTAAAAAAAATCTGAAATTCATATTTTCACTGCTCTGTGTATGTTTGCACGGTCTTTAAGATAGCATATACCTTTACAAAACATTTGACTCAACAAATAAAAAAGTAAAATAAATAAAAATTACAGACTCTTGCAAACATCACCCTATTCTACCTAGTTTTCGTTCGATCCTTTAGGCCATTCTTGAATATTTTTTATCTTCTATGAGTCAACTGAAATGCCCTTAGTAGATACGCCAATCTTAAGCAAGACCAATGAAGAAGTTAGTAATATACTCTGATTTTAATTCAGAAAGGGTTTACTGTGACTTAAACATTGGCAACCTTTCTAAGGCGATTGAAAAATACCCCTTAGTCCTGGTGGTAATTGAAAAAATTCCCTCGTCTTACTTGAGATCAAAAATGTTGTCAAAATACAAAAGGAAGCTACCAATAAAACTATAGATCATTGCTATCTGCTTTCTGATCATTTGTGCTGGAAAGAAAAAGGACGTGTGTGTATATATATATATATATATATATATATATATATATATATATATATATATATATATATATATATATATATATATATATATATATATGAGTAGTGTCTGCTGATGTTCTACTAATGGTTACTGTTACTGGCTCTACCTGTACATGGGTCGTTCTTCTCGTTTCAAACTATATGCAAGTTGCTTGCCTTGTGCAGCAATAACTATTTTTGGCTTCATATCCATAGAGGCTCTTTTGGGATTTTTGGTTGAGCTAGTGAACGATGCTTGTTCGTTCTTCTACTAAACTTGCCTTTTAGTCTTTTTTTTTTTTTTTGTAGTGCTAGCAGCACTTATGTATTAAGCCTTCTTCTTTTATTCTTCTTCACATAAATTAAATTCGTCCTGTGCTCAACTTCTCTTAAAAAAGATAACATTTATATTTGGAATTTAATCTTAAATTTATTTCTAATCTGTTTTTTGAAATTATTTCAGTTGATTTTTTTCCACTATGGTCTCCTTTCAATTATTTCCATTTGTAACTACTACTCAAAAACTATTTTTCTCACTGTGGTGCAGTTTGTGCACTTATTCTTACATATGCTATGGGACAACGATACCTTCAGACCTCCAAGATAATGCCGGCTGGCTTAGTTGCTGCCCTCAGGTTAGTTCCTGTTAATATATCTTTTGTTCTTAAATATTGGTATGAAAATGTTTATTCTCCTATCATTTGACATCCTTTTTTTTTTTCAATAATCCATTGAAAAGATTTATTTACCAAACATGTATTAGACTCTAAAACTTTTCAAATCTCAATTGAAAAAATATCGTATATTTATTTTTCTTCTTTAGAGTTAACCCTTTTTTTTAATGAATATATAATATACCTTAATATTTTGTTCATTATGCTCTTTTAAAATAATTTGTTTGTTAAACTCTTATTTAATAATGTATCGATGTAATTTTTTTTTTTGATGTCTTCATCTTCAATCAATATTTAATTATTTTCATTTCTAACGCATCTAACTCTATCAAATCTTCTAGATCTTTATCTATTGCATTATCTATTCTATTTATCTTATTTTCTCTTTCATTAGGGCTAAAACTATTCTATAAATTAACAAAATTTATAGCTTTAGTTTGCTTCTACAATTCCTCTTCATCACACCTATTCCTGCATATCATTAAAAGGGCAAAGTGGATAACCAATTCATTGCTAAAATTCCAAAAACAGCTCCTCTCCTAAAGCCTTGAAGAGCATAAACAACTACACAAATAATTCGAGTACGTGCATTGTCAGAACTTGAGAACTATGATCACTTGGGTAAGCGTGTCAAGAAAATCATGCTCTTTGCAATCCTTCTGAACTAAAACTTCATTATCTTCACCCTTTTACCTGATGAAATGGCGTCGAATATCAATATGCTTGTTTCCCTCGTTGTACATATGTTCTTTTGTTGCAGTAAATAACACTCCAATTACTAAAAAACCTCTAGATTGGTCGGGTACAAGACCAAATCTCCAGCCCATACTCTCGGTCAAATAGTCTCTTTAATAACAGTAATAAGCGCATATACTTTACCACTATAGTGGATCAAGGCTGAAAATAAGCCTTCCAATTGATGATACATAAAGAGATTACAGATAGAATTAGAAAGTCCCACAAACTTCAATCATCTTTGCCCCTACTATACATCAAACAATAACCTGTAATGTCTCTGAGACTCCTCAAAATCATAACATGCATATTACTTTCAACTGCACTAGCATAAGATACCCTAATCATATGCTTCTCATCCTCTGACGACTAAGGATCAAAAGCTACTAATAAATAGAAATTACTTGCTAATGAAGAAGAAATAAGCTTTTTACAGTGTTTAAAACTAAATCTTTTAAACACCTTCTCAATCAATCTTTATTGTTTTAGAATTAAAGTGATTATATTTTTATTTCTAACTATCTCCATCCCTCAAATGTACTTTGTATTACTATGATCTTTCATCTCAAATGTTGTGCTCAAATTATTTTTCAATTTATATACTTGAGTCATGCTTCTTGTTAAGTAAATGTATTATCAACATACAATAGCAGGTAGACAAAAGATATATCTTTAAGCTTGTGGTACATACAACGGTCAAACATGCTTCTCTTAAACCCCTAGCTGATCCTGTTTTGCTTATAGAGACTTTTTTATGGACACCCATAGTATTATTTTCCTATAACTTTCAATCATGATGGTTTTTGCATATGAATTGTCTCATCCAAATCACCCTGGTGTAAAATTTTCTTCAAATCCAACTATTTTAACTGGAGGTCATGTAATTCAACCACTGCTAATAAAGTATGAATCACACTATTCTTAACAATAGGTGAGAACACTAGTGCACACCTTCCTTCTAACTATAATATTCATTTTAGATTGGGTCAGGCCCGTGGTTTTTCAATCTTGTGTTATCTGTGTGCGAGCTAGATATCCGTGCAAACGCTAAGATGTAGGATTTTAACTCTATCGCTACGTATATTCTAGCCCGCAACAATTACTATATCACTTTAGGGAAAGTATGTCATCACATTACATATATTGAAACATGTTATATGTGTACATTACTATATCTGTTAATTCGTGTCACTGTCACGATGATTTTAAGCAAATTCCTCGTATAACTCTTCAGACAATATGATTTTGTGAAACAATTTTCTGTTTTACTCGATAGCACAACATGACAGAAAAGAATTCATGACAACACAAGAAAACAGTGCCAAGAGGGCCTATATTAGAATGGTTAGAGGTTTTTTAACCTATTGGATGTGGCAGAATTCTTCTTTATTGTTAATTACTCAATTAATATTTAGAATTTGTGCTCATTTGTATCAGATTACAAATTTAGACTTCGTTTGGGATAGTTTTTTCAAAAGCAAAATAAAATTTCAGTATAAAAATTTTTAATTCAAGAAAATTTTTAACTAGAAAACTGTTTTAAAAATCATTAAAAAAATTGTCCCAAATGAAGCCTTAATCAGAATTACTCCTTAAGCTTTGAATTCAGTGAACTGACTCATGATCACTGTATATGGAAGCCATCTTTATTAACACACTAATTTGATTTGTTTGAGTAATCCATCATTTTGTTTATAAATGATAAAAAGATGCATTCAATGCTCTTCAAAACTGCATACTGTTAACCTTTCACTAAACCTGGGTTAGATGTAGAACTTAAAAGAGTTTTCTTGGATTTTTAATGTATTTATGGCTTCTTTTGGGACGGCTTTCGTACTGCTGCTTAAAGCATTTATTTTTTAATACTAAAAAACTGCTTTAAGAAGCAGTAAGAAAACCGTCCCAAACAAAACTTATATCTATGAAGCATTAACAAAATAATATTATACATGTTTTTTTAAACCAGTTGTTTCCCTAACTATCTTCCTTTGGTGCTTTAACTTGTTGGTTGGTACCTGCAGTGCTCTTATGTCTGTGTTCTACATCTACAAAATTTCCACCGGTGGTAATCATATCCCAACCAAGACTGAGTAAAACCTAGCAAGGTGTAACATGTTCTAGTCATGCATCATTTTTTTTTTTTTCCTCAAGAGATTAATATATGTTTTCCACTGATGATGAACTTACGAGAGTCACCCTTAGCTCCAGGGATGATCTGCTTGATATCCGAACATATAATAGGGAAATGAGTTGTCAATGCCAGCCTTTTTGTCTACTGGTTATTCTTTTATTAATTTATTCTATATCTCAAAAAAAAAAAAAAAAAAAAAAAAAAAAAAAAAAAAAAAAAAAAGAGGCTTAGGATATATATTAATTATTTCTTTTTGGATGCTGATGAAATATAAATTTTTAATTAATTTATTATGGAGTGTACTTATCTTTAAATAAATTTAACAAATTTGATCATTTATAATTTTTTTCACTATATGAATTGGCATTTAGGGTCTGTTTGGGACGGCTGCAGTGTTTTATGAAGTTGGTTATGAAATTGCTATGGAGAAATTAATTTTGCTATATGGTTGTAGAAAACAACTTTTCATAATAGAAATTTTTAAAAAATCGCAGCCAAATAAAATTGTGATTGCTATGTGAAAATAAAGCTGCTTGAAAGTTGTCCAAAACAGATCCTTAGATAATGCGGGAGAAATTATTATGTGCGGACACCGAACAATCTGGAGGCGAATCAGAACGCGTCGCATCACCTGACAAACAGCAAAAAAGTGATGTGGTGTGATTGGGGCTGTTTTTTTGCTGCTTTTAAAAGCAGCTTTCTAGTAAAAAAAAAATTAATTCAAAAAGTTTTTTGTAATAAAAAATTGTTTTAAAAAGCAGCTAAAAAGTCAACCCAATCTAAGCTTTAATTAGGAATGTTTATTTTGCTCTAGATTGATGATTGAAATTTAGTTTATAATGGAGGGTATGATAACGATGAGTAACCAACTCAATTAAAATTTGATAACTATGCCATCTAGACATGCATATTTGTATTTTATAGAGAAAGCTCGGGAGGTTTTATTTGGAATAATTTTTTTACTATTTCGTAAAGCACTTTTTATTACGAAATTTTTAATTACTGTATACATTTGCAAAGTAGTTGCATGAATTTATGTGTTATGCTCTTTGTTGCAAGCCTAAATAGAGCATTAAGCTTATTTCAAGAAAGGGATTTAGTTCTTTATATATGATAAGGTAACCCAAGAACTTAGTTGTATTAATTTATGTATAAAAGAAATGTTTAAGTGAGTTTTATGATTTAGGACTTGCATGTTCAGAATATCCAATGGCAAAACTTACACCCTTAATATAAAGATGGCTACTAATTGGACTTCAAATCTCCAATGAAAGGTTAGAGAAAGACTCATAAATTGATATTATTGGATTCGGGGCACTGATCTTACATTTCGATGAAAAAGGCCTATTTATGAGATGTCGGTGTAGCAAAACCAAAAATTGAGGCTTCTTATCACTTAAGCTTTGTTTGGGATGGCTTTGTTATTGCTTCTTAAAGTAGCTTTCTAGTATAAAAAATATAATTTTGTAGTAAAAAGATGTTTTAAAAAGCAGTAAGAAAGCCATCCCAAATGAAGTCTTAATGTGGTAAAGATACATTAATAGTAAGGGTTTATGCTCTTATTTAATGAATGTTTCAATGTATTGAACTTAGTTTTTACTCTGTTTATAATTAAGAGTTCTAATTTACTTGTAGATGACGTCTTTTGTGTACGATTTGATAAATCTAATATCCTATGACTATTGTGTCTCATCCTTTACATATCGTTTGTTTAAGAGCGTTGGCATTATTGTAGCTCTCAATTATGAAAGATTCTTCCATGAGGATGGATTTATGCAAGAAAATCAATAACCCGATGGAGGCTTGGTCATCTATAAAGAACCCTTACGATCATAAGAAAGCCTTGATGGTGAAAGACAAGTTAACAATCAGATGTTCTAGCATTCTATCTTATTTAAATATCATGACAACTTCTAGTGCTTATCGATATTTCAATAGAGCTTCACACAATCCTTGACCTGGGTTCCATTAACGGGGATCCACAATCAACATAGACTTAAAGTCGAGCAATCATCCTCAAGCATAGTCGCCTATGGAGGCATTGAAGCTACATGTAACCAACTCCTTTATCTCGAAGGTTGAAGGGGGAACCTTCCACTATTCTATGGGGAGGTGAGGTTCCTAACCAAGAAGACCTCATTCATTAGAGGGATAGCTTGAAGGCCATCTCCATCTCTTCCTTAGATTCATGAAATATGATCACTTGGCCCATAAAAAAAACCTTAGCCCCTACAAACAATATCCATTTTCATGCAACAATATCAATTAATGAGTTAGCTGAACCTATACTAATTGGCATTAAATCTGAATAGCTTAATCAAATCGCTCATTAGGATAATAAGATCACTAACCCTTATTTGGATCATAGGACTCAACCTAAATTGACTAATCAGACCTCTACTAAGCTACTTAAAAACCAAATTGAACCATAGAGATTACAACCACTAAATCCCAACTACTTTGATCAGTTGGTCAAACTTAAAAGTCCTCATATTTCATTCAATACAGTTCAACTGCCTAATTGAAACAAATTGGCCTAATTAATAACCTTAAATATCCAAGGGCCCGCATTTGTGAGAAATTATTACACGCTGAGTCCGGACGCTCCGGACTCCAATCAGGTGCATTTTTTTCTCTTTCATATACATGGTATGTGTGTAAGAGACAGAAAATTCACATGTGTTCACCTCATTGTACTTTGGACGAAATTTACGTCCGGAATCTGCACGTAATAATCTCTATTGTTTTGTACTTTAAGAACAGTGCTAAAAATATTTAATTTAGGCTTTGTTTGGAATAGATTTCTTACTGTTTTTTAAAGCAGTTTTTAGTATAAAAAATTTTTTAGTCAGAATTATTGTAATAAAAAAATTACTTTAAAGGCAATAAAAAAATTGTGGCGGACAAAACATTAATGGATACCCAATTGTGGCAACTGGCAAGTAAAACTGCTTAAATATCCAAGGGCCCTACATCTGGAGAGATTATTGGGTTCGGATACCTGACGCAGCTTACGTTCGGTATTCACAGTACTGAGCAGTAATGAGCTCGGTACTGTGAAGTACTGAGTACCGAGCAGTACTGAGTAGGGTACTGAGCAGTACCGAGCTCGATACTGAGCAGTACCGAGCTCGGTACTGAGCAGTACCGAGCTCGGTACTGAGCAGTACTGAGCTCAGTATCGAGTAGGAGATGATGTGGCGCATTTTCATTGGGCTTCAAACACGTCGGGTAACCGGACCTAATAATTTGCCCTACAATCTGTTTGGTAGTTCAAGAAAAGTACTCAAAGACATTTAATTTGATAGAAGCTTAAGGGTGGCAAGTAAAACTAAAATTCTTTTCATTATAATATTGTTAATGTTTTTAATAGCACTAGAAATTTGATCCTGCCTCTTATTGCTCTAATTAATTATTAATTAATCATGAAATAATGTTAAAATTAGATAATAAAAAATTAGTTAACAAAAAAGTAAATAATTAAGTACTAATTATATGCCTAATAAAGTATTATCAGAAAGGTAGCTAAATATTATTAGCAGAATTATTTTTGATAAACTCTTAATTTGTATGTAATCATTTTATAGGATGTAAAAATGGGCTACAAAATATGTTCAAAAATAAAAAGGGAAATATTTTATGCTCATGAAATAAAAAAGGGCAATACATTTATACTCATAAAATTCATATATTTCTTGTGTAAACAATTTCCAAAGTTAATGTATATATAATAGCGACTTGCAAGAATTGTAAGAGATATTAGAGCTATGTTCCAACAGCCGTAGTTGGTCGATGTTCTAATGTTGGCAATTGTGCTTAACGACGACGTTCATACGGTGGTTTGACAGCGGTGCTCGAGTGAAGATCCGATACTCTTAAAGCCTCTAGGATCCTTTAAATATCAAGTCAAAATCCAATCTCCAACTCAACTCTCACCTAAGAAGTGAGAATCTATTTATAAATTTTTGAAATTAATAAGCCCCATAAATAAAGGCAAAATTTAAAATACTCTATTAGATGGCTCGTATTGATTCCCTTGATTATATATTGTCCATTCAATATTTAACTGTCTTAATGATGTCAGAATTAAATAATCTTAAACTAACTAGTTGTATTTGATCGAGACGTTTAATTTGACTATAAATATGTGAGATTTTGAGATCGTTTTGTCTTCCAATCAAAGTTCCAAAGTTTCTAATTATGCTTCAACAGTTTGATTTGAGCTCATTTAGATTTCATGTATATCGCTTTTGTTGTCAGTGAGTTCATCTTGTTGAGGCGTTCAATTCGTCTGCAAGTTTGTAAAAATCAAAATTTAAATGATCATGAATTCAATTTTGTAAGAGTTTTCAATTCAAAAATACATCAAGATTAATGCCTGATCAGTGCGATGTTAGATGCACATCATTGCTATAATCTTCAATTTATAACTTAAAATTTATTGATGTATTTATAAGAGGTAACATATAAATTTATATGATTATATTTAAAAAAGATTTATCTCTCCCTTTATTTTTATCTCTTTAATGGTATAATAATAATTTTTATAAGGTTATAAATTGGCTAGCATAATTAATTTTAATTTAAAAATTAAATTTTATTTAAAAATTAATTTTTATATCATGATATAATTTAGAAAAATATCAAATTGAATAAATTAAAACATAATTTGTGTGAATGGGAGGCTTAAAGGCTTGGTCTCTTTATCATGAACTCCAATTTAATCACACTAAAAATTAATAATTAATAAAAGAAGATTTATATGCATATCATTTTATATTTATATATCTAACATCTAAAACTTTAATAGTTCATATCTATCACCCATAAATCAAATATGAGTGCAATGAATGAAATATTAAAGTTTATAGCATTGTATGAATGAAATTTACGAGTGATATATTTAATATTAAAGTTACTCGTCGTTGTTTAGCTTGGTTGGTGGACGAGTACGGTTGGGAACCCCTAACCTGTGCTCGATTCCCCTCGAGCGGCAGTGCCTCTTAAGCGGGGTCAATCAAGTGCGGGTCAGTAGGTTTCTGGGGTGCGTGCCTCTTGTAGGTCAGCCGATGATTAGTCATGCTGCCAAGCACCCTTTTGGGGGTGGCTGTAGGTGGATACCCGTTCAAAAAAAAAATCATCAAAAATTAAAATTTAGTTGATATATATATATATATATATATATACATGTTCCTTAATAAAATTATTCGTTGTCACTTTAAGAAAATTGATGATTTGAGGACCGTTGATTCACAAATCGAGGGCAGATATTCAAACACGTTATTTAATAATTTCTTAAAACTTATAATTAAATTAGACCAACTAAAAAAAAGATGCTCACAGTCACAGCTTTACTGCTTGCTGTCCACTTTTCCTCCGTTTCCCACTTCTCCCATGACTACTCGCTTTCTTCTTCTCCTCCTCCTCTTCCTCCTACTCTCTCTCTCCTTCTTCCACATCTATTCCAAAGATTGGGACGGACCATGGAAACTCCCATTTCGAACCTCGGATATCCTCCCGCTGCTCCCTTTCTCGGCCTTAAGACCCATCCTCAGCTCAGTCTACAGCGCTGTCGATCTCCTTCCGACCTTCGTCGGCACTGTATCATCTCCGGAAAACAGTCTCCAATGGAAGGGCGCCTGTTTCTATAACAATAGCGCGTGGATGGAGTTTCACAATAAGAGCAAGTCGCCCTACGGGGGAGGTACCCTCCATCTAAAGGTTAGTTCCTGTCTTCCTGATTAGGTTTTGTGTGAATTGGCTGAATTAGGATTTGCTTTTTGTGGATATTTCTTTGTGATAGAAATGATTGCAGTACGCGTTGCAGGAAATTTGCATCGCCGCAACGGCTTCAACTTTTTTTTTTTGCGAAATTTTCTTGAAATTTTGGTTTTCCTGAAATTTCGTTTGATTCGTGTGAGTTCCGACTGTGAGAAGCTTCTGGTTGTTGCCCGTGAGTAGTTTGAGGATTAGGCATTACGTGTTTGGTTGCAACTTTTAATGTAATTGTCTTCTTAGGTGATGATGGGGAGTAGCTTTGTCATTATTTAGATTAACTTTTATGTTAGGTTACTGTCCTATTAATTTTCCTTGTATCCAGTGGTTAGAATGATCTTCCTTAGGCCAAGTTTAGAAAGCAGCATCCTTCCTAGTTTTTGCTTCGTTTGGGGAAAAATCATTATGTGTGGAGTCCAGGCATTCCGATCAGAACGTGCCACATCATTTTTTGTTCTATATTGGTGCTTTGTACCGCTATGTACCGAGTGACGTGGCACGTTCTGATTGGTCTCCGGACCGTCCGGCGTCTGCACATAATAATTTCTCAGGTTTGGAACAGCTTATGCTTTCTAAAAAGCAGTATTAAGTAGGCGGGGGGAGCCGGGGAGATCCTATCGGGAACAATTTACAAGGTTCATGTTGCCTCCATGGGTGGATATTTATCGAGAATATTTCTAGAGAAATTATTCCGTGCGAAGTTCGGATGGTAAGAACCGTTCGGACTGTGAGTGTACACATCATATACACAATCAGGAGGGTTCTTCCTTTAGATTCCACACAGAATAATTTCTCATTTTATGAAATCTTGCATAGCGTGTGATTTAGATG
Organism: Dendrobium huoshanense; assembly: GCA_016618105.1. Classification (NCBI taxonomy): domain Eukaryota; kingdom Viridiplantae; phylum Streptophyta; class Magnoliopsida; order Asparagales; family Orchidaceae; genus Dendrobium; species Dendrobium huoshanense. The sequence goes on along the minus strand of CM028349.1, from coordinate 33,344,648 downwards.
TCGCCTACTTTTTGGGGGCGATTTAAAAATAAAATCAATTGGCCAAAAGTCAGTGATCATCACATGAAGATTTATTGTAAATGTGCAATTAGTTTCACTATTAGGAAAGTTAATTTTTTTAATCAAAAGAGTTGAATCATAACTGATCATTTCATTGAGCCTATTTTGTTAATAATGGATCCGACTTTTTTTGGGTATGCTTTTTTATTATTTTCTACAGTAATATATTTCTTTAATACAAATTTTTTTATAATCAACAAAAAAATTATCATCAAAAGTTGTTTCAAATGAAGTCTAAGATTTCGTTTGGGACAACTTTTTTACTGCTTCTTAAAGCAATTTTTAGTACAAAAATTAAAACTTTTGTACTAAAAAACTGCTTTAAGAAGCAGTAAGAAAGTCGTCCCAAATAAAGCCTAAGTTATTGTTAAATTCATGCTTAAACATAAGTTAATGATTTCCAACTTTATATACAAACTTATCCTATTGAGTTGTCTACCTTAGAGTAGTTATGCATATTAAATTGATCTATTTGGATAGTAATGATTCAATGGGTTAGTCTCACCATTGTCATCAAATGCCATATAAGTAAATTGCAATGTTTTAAAAGAAGTTTTTGGGGTTTCCATAGGGGGTGTGGGGCATGGTAAAATTGTCATGTGATGGAGGAAAAGTTATTACGTCCGGACAAAAAATTGGAAATCCGGACAAATACAGAGTACTCGGTACCGAGCACCCAAGTGACGTGACGCTTTGTTATTGGTCTCTGAACGCGTTCGGTGTTCGGACACAATAATTACTCATGATGGAGGGCTACAACTCCATGATCTTAACTTTAAATTAAATTAAATCAAATAAAAAAAATAAAAAATTTTAAATTAAATTGATTGTCTTGACTGCTAGAGCTTCATAAGCAAGCTTGAGATTTATTCATACTTAAGCTCAATTTTATTTTAAATCTAGATAAAAAATAATTAATTAGGCTAATATGAATACCGATGCGTTAATGTTAAATGAGCCAGGGCAAGGTCAAACTCGAGCTCAAATTTAAGCAAGTACTCGAATGTTTGGCTCGAAAAGCTCAACTCACAAGCTCATTAGCAAATCAAGTTCAAGCTAATTCAAGAGCCGACTCGACTTACTTACACCTATATTTAACTTAATAACAATTTTAACTTAAATACTGTAAAACAATCAAAATGATAACCTTAAAATTTGGATATAATTAAATGTCTTTTATTCTTTATTTTACCTTAATCTTGGATTTAGTAAATGAGGATTTTACGAGCTATTTAGTTGACTGAAAAAGTAATGCAGTGTAAAAGAAATATGATGTAAAAATAATGCAATATATTTAAAATATTTTAAAATTGTTTGCATGAGTGTAAAATAAACACATATTTTTATTTTTACTTGAAATAAAATAAATACAATATAAAATATGATTGGTGGTGATCAACGGTGATTGTTGACGCTGGCGGTAGGGGTAATAAAATTCTGTTGTATTTGGAAACCCCCTAAATTAAAAGAATTCCAAATATATATATAATTTCAAATTCATTAAAAATTTACACTATATTTAATTTATTTCAAACATAAATTAAACATTTACACCATTTCTTCTTTCAAACCAAGCAACCCCTTAAGAGGATTGAACCTAAATTCGAAGGGCATGCGTTGTACCCGCCGATGCCTTCTTCCAAGCGAGTTACTGTGCAACTTGCTTCTTCTTCACACGCCAATGGATTCGTCGACGCCTACTTCAGCAAGCGACCATCAAAACCTGTTCGCTACGATGCCGTTGAGGGTGTCAAGTGCGCTCACAAAATCCTCTTCCGTCATCTTCGCTGGCCTCGTAGAGGCCTTCTGTACTAGCTCACTCCCTGACTTCCTCGTTTCTGTATCATCGAGGGTTTCGATACTTGGGTAGGGAGGAAAGTGTGTGAGTGAGGGGATAATCGAGAGTCTTCCGGTGTGGCGGAAGACGGAGGGAAGGGAATGGTGCGTGCGGGATGGCGGGGATACGACGCGTATGGCGCGTGTATGAGTGGCGTTGCATCTGCAGAGAGAGATTTTTTTTTTTGTTGTAATTTGCCCTAGATGCTATCCTCACATTCAATGAAGACGCCAATGTGGTAACCTCTTCGCCAAGAACAAAATATTTATTATTGATATATTATTTATAAAAATGATTATGTTTGCAAGTAGAAAAAATTGTATGCGCACGCATTTATGTATATGCATTTTATATACTCTAATTGTATCTAGTTGTAACCTACTATTTTCCACTTTTTTTTTTGACTCTGTCCAGGTTAGTAATGCCCACAGTTGGACTTGTTTGGATCTCTATGCCTTTGCAACTCCATTCCACCTTACATGGGATTACTATTTCTTGTCTCGAGAGCATACAATTGAATTTCATGAATGGGAAGGAGAAGCTGAATATGAATATGTAAGTTTCCAAACAACTATTCCTTTATTATTGTATGTTGTATTGCTAATGTTATATGAAATCAGGTGAAGCATCATGGAGTTTCAATCTTCCTCATGAAATCAGGGATGCTAGGGACTCTCCGCGCTCTGTGGGATGTTTTCCCCTTGTTTACAAATACTGGATGGGGTGAGAACTCAAATGTTAATTTTTTGAAGAAACACATGGGAGCAAAGTTTGAGGAACGCCCAGAACCATGGTTTTCTAGCATCAATGTTGATGACATCCATTCAGGAGATTTCTTAGTTTTATCTAAAATTCGTGGACGATGGGGTGGTTTTGAGACCCTGGAAAAGTGGGTAACTGGTGCATACGGTGGTCATTCTGCTGTTTGCCTAAAGGATTCAGATGGAAAGTTATGGGTTGCAGAGTCTGGGCATGCAAATGACAAGGTTAGACATAACCAATGCTGGCCGCCAACTTTGTATTTCTTATGTTTTAGCTTGCAAAGAATTTTCTGAGCCAGATTTTTCATCTAACTCTTCTAATAAATTTTTTATTTTTTATTTTTTATCTAACTCTTCTAATAATGTTCTTCTTTCAATAACATCATATCTTGATCAGTTATTTACCCATTATAATGCATTTTAATAGGACAGGACTGAATAACCCATTTGTTTACTTTAGTTGGAACTTGGAAAAATGCAACTGCCAAATTCTGGAAAGAGTTGCTTAAGTGCTTATGGCTCTGGAAAGAGTTACTCAGGTGTTCATGTCTGCCGTGTTAGTCTAAGCTGAATGGAAAAGCAGCATAATCTTTATGAAGTGACCTAAAAGTTAGACTTCTACTTGTCCACAAATTGCATCTTGTTCTAGTGAACTTTTAAGGAAAGTTCCTTGGCGTGCATCATCTTTTCTCTCTTTTTATTATTATTATTATTATTGAAAAATATGGTTTTATTCTAATTATTATATTACCTGCAATAGGAATCCAATTATTTATTTCTTATTGTTTTGTTTCTTTACGGTATGTAGGATATATCAAGGTCTACGATTTCTGAAATATAAACTAATGCAATGAGAAGAAAATTATAAAAACAAAGCAATGCAACCATTATAATGCTGATGCAGCACGCAATATCATGCTAAATAAAATATTCAAAGATTTGCAAGAAAAGCTGTTATTTGTCACAATCAATAATCCACTTCTATTCATGAGAAAAAGAAAAATAGTTTGATGTAAAATAAGTAGTTAATTTCTCACGATATATTTTCAAGCCACAAGATATGATATCATAATGCCCTATAATATTTAAGAATCCATGCTGTTTTGACTTTCAAATATGTAGAAGATATGAATAATTTCAACTACAACGCACAACCGAGAAGTAATAATAGAGAAGAGGTTAAAGATAGGAAAAGAGTTTAGAATCAAATGTCTAGGCCAGCATAATTCTATTCTCTTCCTTAAGCATCACACTTGGAAACAAGTAGAATTTACAACAAAGAAGAAAACTTCAATATGCAATGGCCATTTCTTGTTGTTTACAATGTAATAATCCTATTTGTAACAAGCATAAACAAACATCCAAAAAATTTTAGTCAACTCTTTTTTTTAAGGCTTGGAAATTGATAAGATTATAATATAAAATTTGCCATAAGATACTTTAGGTAGCTGCATCGAAGATATGCTGTCTAATGTATTTAATGTAAGAAAGATTTTTCTTAGGATAAAATGAAATATTAAATCAAAGAAGAGAATCAAGAAAATAACATAAGTTTGTTATATTGAAGATAGGTTATGGCTAATTTATTTTTGTGGATTTGGATATAGTGCAAGGGTTAAACGAAAAGGAGCAAATCTTGTGTGGTCTTGTAGCAATATAGGATAAGAAGCTATTGGACTATCTGAAGTTAAATCTAAAGAAAGTTAACAAGTCTTTTCAGAAAGGTGATTATGTATAGCCACCATAATTTGGTATAGTTTTTATCTTGAACGTATCTTTGCCTATACTTTTCTGTTAGGGGTTTGGCGAAATGCCACTTGATTAATTTTTTCAGAACTTTTCACCTGATGCAATTTATTATTATGAACTGACGTTTACAATTTGTTTAAAGGGAGAAGATATCATTGCTATATTGCCATGGGAGGAGTGGTGGAGCTTCGAATTGAACAAAGATGACTCAGATCCTCATATTGCATTGCTTCCTTTGCATCCAAATCTTCGAGCCAAATTCAACAATAGTGCAGCTTGGGAGTATGCTAGAAGCCTGGATGGAAAGCCATATGGGTACCATAATATGATCTTTAGTTGGATAGATACTACAAGTGGGAACTACCCACCACCATTGGATGCACAGTTGGTATAGTAATTACTTGTGCATCTTAGTCTCTGTTTTTGGCTTTTCGACCAATTTCTTACATACATAAGGATGAAGATGGTCGCTGAGAGACTTATAAGTTAGCAGAAAAAATGTGACTAGAGTAGATTTCTTCTCTTAGACATCACTGCATTTTGATACTGCTTTAACTATTCTATTCTGTCAAACTTAGTTTATTATATACTACGGTTTTCTGCCATGTCGGCGCAAGTTGATGTTGTATCCTCTTATCACGTTGATAGTTTCATAATTTTAAATGAATGGTGAAGGAAGAATTATCAAATCTCATAACAGAATTAGCTTTTGGATGCATGTGCATTGTGTGGACAACCCTTGTGGGTATCTATAGCATGCACTGACAGTTGCATTTACGTTATCTTGATTTTTTTTTTTCATGGAGTTCCGAGTATTTCTTTATAAAATATTGGGCCTAAAGAATTGTTAAGATTGGTATGTCCAAGTTGAAGATTGATATAGAAGCTTATGCGCTACTCTTAAGCAGAAATAGTGTAGTTTTCTTAACTTTATTTGGTGAAGAAAACTGAGCAAAGGTCAAAGTTGATTTGAAGTTATTATTTATTGTAGGTTGCTTCTGGTATGATTTTGTGGAGCAAAGTTATGCCAGACTATGCTGCTAATTTGTGGAATGAAGCCCTGAACAAAAGACTTGGCACTGAGGTATGTTTCTCTGTTTATTTGTTGTTATCGTGTTCCATAGAATACATGGTTGTTTGACATTTTCATAATGATATGAATGTGTTTTTATAATGAGATTCTTTTGGCTCTATCATTACAAATGCTCTACCTTTTTCCTGCAAGCTCTAGATGGATGCATGAAAAATTAAGCTCTAGGGTTTTCTCATACATGAAAATGAGTTGACCATTAGTGTATTAGATACAACTTTGTTAATAGAGTATTGGGTTTAGCCCTATATTAGATAGCTAAAAAATCTTTTGATTCAGAAATATTAAGTTTTTTATCACATACATAGGCTTAGGAACTTGGGTTGAAAATCAGTTTGACCATTGCTATAAATCTTTTTTAACCAAATTTACAATTATTATATTTCTCTTTTAGTAAATTTTCATCCATTAAAATCTTAGAAGAAATAATGAATGAGGCTATTCTTTCCTTTTGGGTTGATAAAGGAGCTCTAAAATAGTTTCTGCCAAACAAAAAATGACATTTCACTTTTATATAGTATATATGCATCACAGTTGCAATCGAGCAGCTCCAGCTACTTCACTCTCAGCAGCAATATACAGCTGTTTTTCTAAAGTAACTTTAGAATAACTTCTCAATCAGCAGTAGCTAAATCAAACAATCCTTAAGCTTAATGGCAGATACATGATCCAGATGTGAATAGATTCGATGTGTAGATTTCCTGATGCTCCATCCCCCACCACGGATTCCTCTAACACCTCTAGTCACCATTATTATCCTAGTGATGTCTATACTTAATTATTATGGATTTGTTTGGGACAACTTTTTTATTGCTTCTTAAAACAGTTTTCTAATTTAAAAATTAAAATTTTTATAAGAAGCAGCAAGAAAGGTTTCCCAAATGAAGCCTATGTTCTTAGAGCATGAGTGAGAGCCTGTTGATGTGTCAGGCTAAGGTTTTGTTTGGGACAGCTTTTTTACTATATTTTAAAGTAGTTTTCTAGTAAAAAAAAATTGTACTAAATGATTATGGCCATTTTTTGCTTTCTTTCCTGTTCTTGGTTTTACTTCTACTAATAATGTATGTGTTAGAGAGAGATTAATCATGTTTAGTTTCTTTCTTGTAATAGGATCTTGATCTACCTGATATTATAGTAGAGACGGAGCAGAGGGGTTCTTCTTTCGCCAAGCTGCTCGCAATTCCCGAGCAAGATGATTGGATTTATTCTGATGGTAGTTCAACCTCTTGCGTGGCTTTTATACTTCAGATGTACAAGCATGCTGGCCTTTTTGATCCAATTTCCAAATCCATTCAAGTCACTGAGTTTACGGTGAGTGCTTTAAGCCTAGTGCATTAAATAGAACACATAGCCCCATAGGTATATATATATATATTCAAACTTTTGACAAATAATATAAAAATTTTTGAGGAGCAAAAACTTTGGCTTCATTTGGGATGACTTTTTTGTTGCTTCTTAAAATAGCTTTTTAGCTCAAAAATTAAAATTTTTATGCTAGAAAGGCTACTTTAAGAAGCAATTAGAAAGTCATCCCAAACGAAGGCTTTATCCTTGGAACATGATAGTTTTTTGGGATTTTTGAGTCAATTAAGATAAACTCACACATACATCATATACGGAAGCATCGAACTTTTCATCTTTTGATTGGTAAAACTAATAGATCAAGATGAGCTGCGTATATTCTCTCTATAAAAAATTTGAACAACTGAAATTTTAAGTAGCTTAAAGTTGTTGTGAATACACAAATAGCTAAAATTCAATTTTTTAGCTATATCAAAATGAAAGTTATTAAAATGACTTTGATGGATGGTGAAATATGTGTGAAAAGAAAAAGGTTATATTCATATCGGGACTTGTATCCTTTTAGAAATGACACTTTCTTTTTGCACTTTTATTTTACCTTTCATTCATTCAAATGATTGAGATTTAAAATAGTAAAGGTTATTAATATTATGAAAAGAAATTAAAAAAAAAAACTATAAATCTTAACCATTCTAAAATGAATGACTATGTGCATTGCATCTTATTGAGTTTGTTTCATTTGATAAAATTGTAAAGTGAAGTAGATTTGAGGTAAAATTGGTTAAGTAAATCAAAATAATTTTACTTCATAGCTGAATATCTTTACAAAGATGATGCAAAATAAATACCACCAATCGGTGGTATTTATTTTGCATAGGGTTGCCTTACAAAATGTTTACTTTAAGTTAATTAAAAATTACAGTAATATTTAACGGTATATATATATATATATATATATAATTTTATATTCACTCATACAATATTATAATTTCTGAATAATATTAAAATTTATTTATAAAAAGATGCATTCCACTTTACAGAAATGGAGAGATTATTAGGTGCAGTGAATGAACCATTCGGAGGCAAATCAAGATGTGTTATGTCATCCGGTACATAACAGTAAAAAACAATGATACATAGCAAAATAGTTACGTGGCACATCCTGATTTGCCTCCAGACGGCGTCTAGTGACCGCACAATAATTTCTCACAAAAATGAATGTTAGAGACATCTATGATATTGTTTATTGGCATGCATGTAAAACCTCATAAAATTTGACAATAGCTCAAATTTTTAACCATCGGGATATTATCTGCTATAGCTCTATGAATTTGACTCTTAATAGGACAATAGAAAAAAATGATTTATGTAGTTAGATCTCACGTAATAGGATAAATGCTTGATGTTGTTATTTTTATTATTTAGTGCAATTTGTTAGTAGATCACCTTTCTCAAATGTGCTCTTATTGCTTAATTTTAGAATTTCTAACTAAACTCCAATCATCACACATAAAAATCATCTCTTTGTGTAAGAGTCCACTTCTACAGTTATTTTTGCATATTCAAATGAAAGCTTCATACTGATAAATATCTCATTATACCACAGATAAAAGATGCGTATACCCTAAATTTCTTTGAAAACAATTCAAGCCGGCTGCCAGAGTGGTGCAATAAAGAAGACTCTGTCAAGCTTCCCTTCTGTCAGATAAAGGGAAAATATAGGATGGAATTGCCAGATTACAACACGATTCAGCCTTACCCACACATGAATGAGAAGTGCCCATCTCTGCCTCCAAATTATGATCGGCCAACCTATTGCTGATGCTAATTCTGTTAATATTTAGGGTTTAGGGAATATCATGAATACCTCCTTCCCCTCTCTATGAATATGAAATTATGTGGGGAAATAGAAGGATTGTAAAATTAGTGAAATTAGTTGGTGTATATGATGTCTCTAGAATTTGATGGGAATGTGTATGTATAAGGTGTGGACTATATCAACTGATTCCTGGATGGCTTTGCTTAATTTAGGCTTTATTGTAGGGATGACTTTCTTACTGCTTATTAGAGTAACTTTCTCATATAAAAATTAAATTTTTTGTATTAGAAAGTTGCTCTAAAAAATGCTAAGAAAGCCATTTCAAACTCATATTAAGATTTCATTTAAGACAATTTTTTTATTTATAGAAAATATTCTAGTTCAAAAAAAAATTGTATTAAAAAAATTACTTTAAAAGGTAGTATAAAAGTTGTCTCAAATAAAACTAAAATCTTAGTTTTTATTTGGGACAATTTGTTTTTACTGCTTAAGCAATTTTTTAATACAAAAAAACAATTCAGGAAAATGATTCAAAAAATTATCTCAGAGAAATATTTTAATGAACGCATATATTCAGCAAAATCTATCATTTAACTTGAAGGTATCATTAAGAACTCAATAATTAATTCGAATCAAACAAATATTTATGAACTCTTATATTTAATAATCCAAACACAAATAAAGCATTGCTCAATTATGTTCAGCAAAATCATAATTTGATTATATATATTTATATGTGTGGATATATAAAAAAAACATGGTTATATTTAGATTCCATCATGGCTAAGAGATTTTAGTCACGAGATACTATTTGGAGGAGAGTGATTGAGCAATGATTTCTTGAAATCATAATTATCATAGGTTAATTGAGCAAATTAAAAGCAAGTTGGATTAGAAGATCAATAATTAATCATCTCATATGATTATGTAGTAGTTTTCTCTTATATGCAGATTCTCCTTTATCACAGTTTGCAAATTGTAAGTCTCCTACATGAATGCTGGATTCAATGAAAATAGACCAAAAAGAACATTTCCTACTGTATAGATTCATTACAAATATAAAGGAAAAAAAAAATTTCAAGAGAGGCTTACTATATAATTGCTGAATATAGATCCAACCAAGAAGACGAAGCTGTATAATTCTGTTCTAAGGAAGCTTCTCCGTTGTTCTAGATGCTTCATGAAGGTTCATTATTTACCAAAGAAATCTTTCTAGAAGGGCCGGTAGCAAATAATGCAACAAAAGGTGTAGAACTTACTTCATAAGTTGCTGAATGTTGATTCCCCAAGCTGTGGCAAGTTGTAGCATTATCTGCTCCGCAGAAGCCCCTTCCCAATCTTCAGGCAGCTCCATAGGAGATGCTTCATAAAGATTGAATAACATATCTCTCTTAACTTCAACAGGTATTCCAAGGAAATCTTCTCCATTTTCCACGACCAGATCCAGCAACTGTAAACGGCCAGAGTCACAAATGCGTTAATATGTTTGTAAGAAACATGTTTATCCAATAACATTTGTAAACTAATCTTTTTAGTTGCAGAATAGAGAAACATATTTAAATTTAATCCGGATCCAATCAAACCGTCAAGTCATGCTTTGCAAGCAGGAAGTATCAGAAGTTTACAGCGTTTAGCCTTACCTCTAGGGGTGTCAATGTTAGACCTGATCTGAAAACTTGACCCGAACCCGGCCCGAAAATTTCGGGTTTGAGTTGACCCGAACCCGAAGCGGGTCGTCTTCGGGTCCTGAAAACCGACCAGTTTGAAAAACCGGGTCAGGTTCGGGTTGACCCGGAATGCACACAAACCCATATGCCCGAAATAACCCTACCCCGCGCCCGCCTGCCCCGACGACCAGACAACGTCGCGTCCCGAGGCCAGGTCACGTTGCAGCCTTCCCGGGCAGTTCCACGCCGCGTTTTGAGGCCAGCGTCGCTGCCAGCTGTCGGCCCACTTCCGTGTTCGTGGGTTGGGTCAGGTTGACCCGAACTCGAAGCGGGTCGGATTTGGGTCCAAACCGGTTTGCAAAAATGGGTCGGGTCGACCCGAACACGAATAGTGTAGGGTCAATTTCGGGTTTGACCCGAACCCGACCCGTACCCCGAAATTGACACCCCTACTTACCTTGAGTTCTAAAAATCAAGGGAGGATTAAGCTACCTTCCCACCTCATAATTATTTCAACCTTGGTTAGGTGTAGGGATTGAGAATGGGTCATTTGCCCCTCAATACTTTATAACTTTAGCATAGGTTATAACACATATATTTGAAATTTTCATAACTTAATAATCATAATTATAACCTTAAAACTAAATGTTAATTAATTTATCCTAAATGATTAAGCACTTTGAGAGAAATATAAGGGCTAATAAATTAAATAATATGAACTGAATCTTGCAACTTGAACATCTCACCTAAATTGGAGTAGTTAGGTAATACTAATTTTGCACATACTTAAGTGCTGGATAAGATAGGTTTTTATAGGCTCTCGTTGGGGTCATTAGACTCTGATAAATTGGTGAAAGCCTTTCTCTTATTTCGGGGTATTATGAAAAACTGAATATGAAGTGTAAAGTATAAAAAATTGGCAAGTCAGGCCTCATATGATTGACAGTGAAACTTTACAGCAAGATAATTATGATTGAATAGATCATCATTTCTAATAGTATTTTTCATATCAAGCCCATCTAATTTGATGCAATTATGAACTAATGCCATTTTAATGGTCATATTATATGCCAGATTTTTTTATCATTTATGCCTTAACTGATGAGTTGCACCAATGAAGTTTATTTCTTGCAAACTCCCACCAAATGATTTTTACAATATTTTTAGGTTATAGTTCTACATCATTGATATAGAAGTTTCTGAAGTCAAGCTTCAAGAATATGCTGAAAGTGATTATGTTCATAAAGTTATTTATTTTATTAGTTAACATGTTATGACTTTGTTAGGTGAGTTGTCATAGTTCGATTTTAATTATTTTTAATAGATAAAATTCTGAGGATATTATTAGTGAAAGTGTGGTTGATATTAAGATAATTATTAGTGAGGACATTATAAATGTAATGGGTGCTTAGACTCATCAAGTTAGATTGGAAGATAGTTTAAAAATCAATTTTAAAAAGAGATGGATAGACTACTGTAACACATACTAGAGAAAAAATGATAATTATTAGAGGTCACATAAATAGACATATAGGTATTAGTAGGTTAGGCTATGAGAGGATTCATAGGGAATGGGAAAAATGACAGATAAAAGCAATAGAAGAAACTAAAATTGATTTAGGTTTTGTTTTGGACGACTTTCTTACTGCTTCTTAAAGTAGTTGGAAAGCTGTTGCTTTAAGAAGCAATAAGAAAGCCGTCCAAACAAAGCCTTAGTAGTAAACTCTAATATAGAAATAGAGAACATTTATTCAAGAAATAAGTAGAACGCTAAATTACATATAAAAGTGGAGCCACTAGATCACAATAGACTTCATTTGACTTTGAAGAGATGAAAAAATCCTTTTGCAAAGATCGTATGATGAATCTAAGAAAGAGCTTGATAATACAACAGGAAATTAAGTGTGCATATCTTAAGAGTATAAATCAAACAAGCAAAAGATATAACTGCCTTGAGACAAAGTGATAAAGCTTAAAAGTAAGAAAATTAGTAAGCTTCCAAAATAGATTGTCAAGACTCAAGAGAGGAAAAGTAAAATTCTTTACTTGAGCTAAACCTAATGTGGGGTAAGATGAATTATTTTATTTAAAAAGGTTGTCATAAATTTTCAGGTAAATCTAAGAATAGATCATAAGATGATAAGGAGCTTTAGTGGTGGAGGTAAAAATAAAGTTTTTAATGAAAAAATAATGTTTTTAAAGAGTGAAAAATTATAATAATATATACAGGCTCATAATGATAATAAAAATAAAACTAAAAATCTTGCAAATCGTATAGTGAGCAAAAGAAGCTTGATTTTTTTTTAATATTAAATAAGAAAGTCTCAGATAATGTTCAAGTTGTAATCAAACAAGCTTGATTTTTTTTTTAATATTCAATGATTAATGAACAATTGTTCAACTCATTTAGATTCATGAACAATATAGTTGCAAGCTCATAAACAAGCTCGTTAAGAAACTTAATTAATATTCGATATGGAGCTAAATTAAAATTTGTCATAAAAATGATGAACAATCAAATATGAATGTTTCATATTTGTTATAATTTAATAACATAATAATTATTAATAAATAAATTTTAAAACTAATTAAACATTATAACATTTATTAATTATAGGTGCTTGTTCATGTCTGCTAGATTGTTTGTTTTGAATGTTTATGTTTAATACATGAGCTGAAGACGAGGTAAACTTGAACATTTATCATTTTTATGAACCAAATATGAACACATATAAAATAGCTCGAACAAGCTGATCATACATGAGCTCAAATATGCAAAAACACATGCTCAGCTCAGCCAAATTCGTTTGCTACCCCCATTAGAAGTAAAAATTAGTTTGATGGGTGTTCATTTAGTTCTCTACACCACATTTCTTCGTTAGCATTTAAGCTAGCTAATTTCAAGCTTATGCTTAATATTATTCCTGAATCTGATAAATTTGGCTTAAGTATGTTAAAATAATGATGGTCCATTATAAATCATATCCAAATACGAGAAAAGTATAAACAGACAATTGCAAGTACCATAGATGCAAGACAATAACTGGAGAATGAATTTGTCTGATTTTGCAACAATTTCAGATTTCTGTAAAGCAGAAAGTGAAAAATTATCATTCATTTGATGCTTTCAAAAAACGGAAAGGCATAGTTGTCAATAAGGTTATGTGAAAGATATACTTATAATTTAATTAGTCTCCCAAACTAAAAAACCTTCAGTCAGAGTGGCCTGATTTCTTAGTCAGTTTAGCTCAAGTTCAATTTGGATCCAACATTTGAGTTCAATTATCAGTATGGTTTTGAGGAGCTAACAGAATCGTGCAATAAAATGCTAAATTAAAACGACAATAATTCCCCTATTTTTTATCCTTACTTCCTTACTCCTGCAGTGTAATAATTATCCTTTATTTACTGGTGACATCAATGAAAAATTTCATGAAAACAAGGAACAACAACTTCAGCAAAATCATTCCGTTAGTCATCCCCCTCACCCTCCTAATTCGCTCTCCAATTTGCTTTCACCCATTCTTATCCCTATTCTGTCCTGCAAACCCTAATCATGCTTGTTTGCATTAATCCCACATTGGAACTTTCAAAGACAAAACAAAAGCAAATCAACCAATCTGTTAGACCGGTCCAGCCGGTCCACACGGGACCGGCTCATACGAGAAACACGCAAAACAGCGAGTTTTTCCGACTGGGCGGAGGCCGCGCGCACCGCTTGCCTTGCGGGAGCCGAATAGGAAGCTTTTTTGGGGAAATTAAGAGGGGAATTTGAATGTAGGGACTGTTTAGGGATTTTGTTATGCCGGTCCAGCCTGGACCGGCCCAACCTGGACCGGCCCAGCCGGTCCGGGTTTTCTACAGGCGGAAGCGGCACAGAGAAGAGGCGGAAGGGAGAAAGGGGCTTGGGGTGGGGTCCACTTGCAATTCAAACATGGTTTAAGTGTTTTTAGAGGGAGAAGGAAGGGTAGAGAAGTCCTTTTGCTTTTAATTTGAATTAGATTGTATTAATAGGGAGTTATGAGGGGATTAGGGGGCATCTTGATTTTGAAAAGAGTTTTGTGTTCTAGGTTTTCTTGCTTGGGCTCTTGGCGTTGCCGGAGATTGTTGGAGAGTTGTTCTTCCTCTCGAATTGAAGAACATTGTATCTTGCTTTGGTTTTGATCGTCTACTAGGGGAATACAATTGTTTGCTATTGTTTTTTCCAAAGTTTTCTCCCTTTTCTCTCAGCTTTTCCATTGTTGGTGGCTGTTTTCTATTGAAAACAGTGAAATATTGGTGATTTGGCGAAGACCCGATAGGAATCACTTGGAATATTCAAGTGGTACCTAACAGATTTCCTTTTGATTTGTATGCATTAAATAGTTGTTTTTCCTAGGGTTTGGGCATCTTGAATTTGACAGAAATTTGAGATCTCTTAGATTTAGGTTTTCTTTGGGCTCTAGCGGCGTCTAGAGATTTGGGAGAGATCGATCCTTCTCTCGAATAGAGGATCAATTGTATCTTTTCTATTTTGTTGCATCTCCTAGTGGAATACAAGTTTCTACTTGCGTTTTCTCTCAGTTTTCCCTAAACTGTGCTGATTTTCTACTGTCAACAGCAGAATTTTGCTGTTTTACTGATACAAACAGCAGTTTCTCTGTTGTTTGCTTACCGATTTTGGTTAGGATTACTTGCGAACTCAAGTATTTCCTATCAAAATCCCATGAAATGAGCGGTCAATCAATATGGATAATGGTATGTAAGAGACATGATGATGTAAATGAATCATATGAGTAGACAACTGAAAGAATATATATGTCTGATCAAGATTTGATTGAATAGCATGGTTGTGATAAGCATACCTGCTGAATCCAAGCAAGAGCTAAGTCATACAAGCTTTGTTCAAGCACAAATTGCCCAACTGCATGCAACAACTCGCTTGCTACTTCACCTGAGAGCTCATTAAAGGCAGGCCCAGACCTTTCCATCAGCTTCACAAGCAACACGTCATCACCTGTAGACAACACTTCTGCATATGCTGAGTCCAAATCACCAACATGAAGTGAATCCATAGCACGGTTCCATGAGATCCAAAGCTGGCCTCTTTCCTGCCTAGAGTTATCAAATGTTGTAATTTCTGCATCCAGTTCAGCGATTGGCCCACGTGCCCCAATCCGGGAGGTTCCATTATCATCTCCGGCCACTCGGATAGCTTCCAAGGTGGCCTCATCCTTGGAGGCTTGCCAGACACTTCTTGCGGAAGGACCTTCACCAAGCCTAAATGGTCCTTGACTCTTGCTCCAAGCTCTTCTGCTGCCAACTTGCTCAACATCAGGCTCATGTTTTGGAAATTTGCCATCAACCAATGAAGAAGTAAATCCTCTCCTTCCACTTGAGACCCCATTTCTTTGACCAGTATATACATAAGGATCCCGTCCTTCGGAATCTGGTCTCCATGGAGCATCTCTTCCCCTTGATCCTGGAACCATGCCATCTGATGAGAGATATCTTTCAGAAAATGGAATTCTACTTTCATTTCCCCTGACAAACTTTGAACCAGCATAATCTTGAAGACTATTATACTTGCTTGAGGACCGTCCAGGAGATCCCTCAAACCCCATCATTACATTGCCCCCCCTCCTCCCAGATGATATTGATAAATCCTGTGCCATTTCTTCAACAACTCTTTCAAGTCCACGCACTCTGTTCTCTAGAGTTACTAAGCTATCATGGGAGCCCCCCATGAAGTCCTAAAAAGTGTAGAATAGAAATTAAATGAGGCAGCAATAGTGAACTAATTCAGGCTAGCCAACGATGATACTGGTATGATATTGCAGAATGATCATAAACAATGGCTACGACAAATACAATAAATATAATACATTCCTCTCAGATATTTAATGATTCTGTTTTAAACTAGGCCCGGTTTGGCACGAAGGAATCTAAATAGAGATAAAAGGAAAAAAGAAAAAAGAACATGAAATCACAAATCAAATGCTGCATATATATAACCGAGTAAAATATTGCCAAATTTCATTGCATTTTTTCGCTTTAATCCAAACACAATTTTACAAATGTATTCCTGTACCTTTAAATGACATGAGAACGGCTTTTATATTTCTATTTTTCTAAATGAGAGTGAAAATTAACTTCCTACAATCTATTTCTTACGTGATCAGGAAGGTCAGTATAAACTCAATTCCAAACAGAAGATTTTCTTGCAAGTAATTTAGTAATTTCACAAAGTATGAAATGTTAATCTCAAGATTATAGTTGCTTAACTAAGGAATTCCATTCAAGTAGTTTCCAAATAAACTGGATGTACTTTAGAATTAGTCGTTTGGGTTAATCGGTATAAAGTAACTGATAATGCAAGACATTTCATTAGTAATATGTTTACAAAAATGGAAGAAAAAAAAAAAGCTGCAGAACTTAACACTCAGCTAATTATTAATTTCAGCAGGCTTGCTTAAAATTCCTCATGCATTATCGATCAATAAAACATTAACCTGGCTAGAAAGCACAGAGACATATTCACCTCTTAGTCATACCATATTGTAATGCAAATAGAATTATGATTCTTAGACAATTTTTTAAGAATATCATAGATGAAAGGGAAACACAACAAACATATGATAAATTATCCTTTGCTGATAGCTTAAATTGATAAGCAAACCATTACACTGAATCAGTGAGACTACGATTGACAAACAATTAGGGTTAATGATAATGACATTTCAACTTTCATAACAAGTCTTCTAGGGTTATATTAACTAAGGATACAGTAAGAGGTTAAGAAATTAAAATAAACTAGTACACCAGACAGATTGCCAGGACCTTTCTAAATATTCCTCACCAGCTTGTTTGATAATAACAGACAAACTCTACAACCGCGCATGTAACAAAGCACATAATTTTTGCCTTTACTATGTACAACATCTAGATGCATTAAATTCCAAGAAATAATACTTAGCAAAAAGTAGAAGCAATAGAAAGATATGACATATCATTAATAAGTAACAAATTAAGATGAGCATTCTCCTTGAACTTAGTGAAGCCATACCCCAAATAAAAAAGCACATATTTCTCCGAGAAACCAACCAAGCATATTCAATTTAGTTAAAAGCAAACCTGAAACATGTCAGTACCTGCAACATGTCCATAAGATGAGCTTGTTGCCTCTCCAACTGTGATAACTGCCTCTGAATGGCTAACCAATTTCCTTTGTTGTTCATGCCAGAGCTTTCGACTAGACTGTCAGCCTGAAATATGTTTGCCCGGTGTGCAAGAGAGTCCTGGTTGAGTTCAACCCTCTCATGAGCATCAAAAGACCTCATCTTTGAGTCCCTTGACCTGGATCCTCTTTCAGTCCACTTATCTCTAATAATGTAATCCAAGTCTTGTTGATTGTTATTAGTGCCTAGCCTTTTCTCAGTGTTATGATAGTTAAGGCCAACACGTCCATGATTTTCATTCAATTCGCAGCCAGGAACTCCATCAAGATTAGATGAAACCCTAGAACCACCTTCAGGCGAGCCTTGCTCATCTTCACCTAGCGTGTGGGATGATTCAAGGCATCTACGGGGTAGCATAACTTCAACAGAAACGTCATTTGAACTTCTTGTTTCAAGTTTTTGGAAGAACTCTGGATTCAACTCTTTGTCTTTCAAGGAGGGTACCTTTTTTTTTAGTATAACTGCAGCATTTTCTGGAATATTGCTGTCCTTTTCTTTCGAAAAAAATTTGTCGCCATTAGGCGAAGAACCAAGAGATAAATCTTTAACAGATCCTGAGCTTTTACTGTTGAGATTTGATTGTTTATCGTCCAACTTTTCATCATTCCCGGATTTGGCAACTTTTCTCTCTATAGGATATAACACCAGCACAAATACATGTGAGGGAAATGAAAAGAGAAGTCCGGGAAATTCAAAGCACATGAACAAATTATGAATATCATTTTATACCCATTGAATCCTCTGGTGTAGTAGTACCACCCTTGCCTGAAACTTTTTTCCAAACTTGCAATGCCTCCATCATGCTATCTCTCACGGGTTTCACCTGATTAAAAACCCATTAAAGACATCAATAAAATTCTAAGATCAGAGGGATTTCAGATACCAGTATCACAAGAGGACACGTTAGTAGAATCATCCAGCTGGAAAGCTAAGAGTTTGACCATATAATTTTATGAACGATCAGGAAAAACTATGAATGTTTCCTTGTAAAATCCTGGAAAGAATTCTCGGACAGATGTTACCTTATCAAAACGGCAAGCCTCAAGAGAATTAATTATTTGAGAAGTCCCATCGGTAATCAAATGACCTGAATAAGAGGCAAGCACAACCAAAGCATCTGCAGCAGACTTACGAGTGGCCCAATCACTATTCTCAAGACATTCACGAATGCTTTGAAGCACAGTTGGCATACCCTGAGTACCAATTGCACCTATCTGTAAAAAATTTGGAGATTAATGCAAAAAATTTGACGTCTCAAACACAGGTCATTTCTTGATATTTACTTTAGAAACTGATTAACCTCTACCAAATTAATTAAATGGGACAAATACATACAAGAAAAAGGAAGACTGGTACAACTCCCACAGCATGAAGTTGCCTAAAATTAGAAATTTTCACATCACAATGTAACATTTCAATAGATGACAACGAGCAAAAGAGTTTCTGCTTTAAAGCGTGAAGTGACAGTTTCAGTTCATTAAAACACGCAACTAAAACTAATAGGCTCCATGAATTTTAATATTTAGAAAATATTACAAGGTAGTAAATTATTCAACCACTTACATAGCCCGAAAAATTTATGAACAGATTTATAGCATACCAAAATCAAATATAGACATCAAAGAGCAATACCAAATAGTGGATGCAAACGTGAAACCCAGCCTGCTTAACAAGTTATTAAACATATATTTCGGAAAATTGTTATGTCAATATCTGCGACGACAAACTATGAATTCTCCTAGGGAGTTTCTTTTCTTCTTGTACATTCTGACATCCCAATCGACAATTAAAATCACTAAACAGACCTAGAAGCAGAATCAGGAGAGTGATTTCAGCAAGTACAACAACAAAATAAAACCCAATTTGGGTAAAATAGCAGAGCATTAATTATAAAAATGAATATTTCATCAACTACAACAAAAATTAGCGCTCAGGACTAAAGCAAGTAAAAAACAATGCCAATAACAACCATGGAAGTAAATAAAGAGTAAGAGAAATGGAAGGCTCAAATGTAAGAATAAACCAAATTTATCTTCCTACTACAAAGAGATAGGAGTAGTAAGGATTTAGTTCAAGTGAAGTGTATTAAGGATGAAGATCAAAAAATACTTTTCTTAGAAGATGATATTCAACAAAGGTGGATGAGATATTTTGCTAAACTTTTTAATGAAGATTGTGAAAATAATATTGAATATAGTGACCTTAGCATCCTAAATGAAAATAAAGATTTCTATTTTTATCGGCGTATTAGTAAAACTGAAGTTAGAGAGGCTTTAAATAAAATGAAGGGTGGAAAAGCTGTTGGACTTGATGATATTCCAATAGAGGTGTGGAAATGCTTAGGAGGTGAAGGGATTTCTTGGCTTACTAAACTTTTTAATACTATTTTGAAGACTAAAAAGATGCCAGATGAGTGGAGAATGAGCGTGTTAATTCCTATTTTTAAGAATAAAGTTGATGCACAAGATTGTACGAATTATAGAGGTATTAAGTTAATGTGTCATACTTTAAAACTATGGCAGCGAGTTATGGAGCATAGGTTGCGGCGTGATACTAATGTTTCTCAAAATCAATTTGGATTCACGCCGGGTAGGTCAACTATGGAAGCCATACATTTATTAAGAGGTTTGATGGAGAAATATAGAGAAAATAAGGAGGATCTAAATATGATATTTATTGATTTAGAAAAAGCATATGATAAAGTTCCAAGAGAAGTGCTATGGAGAGTTCTTGAAAAGATAGGAGTCAATAATGTTTATATTCAAATCATTAAAGATATGTATGCAGGAACTATTACTTGTGTTCAAACACAAGGTGGTTTGACCAAGTATTTCCCTATTTTGGTTGGGTTACATCAAGGATCAGCCTTAAGCCCATATCTTTTTGCTTTAGTCATGGAGGTTCTCACTAGACATTTGCAAGAGGATGTACCTTGGTGTATGCTTTTTGCTGATGATATTCTTCTTGTTGATAAGACTAGAGAGGGAGTTGAAGGTAAACTAGAATTATGGAGGTCAACCTTAGAGCCTAAAGGTTTTCGCTTGAGTAGATCTAAAACAGAATATAGGGAGTGTAGTTTTTGTAGTAATAGATCTAGTGAGAGGATTGTGACTTTGGGCGATCAAGTCATTAATAAGAGTACACATTTTAGATATCTTGGATCTATTGTTCAAAGTGATGGTGAAATAGATGGGGATATTATCAGCAGGATTCAAGTTGAATGGTTGAAGTGGAGGAATGCATCGGGCTTGTTATGTGATAAAAATGTACCCCTCAAACTTAAGGGAAAATTCTATAAGATGGTATTGAGGCCTGCAATGCTTTATGGTGCCGAATGTTGGCCATTAAAAAAGAAGCATAATACTAAGTTAAGTGTGGCAGAGATGAGGATGCTCAGGTGGATGAGTGGCTTTACCCTTAGAGATAGGATACGAAATGAGCATATACGTGAAAAGAATGGAGTAGCTCCATGTTGGACCGGGTTTACCGGTCCCGCCTGGACCCGTGCGGGTCTACAGGCGGAAGAGGGGGGCGGGCATCCGGCTGGACCAAGAGGGACCCCCCACTTAAGTGGGGGTATTTTGGGGATGGGAGGGGATTTTTTGAGAGGGTATGAAGGGAGTCATTAGGGTTTAGTTTTGGGGGGGATGAAAAGTGTATTCTCTTTCTAATTTTCTTCCTCTAGTCTTCTCTTGTGCTTTTTTAGGGTTTTCTTGTGGGAGATCTTGTCCTTCTCGAAGTGGACAAACTTATCTTGTTTTTCTCTTGGCTTGCTAATGCAAAGGTTCTCATTTTTCTTCTCTACCCTTTTGTGATTGTTTTTCTCATTTGGTTTTGGTGGAGAAATTTCACTCTTTTGAAGGGAAATTAGGGCAAACCCTAATTTGTGAAACCTAAGACGTACCACTCCAGTATAAGATAAGATTAGAGAGAGTCGCCTTAGATGGTTTGGTCACATAAAAAGGCGGCCTTCCAATGACCCGGTTAGGAGAATAGAGGTATTAGATTTGACTTGTGTTAAGAAAGGTAGGGGTAGACCTAAAAAGACTTAGTTAGAAAATATTAGGAATGACCTTTCTTTATTAGATTTAAACGAGAATTTGAGTTTTAATAGGACACAATGGAGAAAAAGGATTCATGTAGCCGACCCCACGTAGTGGGATAAAGGCTTGATTTTGTTGTATAGTTGCTTGTGCCACACCAAGTACAAAAAGATGGGGAATCCAAATTGATCTAAGGCTTTCGCATTGGCATCATGATATATATATATATCATACTTGCCAGTGCAAAGAGTGTTTTTCAATGAAACAAAACCACACGCACACAGGGGATACTGGCATAGATTAACACAGTTAGCAGCCAATAACTTACCAAGTTCAGCAACCAACCAGCACAAAGGATTTGTGAAACGAAGCAATACTTAAAAAATATCAACAGCTAAAAGGAGCTCGTGGCAGTTTTTTTGTTTTTGTTTTTTGCATAGAAACCTCTCAGTTATGCTAGGAATCCATTGTGAAAAAACAAAGGAACCTAAGTTGCGTGCAGTGTCATGAACCATAGGCATTTAAAAAAAAAAAAGCAAGCCACAGAAGCCGATTAACCCCAATCTCATGCCAACCAGAAAACCTCAATCACATGATAATCCAAGAAATGCAAGGCACGAGAAAAACTAAGAAGCATTCTTGCATGTATAATCAAGGCAGATTAGGACCAAGAATGACATAAGCAGTGAGACAGTCACAAAGCTTGAAGTTGTCTTCCATCTATTTCCCCCAACAAAAATGAGGATTAGAAGCAGATCAAAGGAAAAAGAGAGTCAAAATAGTTTGCACAAAGGAAAATAGCGCACGCAGAGGAAAGAGATGAACGAATGCCTAAAGGTAATATTCGATATCTTTTTTGTGATGCTTCACCCAAAAAAACAGGGAAAATCACTCGAAAAGTAGATGGCATAGGAAGAAAATAAATGATGACTTCAGAAGAAACAATGCACTGCAATAGAGAAACAACACAAACTTTTTAATGACACGTCTAAATAAACAACTCAGAAATTATAGCAAGTACAACCACCTCATGGAAGTCAATTTTCAGGGAAGGCTAAGAAAAATGGTAAACCATGGCATATCAAACAAAGATAAGAAATCCAGTATATACAACTGCAACAAAGACAGCACTCAAGCAGAATGCAAGCAAAAACATATACAAACCACTAGAACAACATCAAGCAAGCAGCGTTACAATTCAGAAGATATCCAAAACAAAATCAGGAACAAAATTGGGATCAACAGTAGTCCTTTCACCAGCTACACCATGGTCGAACAGCCATATAGCGAGCTAAAAATTTCATTTCATCAAAACATATAAGAGTCCGTAGATTTCATAGAATAGAACGAAGGAGTGATAAAAAGAGCACAGAGGATGACAGAAGACAACATATTTTAATAAACAAATAAAAAACCTCCTAAATTTCACCTAAACAATAGTCTGAATGTAAATTCTGAAAAACAAAGGATGCGAATCACAAAACCAAAGTAAGAAAACTTCCACATTCACTTTAAATTACAAAAAAAAAAAAAAAAAAACCATAAATGAAGGCCAAATCTTAGTACTCCACAATTACCGGTATGAGGATCGATGAAAACTACATAGAAGATGAAAGCAGGATGCATCTCACTTTGATCTATTGGTTGCAAGCTTTGGCTACCGAAGAAGAGATCTTGGGTTAGAGTCTTCTGTATGCAATGTGCGTGTGAGTTTGCTTTAATAAGCCTAATGCCCAAGGAAAAAAAAAAAACAAAGCAGGGAAAGGAGAGCTGCACTTATGATTAGGGCATCAGCAATTTAGTTGAAACATAAAGAGGCAAATCAAGCGAGCAACTATTACAAACATTGAACTCGTCACAATAAAACAGCAAACTGGTTGAAGAGCACACCAATTGGCAGAATGAGCATGCTTTGCATTCTAAAGAGCGGCCTTTGGAAAGTGAATGCAAGTGGTGCGTATGTGGCATAGAGGGAGGCATAGAGGTAGATAACTCACAACAGTTGAAATGTGAAATCCCAGATGAAGGGGTTGCCATCAAAGGATGCAAACTCATGAAGTAGGGAAGATGGGACCATGAAAAACCCTCAACATTCATATTGACTCGTCAAAATCTCCAATACTTCCTATATATTTTAGAATTATTATCGTCTTCATATTAAATTAAATGCTGACTACAAATAAAAGCTAATGAACAATTCAACCTTTAAGGTGAGTTTTCCCCAATCAGTCAACCATTCATCTCGCAAAAACTTTTTCCACTCTGCTAGCTCTATCTAAGAGACATCCTCCCTAGTCTTCATTTAAAACCATCATTTGAAACCACAGTATTTGATCAAGTTAAGCGCGGCATTTCAACAAGCACCTCAAGTCTTCCGTCAGTATATTTTCATCATTTGAAACCACGGTATTTGATGAAGTTAAGCGCGGCATTTCAACAAGCACCTCAAGCCTTCCGACACTATATCTTCATCACTTCAATACATTCCCTCCTGCTCCCCACAATTCGTTTTTCCTGCGATGCTTCTAGTTTATGTATAAGCGCTTGACAAAACTATATGCCTAATTAGATCGTCTCTATTCAGACAATCCCATGACAAGGAAAGGAATATTGTATAGTTTTTCCAATTTGTTTCTACTAATATCAGGATAGCAAACAACAACAAAAAAATAAATAATTAGATGATCTCTTCTCCTAGGATCTAAAATTGCGGAGCTTCCCTACACCGATAATCTCCACCACTTTAAAAGCAGACCAGCGTAGCAACAAGTCAATCATACGAACCTGAGCTAAGCTCGAAATAACCGAGAGTAAAGCCCCTTTTGCAAGAAAGCTTTGCCCTGCAAGCATCCTGCAGATCCTTGGACAAAGCTTCTGAAACGCCACCGCTCCGCCCCCGACTCCCCCGCATTCCACCACCTTTGCGAGTGATGCCGCTGCCCCAACTTGCACCGTCTTATTTTGCTCCCCCAACACTTCCAACAGTGGCTTCACGAACAACCCCGCCAACGAAGCCGCAGTTGAGGACCCACCTCCCCCTCCTCCGCCATTATACGCTTCATTCGCATGGGAGCGAAGATAAAGCGTAGCGAGCGAGCCGAAAGCGTCGCGACAAGCGTCGCGTACGGAGGAGTCCGACAAAGGGTCCTTGAGGCGGCGGATGATGTGAGCAATAATCTTGGGGAGATGACTGGCACCAGCGTCTGGTTGGGCGGAACAGAGAAGGGCGAGGAGGCGGACGGACTCGCGGCGGGCAACATTGCGTCCGCTGACAGCCGCAGCGGAGTCGCCGGCCGGGGAAGCAGGGTCGACTAGGAGGCAAGATAGGAGCACGGAGAAGCCATCAGATGGCAACGAACCGATTACTTTCTCGAGGTCGTCGATGGCGATCTGGTAAGTATCGCGGTCGGAGAGCTTCAAGACTGAAGCGAGGATACGGGATTTGAGCTCAACCAAGGCGATGTGGGAGGAGAGTGACGAGGGCTTGGGTTGTGGTGAAGATTGGGATTGGGCAACGGGCTTTGAGGGCTTAGAAGAGGGTTTTGAGGAAGAAGAGGACATCGCAACTACTTCTCGAAGTGGTTGTGCTCAGAAGGAGATGGAGAGAGCAACGAAGGCGGAGAAGGCGAGATTTGGGACGAATGGCATAAGGAAGGAATGGAGGTAGAAGAGATCTTCCAATGTGGGTGAGAAGCGAGATTTTTGGAGAAGAAGAAGAGAGGAGTGCAGCAGAGATGGAGTGATCTCTAAGGCGGAAACCTTTTTTAGTCCGAAGGGGTACATCAGCGAGATCTGATTTATCGGTTTTTTTTTTATTAATGGGCGAATTAATTTTAATTTTTGGGAAATCAGCTCATATTTTTCAAAGGTAAAAAAAAAATTTCATTATTTTTTTAAAATATTTTTATTTATTTGCAATCGAATGAGGTCTTATATGCTTTGAAATTATATAATAAATATATGTAAAAATACAAAATTGTGTGTTTTTGAATAAATCCAGAATAATTTTAAAAATTAAACTAATAAAAATTGCAGCAAACGGAATTAACTGAGCTGAGAAATCAAAAGAAGATGTAATTTCATATAAAAATATTCAATAAAAAAAATCTATTAAAAATATTAAATAGATTTTTATTTCATATAAATATTTAAATATATAAAAATAAAAATTAATCTCAAATAATCCCTAAATATTTGAAGTCTCAATTTATACGCTAAATATGCACAACATAAGCTACATATCAGATTGTAATTGTTTTTTTTTTTTGGGAAATTTACATACATATCACTTTATAACATCTTATTTACATATCTAACACCTAAAACTTTAATATTACATGAATACCACCCTATATATTTTTAATATCAAATATACCACTTACATTTCTTTCCTACCACTCATATATTTCATTTCTACCACTCATATTTGGTATGAAAATGAATTATGGGTGGTATGTATGTAATATTAAAGTTTTAAGTGTTAAATATGTAAATAGCATAGTACTAAGTGGTATGTATGTAAATCTCCTTTTTTTTTTATAGACATTTGAGGCATTAAAGCAAACTCACACACATCACATATGTACTTCTATCATTATCAACAAATAGAATTTCCAAATAACGGTAGCAGACCTTTTTTTTTAATGTCTCACAATACACATATTCAAATTAATATATTTAGTATATTTTAATTTAGACAAATATATTCGATTGATTCTACTTAAGTTTGATAATTAACAAAATGGGTTAAATTTTAAGACAGTCCCTTAACTATTAGTATATGACAATTTTAATCATAGAGTATAAAGTTGTACCAATTTAGTCAATCAACTATACAAAATTGATCCAAAATGAACTTTTTAGGACTAAAATGGGATCGATAGTATATTTCATTCATAACATAAGGAACTATTTTCGACCTATTTGGTATAGTAGAGAGATTAAATTGAAGCAACGAGAAATTCTGAGACTAAATTGATCATGTATGAATACTCTAATGACTTTTTTTTTTTATAAAACCCACATGCCTACATGTTAATATTAACCAAAGGTACAAGTCCTTAATGAATCCAAAGCCCTCTAAAATACAACATTTGAAATAAAACCTATGAGCCTTAGATTCAAACTAATTACAATAACTAAATAAGAAACAAAAAAGCCCAAAAAAAGACCAGCCAAAGAAGCAGCAACCAGCAGAGAACCCATATGAGCGACAACAGCCAATAAGTTTCGGCCTTGTAAAAAGCATCAATAAAGGAGCCCATAGAGGATATGACAAATCCAACACACCCAAGTGAGTGCCAACCAGAATAATCAAAACCCAACAGAAGCCCAAAAACCTCCCAACCTAGCAGCAAAACCAACAACACAGCCAACCAACAAACAACCAGCCACACAAACCCAAAAGAGGCCCAAAAACAAAAGAGAGACACCCAAATGCCAAATTGTTTCTTCTGAGATTTATGCTTACAATGTTTGTTTCCATCATGAGAAATGGCTTTTTGAACAATACGACTCACATTCAAACTATAAAACATCTTCAAACTTATCCACCAGCTCATTCAAATCATCCTCGCAAAATGAAGAAACATACCCATCCAGCCAATTAGTTTGATTCACAGGAATTTCAACCACATTGGAATACAATTTAGCTTTCAATTCATTAGAAGACATAATACCGATCGACACATCCACAAACAGCTCATTCCAATTCTCCATCATGTTACATGGCAAATCATCATAATCAACATCACTTACTGCAGAAATAATCACAACCAAAGCATCAATAGGACTAACAGCTTTACAAGCCACATGTTCCAACAAATCTGAAGTAATACCACTCAGGGTTGCATTAGAAATAGAGGAATCATTTAAACGAGGTTCAACATTCATGTCAAGAATCGAATCATCTAAAACATTAACAACAACCTTGACTTTCAATTGGATTAGCATAAACAAAAGTATCCAAGGGGCTCATAGTTTTATCAATGAGCTGATTTTAGAATTGTTTTGCTAACAAAAGGTTTAACAACAATTTTTATACATTTTTATTATCTTGATAATTTTACAAAATTCAGCTAATTTGAATTAAATTAAGCAGTAAAAGGCTATTTGGGGTCATTTCTTATTTTTATTTTTTATTATGATATAAATAAAAAATATATTTGATATTTTAATAATGAATTGTTTTTATTTTTACTTTATATTGTATAAGTTTATCTATATGACAGTTCATTTCTTATGACAGTCAAGGTGATTTCTATTTTGAAAAATAAAAATATTTAAAAAATATCAAAAAAGATATATATAATTTTTAAATTATTTAACTTATTTTAAAAATTAAAAATAAAGCAATTAAAACATGTTTGAAAAAAAACATAAAAAATGAAAGTTTATTCAAAATAGACCCTAAAGAATCACTCTTTACAAGTAAATAATCACATTATCAAGATAAAAAGAAGCTTTGCAATTCTCACTCAGAACATTTGCTTATTTGCAAAAAAAAATATTTTTTCAAATAATTAAAAGGTCAATAAACTAAATCATGTGAAAGGGTTCTGCACCATTATTTTATTAGTCCCACCACCTAATTAAGCAAACCTTCATTTTCATCTACCTCACTCAATATATTATTTTCTATTAATTCTCTTATTTGTTAGTCTATATTTTATGTTTGTATTGCTTTATATTTTTATGTTTTGATCCTTTATTGTAAATATATAAAATAACATATAAATGAAGGGCAACTATTTGAAATATGTTATTATGCAAATTATGTTAATTATAAACTAATTTTCTCTATAAATAAATTAAACCATTATATAATGCTAGAATTTGATTTTAATATAGATATATATTTTTTAATTTGACAAAATCATAACAAATGTTAATAAATATTATTTTTTGAGGCGCCAATTATAAAATTAAAACAATTGAATAATTTAGGGTTCGTTTAGGACGACAGCAGTTTTTTATAAAGCTAGTTGTAAAGTATCAGTGGAAAAATAGCTTTATTAAAAGTTGTTGTAGAAATCAACTTTCTAGCACAAAAATTTATTAAAAATAGTAAATTTAGTGATGATTATATTTTTCTTGTCAATAATATTTCAAAAAATTGTAAGTAGACGCAAAAAGATTAACAAATGTTTAATTTACTAATATGATCATTGTTATGTTTAGAACTTACAATTTTTTTTTTATATAGATTAATTATAACACCAACAACTCTGAAATTTTTCTTAAAGTTCTTTGGTTTTAAATTATGAGGGATATAGATTAATTTATGTTTTCCACTTTCCTCTCTGAGCTTCAAAGTTCAAACCAAGCATTTATTTCTGTCAAAAATGAAGCTACCTTTTTCTTCAATAGAGCTTTCAATTCATTCATTGAAGCAATAATGCTTTGTCTCTTTTAAGAAACACAGTGGCCTTAGCCCATTTACAACTCTTTAGGATGGGAACATATAGAGAATGCTCAAAAGATAGAAAAATAAAAATAAAAACCCAAACATGACCAGTCAACAATGCTCAAAATAGAGGCTTGAGAGCAAGTAAAGAAGAATTTATAACAGAAGAGAAATAGAGACAAAATCAACTAAGAAAACTAGATTTGGATGGCAGCAAAGAAGGGGCGGAATACAGTAAAGGTCATGTTGGGGGCGTTAATGGAGTAGAACAAAAACCGGTCATCATTGTCCAACTAAATGTAAAGTCAGCCAAATCAAATATGAGTTCTAAGTGGGCTAGGCTTGCACCTTTGAAACGATATTACTATTGTTGGGGGGATAGAACATTCGTGGCGGTGGAATGAGTAAATTTTTCGTTCTAGCTATGCACGGATATACAACATACAAACAAGTGATTTATGAGAGAGACACAGAGAGAGCAGTAAAACATCAAAACTTTTTTACATAGAAAGCCTGAATAGGGAAAGACTGCGGGGCCTTGCCCAGGTGAATTTTTTTTACTAAATTTGAGTGAATTCTAAAGGTTGATTTGTCCCTTGACTTGTAATAGCTTGGAGAGTTGGACAAAGATCCAGTGATGGTCGGGCGGAAGTCCGGTGGCAGTCGACGGCAAGGCAGTGGTTCGATAATGGATTAGCGTAAGTCCGGCAGCGATCGGCAACTGGGTAGAAGTCTGGCGGCGACCGAAAACTGGGTAGAAGTACGGCAACAGTCGGCGCCCGAGCGGTGGTCTGACAATTGTCGGGCGGAAGTATTGCGACGGTCAGCGGCCAGGTGAAAGTCTGGCAGTGGTCGGTGACCAAACGGTGACCAAACGGCGGTTTGATCCTACGATGATCGACAGAGGTTCATCGACGGTGGTGCTGGAGCTCTTGAAGCCTTAGAGCCCTCTCCAATCTCTTGCCAAAGTTATAATGGTGTGATGTTATGCTCTCTGTCATTTCTCCTAGAAAACTCTACAGTGCGAGGGGCTCAGGTACATAGCATCGAGGCTCTCGGCTACACAACGTTAGGCGCTCCAGTTCACAATAATGGGCATTACACGAAAAAAACTTATCGTGTGTAAAACACCCAAACCCAAGCAAGGGAAGGGCTCCTTCACTCAGCATGCACAACAAATTAAACTGAGGTCTGAGGTAACTGTACAATCTAATTGATTGACACAATCAGATTCCACACATACTAACAAAATTTGAGGACATTTTTTTTATATTCTCATAATATTTTCTCAGAATTAATCTCAAGACAAGTGACTTGAATTCTTGTCACTTAGTCTTCATAATTATACAAAGTTAGATGATATTCATATGAATTAGGAAGATTGCAAAGACAACATCTTTGTAGTTTGGCTATTGTGCGCATATACCTAATACACTTACATGCACCATCTTGGCATCTTTATTTTATTTTCTTTCTAAATTTTAATCCAAGGATCTACATTATACTGTCAATATTTATGCAATAGATATCTAGGGATTTATTCATTTGGAAAGCCTTGCAATATAAATATTAATGAAGACATATTAAATGTAACAAATAGGTATATTATGTTTTTTTGTTGATAGCAATGTTGTGACCATGGAAAATGATTTAACTTGTGTTATTGCATTTCTGTATTTGAGCTAAATCCTATCGTATTTGTGACGCCCCAAGATCTAACTTGGAAGAATTATTCTTTTAATCCATTAAACCATAAACTAGCAGAGCTATCTATAATCATCAATCAGTGATAAACAGTCTAACAAAATCTATAATTTAAAACATCAATGTACATATTTCTATTCAATCTCAAAATTTCATATACAATACTCAGGATCTACACAAAAATATCATGATTCCATCCAGTTCTGAGTACAAAAGAATATCTATAACAAAAAGGAACAAAAACCTGAAGAACTCAGATCAACCTCACACTCTTGCTCCCTTGCCCTAACCTGAAAAATATTAACTACATATAATGAGCTTCAAAAAGCCCAGCAGGTCACCAAAAACCTACAACTGAAATCAAAGCACGGTACTGAAACAATATACATGCCAATCAGTCAAATTAATAACAGTCACTTGCACATGATCATTGAATCTATGCAGATACGAAAATCAGTAATCAATGCATAATCAACAAAATCCACAGTCATCGGTAGGAGAATCAGTAAACAGTAGAAAATCCATAATGCTCATTAATACATACGTCAATTCCATCATATCTGAAAATATCTATCAAATCCATAGAGAAAAAGCATCGTAAAAACAGTTAAAATCGAATTAATGCAGTAAATGCGTATTCTATATCATGTGCTCGGTGTATTACATGTAGCAGATCAATATTCGGTATATCAATGAATCAATGGTATCAATAAATCTATAGTATCGATGAATCAATAATATCAGTGTCCGTAGTATCAATGAATCAATGCAATATTAATATCCATATCAGTATTTGTATTCAGTGACATGCACAGTATGTAGTATCAATGAAATCATACAGTAACAGTAAACCCGTAAATCTGTCAGTAAATCCATTCAATATCTATAAAATCAATAAATCCATCGATATAAATAAATGCGTACGGTAATCAATAAATCAATCAGTAACAATAGATCAATTCAATATCAGTAAATTCATAAGGTAATCATAAGAACAATACTTTAAACATGCAATTCAACACAATAGTCTTACTCGACAAGTACAATCACAGCTATTAAGGCATTTTTCAAGGTTAATATCGATGCATCATTGTATCGTTGTATCCGTTGGTTCAATAGAGTCGTCACTCTTGCATGTCGGCCCGTCGGCATACTCCTAATGACTTTCAATCGTTATATCGATGATCAATAGAGGATAACACCAAACCCTTTTTAAAAAAAAGCCCGTCGGCCCACCATCCTGTATAGGTCAAATCAATCTCCATCCAACGGTTCAACCAGTCTTTACTTACCTTTCAGTAATATAACAGTAATTTCAATCATATATCCATATTCATATACATCTCATGAATACATTAAAACCAATAAACACAATTTAACTCGTTTAAAGAAAATCTCTTAAAATATCGTATAGTTGACAGAAGTCGTTATAAAATGCACAGTTTCAGAAAATTACCAAATTACTAAAAATTGTGTAAATCAGTGTTTCAAGACTTTACTTGTACTGAATCAATATTTTTCAACAACCTGATAATTTTCTATTCGATAAAAAATCCCACATTATTCAAAATACCAGGTGAAAACTTTCCAGAAAATACTCAAAGTGTACAAAATCATCATTTCAACATCATACCAAAAGTTACGCGGTAAAAGTTCCGTCAATACAAAGATATGCACATTTTTTTGTAACAGAAACATAAAACTAAGCAGAAAAATACCAAAACTCGAAATCTTCGAAATCAGAAATAGGATTCAGATTCCTTACTGCAAGACGAACAAATCTTCCAACTGCGTCGTCGGACGAAAAGCGCACGCGACCTCCAAAACCAAGCCTTTTCCTTCTCTTTTCCTTCTCTTTCTCTCTCCAATTTTCTCTCTCTTCAAAAAATCTCAAAATCAGATCGTCCCAGACGAATCACTTGTTCTCTAGACAATTTTCGTCTCGACGAATTCAGGTTCGTACGAGCAGTTCGTACGTACTAATCATACAGATTTTTACAATTTTCTTCAGTTCGTCTCGTACTAAAGTCCGTTCGTACGGACTAACACCAAAAAAAAAAATCTGAGGGGTTTTACAGTATTTGTGTCAGATTGATAGAAGTTTATATATTATTGAATTATTATAACCGTTGGGAATAAGCAAATCGATATAAACAAGGTAAAAGCTACGGAGTAAGAACATTAGAATTTATGTGGAAAATCAAAAGAAGGAAAAATCTCAGAACCGCACCACATCAAAAAATTTATAATAAAAAATATGAAGAATTTGTATAGATTTTTCACTCTACTCTTTCTCATGGCCTTCACATTCTCTCATACACCAAAGCATAACCATCATATAGTTAGCCGGTTGCAATACACAATGCAAAAAACAACAAAAAAACTATTATCTCAAATGAAGTCTTAAACTTCTTTTGAGATAACTTTTTTATTGCATTTTAAAATAGTGTTTTAATACAAACCTTATTTTAAAGAAGCAATAAAAAAATAGTCTCAAACAAAGCCTGACACTCACATTCTATGTATCCATGCAACTCTTGTTGATACGCTTATTGAGAACTTTGACTATAAACTAAGGTTTGGATTGTGACGACTTTCTTATTGCTTTTTAAAGCAGTTTTTTAGCATAAAAATTTTATTTTTTAACTAAAAAGCTGCTGTAAGAAGTAGTAAAAAAACCGTCCCAAAATAAACCTAAGAGATTTTTAAATTCAAGTCTTACGTATGCCCTATGTGAGAATTTGTCTTAATTAAAAAAAAAAAAAAATCTATTTATCCTGAAATTTATTTATTATTTCATGGACGCTGAGCCGTTGTCAACTTGTTTCTACCAAAATGCAAAGAGGAAAAAAAAAATCAATTTGATTAGTTGGGCTTTCTTCCAGATTCGGAAGGTCGGTTGAGTTCAGTTGCGATTTTATTTTTCAGGTTCCCGTTTTTATCTATTCTTAATCCGTGATTGTGCTTTCCTTTTGCTTGCCATGGATATTTAGGTATCATGATAAATGCTTTGCGGTTAACACATTTGATTACTTTGATTTTCTTACCTTGGTAAAAAGTTGAGAACTTTGCGATATCTTCTGAGAGCTTGAGGAAAAAACCCTAGCGTAGGCAGAATTTCTCTTCTTTTGTACTCTGAGTTTTGGTTTTTCATAGCGTTTTGAACTATTTGTAGTCAGTGTTCTGCATTTGATTTCCTTTGGCTTATATGCAGGTTAATTTTTTATTTTTTTTTGGATCTGAAGGTTGGTTATGTTAATTTTTCTATCCACCATTCCTGGGCAAATTATTGCATCCGGTCACCTGACGGATGGATCTCTCTCTGTCTACAGTAAAGCGCATGTAAAGCGCAAGTATGCTACAGTAGCTGCGCTTTTACTGTAGACAGAGAGAGATCCGAACGGATCTCTCTTTGTCAGGTGACCGGATGCAATAATTTGCCCGGGGGTTGATAGTTGAGATTTGGTACAAGGGGTTGATAGTTGAGATTTGGTACAAATTCATGAATGTTTATTTATGTTGGCTATATTATTCTGATAGATTTTTTAATGAAGCTGGGTTATTTTGCTTTCGTAGCTTGACTTTTTATTGTGTGCGGACACGGGATGGAGAGAACCGTCAGGCTGCTACAATAATTGGGCTTTGAATGTAGACAGAGAGAAAAATCGGACGGTTCTCTCCGTCCGGCGTCCACAGAATAATATGTCTTATAGCTGACCCATCCTTAGCTAGATTGATGGTGATAAATACTGTTGGAGATATGTTGATGTTGGTCTTTCTTTTTCTTTTGTGGTGATAATTAGCCTCTTTTGGCATTTAGGTTTCGTTTAGGATGACTTGTTTATTGCTTCTTAAAATAGTTTTTTTACACAAAAATTTTAAATTTTTTACTAAAAAGCTGCATTAAGAAACAGTAAGAAAACCTTCCCAAACTAAACCTTAATGTTGGTTGTAAGTGAGAATTTTGTTTATGGTAGTTTGATTCCCATGACATGAATGAAAAGAATATGGGGGATTTAGATATATAGCACATAATTTTTATGTACTAATATTTTTAACATTTAAATTTTTATATGTATTTATATAATATTATAGTGTCTAATTCATATTAAAATATATGTATGAAACGGTGTATTTTATTTTAGATAATTTCATGTTAGTGACATTTTGATTTGATTTAATGATTAGATTGTTATATACATTTATGCTTAGTTTTCAATTACTGTTTTGCAGTTTAGTTTATTTCATTGGAAGTTCATCAGACCTTTTAGCATCTTGTTAGTAGACTTACCACAGTACAATGAACCTTTGCCATTGTATGAACTTTCAAAGAAATTCTTCATGTTTCTTTTCTGAAGTTTCTATTAGTTTGAAGCCTGTTTATATGCATGCCATATAAATTTCACAGTATAAGAGCAACTTCAAGGTTATTTGTGTATCTATCCTAAATGTTTTGCACATTCTACAAGGAGTAATCAACTCCATTGAAGGCTTCTCCTTCTCTCATAAACAATAAAAGATCATGCCTAAGACTCTTGGAGTCCACTTTGGAACTGGTGATTCAAGTTTTGTTTGGGGCGGCTTTCTTACTATATCTTAAAACAGCAGCTTTCTTGTACAAAAATTTAATTTTTTTGTTCTAAAAAGCTGCTTTATGAAGCAGTAAGAAAGTCGTCCTAAACAAAGTCTCAATCAAGGTAGATACCGCGGGCACAATTGGCTCCTTGATGTCTCAAGAACTAGAATCCATGAGGAATTCAGCCCATGCATCTTCCTTTCAGAAGAAAAATACATCTAAACAGGTTTCAGTATCATGGGTTCATTCCTCTATAAGAACAGATCATGGAAACCTCGGTAAAGCTCAAATAACAAGCAAAAATCTCTTGCAAACGGACAACTAGCTCCAATTCTAAGCAATGAAGCCAACACAGACAAGAACACAAGAACAAAAAGGCCCTGGAAGAAAATACACACTTACATAGCTGAAGCTGTGGATATAAAGTGCAATAATCCTATGAGTAACCGATTAAAGAAACTCGGCTTCTCCAAACTATCTGAATCCATTGGTTAGTCTTGCATGATCTTGTTACAGTCGGTTCTTAAGTTTA
The DNA here is from genome assembly GCA_016618105.1 of Dendrobium huoshanense. Taxonomy (NCBI): domain Eukaryota; kingdom Viridiplantae; phylum Streptophyta; class Magnoliopsida; order Asparagales; family Orchidaceae; genus Dendrobium; species Dendrobium huoshanense. The sequence continues at coordinate 33,308,886 of CM028349.1, read as the reverse complement.
TGTAGCCAGCTCCTCCACCATTTCTGATCTCAACAATGGAGCAGATGCATGGTAAGAATCCTCCATTGTTGCTTGGAATTGACTGTTTCTTCTTATTGAACGGGCCTGAGCTTTTTGAGGTCACTTTCTTCGATTTCTGATCGCTTCTGTGATGATTTGTATCAATCTTCTTGAAGTATTCAATCTCCTGAGACAAGAGGGATCCAATTGTTCCTTGGGTTCCAATCTCAATTGGGGAAATTGAGCCACCCATTGTAGCTTGCAGCAGAGAAAGTGCTTTTCGTAAAGTGATTTATGATGAATTTGGGCATGGGGGTTGAGTGATGAGTGAATGTTAGGCGAGGAATGATTTTCATTGCTTTGAATGGGCAGTGGTTGGAATCTTTTCTCTCACATAAATGTTTCTTTAAAGAAAAGGAAGGTGAGAGTTTTCGATGATGAAGTTCTACCGTTTTAATGGCTATTCCCTTTATATCATCCGTGCAGTTTTCTCATGGACTTCTCAAATATTGGAACAATTATTACATCCTTTGACCGGACGTAGAGTTACGTTCGGCCGTCAATAACATGTCGCCACGTGCTCTTATTCTTTACCGCACGGCCCGACGACGTGACCCGGACAGGAACCCGGGATGTTCGCGTACAACTCGGTATTACTCGGTATTTGCTCGGTATTGCTTGGCAATAATGAGAAATACCACTCTGTGAAGACCAATACCGAGCAATACTGAGCAATACCGAGTTGTACCGAACTCGGTATTGCTCGGTATTACTCGGTATTTGCTCGGTATTGCTCGGTATTTACTCGGTATTGGTTATTGCCGAGCAAAATCGACCAATACCTAGCAAAATTGAGAAATACCGAATCATCCTGGGTCCGTTCTGAGTCGGGTTGTCGGGGCGCGTGGTAAACAGTAGAACGCGTGGCGCGATTCTACCGGCGGCCGAACGTAGAGCTATGTCCTGTGACCGAACCAAATAAAAGTTGGGAGCCATTTTTTGTCTGTGGAATAATATGGGCTTTTTTTTTTTTTTTTTTTGTGGGTTCCATATATGTATGTATTTGGTGGATCCAGAAAAGGCCTCAGTCAAAACTTTCTCAGGTAACATTCCTAACTTTTCTCTTTCAGTCGAAGATGGTTGGGACATTGCTCTGTCCCGAACATTTAAAAAGTCGATTAACAAATCTTTTCGACTTTGACCAGATTTTGGGGATTTGATATTTTTGAAAAATATTAGATTTTAATTAGAGTCATTAGCCACTGAGTTTGATTGATTTGAAATTTTGTATAATTAATTATGAATTTTGAAAGTTTGGGGAATGGATCGAGGTTGAGCAGTTATTAATAGAATCAAAGGAAAGAGAAGTAGGGGACACATTGAGATTCTGGAACCATCCGGAAGTGTCCCAACTTAATCTAAGTATTGGACTTTATATATATATATATATATAAGCAAATATTTAATGAGTACTTTATAATCCATATGACTAATGCAAGCTATAAACAATTTTTTATTTTAACTATGGTATGGTGAGTGTAAATGACTTTACTGAGACTATAATTTTTTATAAATGTGATTGATAACTTTTGCTTAAGAGTTTAGGAGAATGAAGCGTAGAAGATGAATAGGAATGGAGCTAGATTGGGGCCACTACTATGGGACTTGAACATTTGATTGAAATTGGGTAAGGCTTTCAGTGAGCTGATCGATCAAAAGAGGAAGCATGGATAAGGAATGCTCGAATTTCAATTGAAAGAAAGAGTCAAATATTGGTTGTTGGGAGCGTGATGTTTGTTGCCCTATTTCTAGGGAATGTCAATATTTGACACGACACGAAAATCCGACTCAAATCCGACCTAAAAAATTTTAGGTTACCCGATATCGAAACGGGTCGGGTTCAGGTTTCCAAATTTGACCCATTTGGGAAAACGGGTCGGATTCATGTAGAACTGGAAATCCGAACTCAACCCTGTTTAACCCGGTAAAAACGTGTAGACCGTGACAACTGCTCGTGCTGACCATGCCTAATGCCCGCACGGCCCTCGTCGAGTCGAGCTCTAGCGTCGCATCGATTGTCCGCCATCTTGTCAACTGCATTCCAACGCATCGACTTCATTTGAACCGCCAGGTACCAGTCGCCTCACCGCCTCATGTCGCCTCGCCCGTTTTTGAATCAAACGGGCTCGCGGGTCGGGTCAGCTCAATCCGGTAACCCACGCGTGTCAATTCCGGGTTGAAAAATCTGACATGTTTGCAAAAACGGGTCGGTTCGAGTTGACCCGTATTTTGAAGATGTGATCTTGACGATCATATAACATAAATCATAGAGTAAGATTGGATTGTTCTAATAACAAATGGATTTAGGTCTTCGTTTGCTTATGCTAGAAAAAGAGTGAAAATTGATAGACCTAACTCTTATTCTTAATGATTATAATGAAAGCAATAAGAGTAATGATCATGATGGAATACCAACATTAGATGCTTCCACTGCTTTTCATTTTGAAAACATTTAAATCTACTGAAAAATTTATCTGTTTCTTTTTTTTTTAATTTATTTTTGTAGCTTCTATGCAGGCTTTGGTTTCAAATATTGAGTTATAATTGGAATATTGACCACTTTTATTTAGGGTATTTTTTTTTTTAATTGGATGTTTTTTTTAAGGTTCTTTTGGATGGATTTATTTATGAAATATGTTTTAAAAAATTAAAGATTTAATTTTTATCAATTTTGAATGGGAAGAATAAAATCATTATTTTTTTGAGAAATTTATGATATTTGAAATTAATATGTTAATTTAATTACATTGGACTAAATCATATATTTATCAAATTTAATAGATTTTCAAAATGTTTTCAGTCTTGAAACAACAAACTGAGGCCTTAGGCTTCGTTTGGAGCGACTTTTTTTATTACTTTTTAAAGCGGAGTTATAGTATAAAAATTAAAAATTTTGTATTAAAATTATGTTTTAAAAAGCAATAAAAAAGTCATCCAAAACGAAACCTTAGCTAAAAGACATAAGGGGTTCACACTCAGCTTTCAGCCTACTTAACTATGATTGCAACTGAAAGTCAATTTTACATATTTACTTTTGGAATTTGCGACGCTACCAGAAATAAATAAATAAATAACGTGAGATTTACATACATAAAAAATTTTTATATTTATCTAATATAATTTTTAAAATTATATATTTATTTATATAACATAGTAATCTCTAAATCATACCTATAATGTTAACAATAATTCATCTAAAGCTTAATAAATTTTTTGTCATGCATAAATTTTGATGTGATTTATATAATAGGATATTGCAAAAATAAATATAATGATTAAGGTGTTAGATTTGCAAATATATAAAAAATTTGTGGTTTGTATGTAAAATTCTCAAAATAATTCTTATTAATTAGGATAAGATTGATGATGATAATAACAAAGAAATAAAAGTCATGAGCCTTTCCTCTTGTGTGGGTTTGGGAGATGCTTTTCAAAGCAATAGGAAAAATCAGATCAAGATTATAATATGAAACAATCAAGAAAGCTTAGAAGCTTCTAATGAGATTGAGGTTTCGTTTGGGAAAGCTTTTTTATTGCTTCTTAAAACAGCTTTTTAGTAAAAAAATTAAAAATTTTATACTAAAAAGCAGCTTTAAGAAGCAACAAGAAAGTCGTCCAAAATGAAGCGTTAGTAGCCAAACGAAGCTTGAGAGGCTACTAAGGCTTCATTTGAGATAACTTTCATACCTGTTTGTAAAATTTTTGTAGAAAATAATATTTTAGTACAAATTTTTTTAAGCGGCAAAAATTAGCGACTAAACAAAAAATTGTGGCTATGATCCGAAAAGAAAAATAGTCAGAAAATTATCTCAAATAAAGCCTAAGGCTTCGTTTGGGACGGTTTTCTTGTTGCTTATTGAAGCAATTTTTTAGTTCAATAATTAAAAATTTTGTACTAGAAAACTGTTTTAAGAAACAACAAGAAAGCCATCCCAAACTAAGCCTGTGTTGAGAGAGAGAGAGAGAGAGAGAGAGAGAGAGAGAGAGAGAGAGAGAGAGAGAGAGAGAGAGAGAGAGAGTTCCTAACTTCATTGGCCTAAGAAGAAAAAAAAAACCTTGGAAGAGAATATAAATTTGAGTATAGAAAGAAATGGTATGTGACTATAAAAGGCAAATGTGCCACATAAGATTATGAGGATATAGGACTTGCATTGTGTAGTATTTGCTAATTTGTAGATCAAAGTGAATCATATATAAATAAGGACCATAAAAAAGAGCCACCATTTCCTTCTTATTGATGTAAAGAGCAATACTATCAACTTGGCTTGGGACTGTCAATTTGCGCCCCACTGAGGGGATTGAGGACATAATAGCTAGGTTGGATTTTTTTCATCTTTATCAAGTTGCTCTTGGCATTTGTTGATGAGGCAAAGGAGGCCGTCACAGGATGTGATAACCTAATTGATTGTACTGTGACGTCTCTCAGTAAGAATAGTGTTGGTGAAGGAAGGGAGGGAGGAATTGGAGGTTGTGGTGGCAGGATTTGAGCCACTTAAATGGGAAGTTGTCATTTGGATTTGGATTGAATTGGGGGAATAACGGGCATGGTTGAGGAAAGAGGGTGACCAAGAACCATGCAGGCTCAGGCAGCACGATCAGCTCATTTCAAATGATTTTTCGAGTCGATTGACCCAAAAATCAGTTGAATCAACCCGAACCCGACCTATTTTTTAAAACGGGTTGAATTCAACGACCAGGAAACCCGACGGATCAACCCGAACTTGAGCCATTTTTTAAACGGGTCGAATCCATGAACCCAATCCCAACCCAATTTGAAATCGGGTTGGGTCTAACCCGAAATTTTTGAGTCGGATTCGAGCCGGATTTTCAGGTCGTGTCAAATATTGACACCCCTAGTAAATTGCATATTTTAAATGGTAAAGCTAGAAAGAAACGAAAGAAATGGTACATAGCTTAATCCTTCAATTTGATCTAAGACATATTTGTTAAGATATTAGGGTGGGTCTTCTTTCTTTCTTTCTTTTACAGGATATATCAAGTTGTGTTAGATAATCGACCATCAACGTAAAACATATCAAATAACGACATGACAAAATATATCAAATTCCAAGTTCTCTATGATGCAATCTCAAAATCTATAAGATATAAAGAGATTCAACTGAATCAAAAATATAAAACTAACACTATCATCAAATATCAAAAGTGGCCCAAAAAAAATAGCCAAAAGCTTTCCCAAACGAACCTAAGATCATTGCATTCAACGATGATTAGATGATAACAAGTCAACCAAATTAGTGTTATTTCCAGGGGGAAAATAAAAATCTGCTCAAATGATAGATCCCAACCAACCAAAATGGAATATATGATTGAAAAATATCTGGAAACCATAGGAATTACTAATGGAAAGGAGTCCAATCAATCCAATGTTAACACAGCAAAATTTCTAACAATAAGTTACCTGCAGCAAATGCATGCAAGGACAATAAATAATATTGAAGACTAGGTATTCATACAAAACCTGAATTAAAATGAGCCTACAGCCATCCAACTCCACTGAGCAGGAAGCTTGATAGAAGAATATCCCAAGCTTTAGAGAACCATACAAAAACAATCAAAGGTCCATTAGAGCATCGTTGCCATCAATATCATCACCATCAATGGTCTTGTCACAAATACCTTAGGCAGGCATTATCCCATTGCGGAGAAGAACTCATAAAATTAACAATTAAGAAGCGTTGTAAAAGTCCACATTTCTGAGGGAGAACACATACCATGTTTTCATCACCAACTGGGACACTTAATTAGTTTGTTTTCTCTGCATGGCCATTTTCAACAGGACCTTCAGACCTGCCATCAAATCCATAATAGAGAGCTTCACTCATCGCTCGAGGGATCGGAGAGTCGCCAAAATCTTGAGGAAAGAACTCAAAATTGGGTCCAAAGTTAAATTTAACTTCACAACTTGGCTGGTTTGGTAGAGTGTACAGTGATGCTGCTGGGTAGTAACGCCCTCCACAAAGCTCTTTGAAGGCTGTTCCCTGACATATTCCATTTTTGAAGAAGGATATCTCACTCCCTGTAAAATCGTTTAGTGCGTCGATAAGCTTGAAAAAAAAGAAAAAAAAAGTGTGCAAGTAGGAACAAGTCATGTAGCATGTTATTTCATGAATAGGAACAAAATTTTGACATTGAAACTATGATAACGAAAATTAGAATAAATAATTGCATGTCTTCTAATTGTGTTAAAACATAATATCTTCACTATACATCAAACTAGAAGTTTGATCTGACGGAAGTTCAAGTACTTAAATGATATATAACAACATAATTTAAAAAATAAAAATAATAAATTACTACAACCCTAAACCTAATTGCAAATTAGGATAGAGTTTGGGGCTTTAGCAAAGAGACTTTTCTTATTAAAAAAAAAAAGAGTTTGGAGCAAATCAGCACATTCTTACCATGTTTAAATTTTGCATTCACAACAACAACAACAACATCATCAAGCCTTTATCCCACTACGTGGGGTTGGATACATGAATCATTTTTCTCCATTGTGTCTTATTAAAAGTCAAATTCTAATTTAAATCTAATAAAGAAAGGTCATTCCTAATATTTTCTAACCAAGTCTTTTTAGGTCTGCCACTACTTTTCTTAACATAAGTCAAATCTAATACTTCTACTCTCCTAACCGGGTCGTCTGAAGGCCACCGTTTTTTGTGACCAAACTATATAAGGCGACTGTCTCTAATCTTATTGATAGGAAACACTCGTGTTCGCAAGTATTCCTAACCCAAATCCGTAAAATTTCAGCAGTAAACTGCTGTCCACAGCAGCCAAACAGCAGGAATTCAGCAGAAAATAGGGAAACGGGAAGAAAAACACAATAATATGCTTGTATTTCACTAGAAAATCAAGGAAAACAGCAAAGATACACTTGATCCTCAATTCGAGAGGAGGATCGATCTCTCCCAAATCTCTGGCAATGCCAAGAGCCCAATGAAAACCTAAATTTAAGAGATCTCAAATTTCAGCAAAATTCAAGATACTCAAACCCTAGAAAAAACAACTATTTAATGCATACAAATCAAAAAGAATTCCCTAAACAGTCCCTACATTCAAATTTCCCTCTTAACTCCCCAAAATTTCTTTCCTATTTGGCTCCCGCACGCCGTGCGGCTAGCTCGGCATCCCAGCGGGCGGAAGTTTCTTCCGCCCTGTTCGTGCTTGAGCCGGTCCCGCCTGGACCGGCTGGACCGGTCTAACACTTATCTTCTACTGGCTTACATCGAAAAATATATTTGAACAAAATGTTTAACCAAGACAAGAAAGGTGGCAAGAAAAGTGTTGAAAAAGATGATAAAATAACGATCACACGGATAACTTGAACAACCAATAGCAAAGCAGATAATAAATACACAGCAATAAAGCATAATACTAAGACAATTAAAAAAAATTAAACTGTGAAGCCACTGCATGTGAATTCGAAGTGGTGACCATAACAACATCATGTGGCCTTGTTTAGTTCTTTTTAGTGTGACATGTATTAACGAGTAGGATAAATCCAGCTTTCTCTCTAAATACTAGAAACGTTGAAGGTAAGGATGAGGAAGAGGTAAGGATGTGGAAGAAATCATTGGTGGTGAAATTGATGCAAGCAGTGGTGAGGCCAGGGAGGAGTTTGGATGATTTTGTGGACAAGCTTATTGTAGCAGTGAGGGCACCCCAAGAAGACGGTGTCAACTTCAAGAGAAATCTGAAGGCATAACTTTGTTTAGGATGTTCTAGATTTTCAATATTTTCAATTTAGTTAGAACATTTATGAAGTATTAAGGATGATGAACACTAGCCTAAGAACTGACTTGGTTTTTGATATCACAGAAGACATAGAACAAAAATCAAATTATCATTTTTTACTTGCAATTGTCCAAATCCATTTAAAAAAAACCTAAATGCAACCAAAATTATTTTTATATCCTAAAATATATTAAATATTGTTGGCGAAAGTTGCGAGAAAATTTGGTGCCATTTTCATCAAATTTTGTGCCAGACATTTTACAAACTATTTTCATGCTTAAATTTCAATAGATATATATTTATTATAAATCCTTGAAAATTTGTTTCAATTTTATCATAATTGATTCAGGAATATTGTTTACAGTCAAAATCATATTGGTTTCATATTTTTTATTATATATTTACAAAAATAATAATTATCTTAAGATCCCAATTTTCAATTTCAGCAGAATTGAGATTTTACTATTCAGTTCTGCAATATAGAAACGGACACAATTGGGACAAAAAAAGAACACATCAACAACAACAAAACGAACACATGTTGGACACAAAAAATATTTTATGTATTGAAATAAAAAAAAAATTCCAATATGTGGATTCTGCACTGCAAGATGACAACAAGTTGGGACACAAGTATCATTTTTTTGGGAAGTTATTTTTTGAAGGGGAAAAGATCCATAATTTCTAAATGTACATTAAAGGATCATATCATCAATGCTACTATTCATTGGAAGTTTTTTTGTTTTTTCTATATAAGACTTAAATGTTAAAATTCTATTTTATATATATATATATATATATATATATATATATATATATATATATATATATATATATATATATATATATATATATAGGATTTATTGTTCATTATTTAATAGTATTAACATCAGGAGGATATGATGTTATTCATATTATTTTTTCATATTATTTTTCATACCTTGCCAAAAAAATCTATTATAAATCATTTTAAAGATATATATATATATATATATATATATATATATATATATATATATATATATATATATATATATATATATATATATATATATATATATATATATATATATATATATACATACGTATTCATGCACTATCTTTTCTTAAAACTTGACGTGTTCCATATCCATGACATGTCTATGTTCCTTTGTTTGTATTTGTGCAGCATGTCTCTAAAGGTGTTATAAGGAAGTGATTTATTTGAAAAAAAGATAAAAGTAGTACCAATTGAAGATAAGAGTAAAAAAAAAGAAGTCAGCTGGTTTGGCCATGTATAGTGTAGGCATGCGAAAAAAACTATTGAGGCAAGTGGATAGAATTAATATAGAAGGTTAAACAAAGGAAACAAAAGCAAATCAAAGATACCATAACAAAAACCTAAAAAAACATGAAAAAAAAATGTAGTTTCACACTTCACGCAGCACTAAACAAAAATAATAAAAAATAACATTTTATAAAACCATTAGAAATTTAGAATAAACACATTTGATGTAAGAAAAGCATGAAAAATGCTAAGACTGACGATAAGAATAAGAGAAAATTGAAAAGATTAATAGAAGTAATAAGACAAGCAAACCCACATCTGAACAAAGAGAGAATCCATCCAAAATGGGTTTCAAGCCCACTCCTAATGAAAGATTAAATCCAAGCATAGATGAAAGAATCTTCATCATCCAAATTACTAACATCAAACTAACAAATTGCAAATATATTATTAATAAATTCCTAAAAACCTTAATGATAATGACTAGAATAATCCATACAAAATAGCAAAAAATTAATAGAAAATAACATTACAATCCAAGAAAAAGAGGAAAAAATGCAATTTATGTCTGCATTAACTCCCCCTACTTTAAAGCATTATACTCTGACAAGTAAAAGTGAAAATATGCATGTAGGTTTTCTAGGACTATGATATAGGGGTTGTTTGGTATGCGGATTTAGGCCGGATTTAAGGCCGGATCTGGGCGAAATCCAGCCAAACGGCCTAAAATGCAAATCCAAATCTCGCGGCAAATGAAAGCCGAGGTTGACGGAAAAAGACCACTTTTTGCGGTAAATCCCGGATTTCGCAAATCCACCGATTTGGCGGATTTAACTTCTTATTCGTGCGAGAGGAGGAAGTCCGAACATTTCCAGCTGTTTTTCTTTTAACTGCCTTAAATCCTGACTTGCATAGCCAAACAGTCACACAGAATTTAACTGGATTTATCATGAATGTTACCAAACAGTTTTCAGGATTTAACTCCCCCAGGATTTCACAAATCCGGATTTGAAGGATTTATGAAATCCTACTTAAATGAAATCCTAGATTCTACCAAAAAACCCCATAAAGTTTGAATTTGAATATGGCTAATTATATGGGGTTAGATTGGTTTTATGGATTCGAAAGAGTGGAGTCAGATGAGGAAGAAGAAAATCTTATGGCTGAAATCAATGGTCATAGGCAACAAATTACTGTTCATGGTGAACAGTAACCCCACGAATAATGGAATTGTGGGAATCTGAAATGACTTGGCTTCTCATGGTAAAACAAAATTCTTGGGGTAGATGGAAAAAGGAAAATAAGAGAACTAAATGAGGAATAAGAAATCAAATGATGATGAAAGGAAGCAACACCCTAAAGGTGTAGCAATCTTGCATATTAAATGAGCCAAAAACTTTGACTTAATACCAATTTGACAAAACACGAGCAAGAAAAAGTTAGGAAAGATAACAAAGAAGAAGAAAAAGTTGAAAAGATTCATCAAAAGATACAAGAAGTCTCAAGCCCAAACAAAGCGTGAACCTTCCTTGAACGGGTTTCAGTTCTCACAGTGGATCAAAAATCAATTACCAAAATAGATAGGGAAGAAGAAGAGTTTTTACATCCTAAGTAGCGTTTTATTTATGCCATAAGTTTTCTTACATGACTCAAAATTCTCGTAAAATGCACCCCTTCTAATATGTACAGAAAATTAACAGTAAAAAATACACCAATTAAGGATTAGATAAAATTAATGCCAGAGGTTTAAGAAGGAAAAGAAATAGACCAAAGTTGGCATAAATAGAAGTTGTTGTTCGCACCCTTTTTTTCTTATTTATGTCATGCACATATATATTGCAAGGTAATTCATTTCCTCCTATATTGACCCTTTTCAAACAGCCTCTTTTCAAGATGTATTGCATCGCCTCCATTCGAAACTTCTTCCAACTCCCTCTCCCAATCCATGAGAGAAAAGAAGAGGAAGTCGAAGAGGATGAACACAGGGATACAAATTGAAAAAGAGCGAGAGGAAGATAGGAGGAGATGAATGAAAGAGTGCTTATGTGCCCAGAACAAAAATAAATTTGATCTCTAGTTATATATGGAGGGCTTTCATGAATCGTTTTCATGGACACTTTTCTTCTGGACCTCTTTTCTTGACTTATCCCATGAAGATTACTCCATGAGAATCCTTCAGCTAAGGCATATCCTAGAATGGACTGACTAGTGTTGTTTAGAACAATTTGCAAATAATATGTTTCACACCTCAAGCAATAATTAAGAGGAATGAATCAAAAAAGAGGATTCATAAAGCAAACCCTAAAGGCTATTAAATTGCTAGACATCAATCATATTTATTTCTAATAAAATTAAATTAAATTTCAACTCAACTCCATTTTTCCAAGGAGAAAGCATTGTAAAGATTTAATCTTTCAACAAATAATGAATAAAGACAATAAAACAAAATTATATCCAAGTCCTATCTATATTTTTGTGAGTTGAAGCACATGATGCCAACAAAGTTCTAGGTTTTCTCCTGTGAATCATGACAACAGTAGAAAAGCAAGCTGCATGGTTACCAAAGAGAGTGGTTGCTATTGAGTCGCTAACGCCTATTATTACACATTAATGTTGCTGAGAATTTATTTGTCAAATTTAATGCATGGTCGCCAAAAATTAAATTAATCTTTTCATATTACTCATCACTTAAATCACCTTTTGCTTTTGAGCAGAAATATATTTTTCTTGATTCTGCCCATGAGTTCTTGTATTACACTAGCAACATCAGAATACAAAGGCATCCTACCTAAATTTTGGAAACAAAACACTAACAACAATATTAGCCACAAACCAAAAGAAATCCTTATCCTGCAATACAATAATTGCACTGGATCGGACAAAAACCTGGAAGAAATCGAAGGCAAAAGATGGTAGAAAAGAACTACAGGGCAATGTAGTTCTGGTGCTGTATATTTCTCAATGAGCTAAAAACTGTGTACAATCTTCTGTGCTTTGCTATTTGTAATTTTTGTCTTTATTTTTTTAATACTAAAATTAGTTAAGCATTTAAAAAGAAAAGTGGTAGTACGGTAAGCAAGAAATAGCAACTAGATAGTGGTAAAACGCCTGAGGTTGTTATGGAGGTAAAAATGCCCTGCATAGCAAAGCATTAACGTGAGCCGCTGCATCAGTCCTCCCCGGGTTCAGAAGAGCTCGACTCCGACGAGTTGACTGAGATGATGCCATCGTCCGGTGGTGTAAACGTCCAGATGTCGGAGACATTAAAAGTAGGAGAGGTATTACAATCGGCAGGTAAGGCTACCGTGTAGGCATTGTCGTTGATCTTGGCAATGACGGAGACGGGACCTATCTTGCGGCGTGAGAGTTTAGAGTAGGTCCCGGAAGAAAATCGTTCCCGTCGCAAACGGACAATTACCAGGTCTCTGACCTTGAACAAACGCTGTCTGCGGTGGATGTCAACTGCATCCTTGTAGCGTTGATTGGAGTTGATGATATGTTGACGGATATCAGCTAACATCTCCGTGTAGTCGTCGGTGAAAGCAGTGGCAGAGGACGATTTGCACTTCGGTAGAACGGAGATGTCGAGAGCAATATTAGGTGCCTTAGTATAAACAACACTAAAGGGAGTTTTACCTGTAGACATGTTAGTCATGGAATTATAAGCGAATTCGGCCTTACTCAAGACTTCCTCTCATTGTCGCGGATGCTCTTGTACTAAACAGCGAGCATGGTTCCCAAAGTGCGGTTGACAACCTCTGTTTAGCCATCGGATTGGGGATGATATGTTGAGCTGAGGCGTAGTTCAGTTCCCAATCTCTTCCAGAGCTCTTGCCGCTCACGCAGGCAGGGACAACACGCTTCAGCAACTTTAAGCAAGGTTCTTTTGGCCCCGGTTGCGACAAGATGTACGCCGTTTTGTGAGCAGTTGCCCGCTTTGGGAAGATTTATAAACAACTGTTGTTGTTTTAGAACTTCAAATAAGGTCTTCAAATGGGTCAAAAGAAGTTGCCACGAGCTGCTAAAAACCAGTATGTCGTCGAAGTAAACTATACAGAACTTCCCCAAGAACGGCTTCAATATCTCATTCATCATTCTCATGAAGGTTGAGGGTGCATTGCAGAGCCCAAATGGCATGACCTTCCATTCATAGAGACCTTGAGGCGTCTTGAATGTCGTCTTCCACTCGTCCCCGGGACGTATTCGAATCTAATGGTATCCACTGCGCAAGTCCAATTTCGAGAAAATGGAAGACCCGGACAAGTGATCCAATAGTTCTTCAATGCGAGGTACCGGAAATCTATACTTAACGGTGATCTTATTGATTGCCCGGCTGTCTACACACATCCGCCAACTTCCGTCTCTCTTTGGGACAAGCAACGCCGGTACTGCGCATGGGCTCATGCTTACTTGTATCAAGTCTTTTACTACCAATTTATCAATCAATTCTTGGAGAATTTGCTGCTCCTTCGAGTTAAGCCGGTAATGCGACAAGTTAGGTAGACCTGTCAATTTCGGGTCACGGGTCGGGTTCGGGTCGAACCCGAAACTGACCCGACACTATTCGGGTTCGGGTCGAACCCGAAACTGACCCGACACTATTCGGGTTCGGGTCGACCCGACCCGTTTATTCAAAAGGGTCGATTTTTTGGACCCGAACCCGACCCGCTTCGGGTTCGGGTCAACCCGACCCGACCCGCGTACACCGGATGCTGACGCGGAACTGCCGCGGAAGCCGGAGGCGGAACTATCGCGGAACTGCCGGAAGCGGAACTGCCGGCTGCCGGACTCAAAACTACTGGACGTTAGACGCGGAACTGCCGGACGCCGGACGCTGGACGCCGGCCGCCGAAAGCTGGACGTGGCGCGGAACTGCCGCGGTCCGCGGACATGGCTTGGACGGTTGGACACGACTCGTGAGTCGTGATGTCAGGCCGGAACTCGGAAGCTGGACATGGCGTGGACGGCTGGACCTGGCGTGGACGTCTGGACGCGACATGGCTCATCGGGACGCGATGCGATCATGCGAGGCAGGCCGCAGGCAGGCAGCCTCCGAGCCTCGGGACGCAACGGCAGGCCAGGCTGGCGCCGGGCAGGCGGGCAGGCGGGCAGCCGGGAAGCGGGCACTGGGCATAGTCACTCCGGGCAGACCGTGCGTTCCGGGTCATTTCGGGTTGTTCCCGGGTTCCCGGGTCAACCCGAACCCGACCCGCTTCGGGTTCGGGTCAACCCAAACCCGAAATTTTTGGGTCGGGTTCGGGTCGGATTTTTGGGTCGGGTCCAATATTGACATAAAGTTAGGCAAGCTTGCTCCTGGAATAAGATCTATGTGATGCGAATGTCCCGCAGTGGAGGAAATTCTGCTGGTAACTCATCGGGCATAAGTTCCCGAAATTTCTGGAGGAGTTGCTGGAGATCATCATTCAGAGTCACCTCAGGAGTTGGATTGTGCTCGGTTAGTAATAGAGCAAACAAGGGTGCAGGCTCCTGCCAACAGTGAAGCAAGGTCAACCCCGATACCAAGTGCATTGCTGGCTGCGTGGAGGGTCCGACTTGCTTGGGTATGCTCCCCTGAGAATTGGGAAGTAGGCGAAGTTGGCGACCCTTCCACTCGAAGGAGTATACATTAGCTCGGCAATCATAGACAGCTCCCGTGTCAAATTGCCACGGCCTTCCCAATATGAGGTAGCAAACATCCATCTCCAAAACATCGCACACCACCTCGCATACATAGTGTTTCCCGATGGAAAAAGTAATTCTGCAAGAGTCAGTGACACCAATCTCCATACCTTTCTTGACCCATGTTATCTTGTACGGATTAGGATTCTTGGTTGTTTTCAACTGCAAGCTATGAACTACTGAACGGGAAACCACATTTTCGGTGCAGCCGCTATCGATCAGGAGGTCACATACCTTGCCGCTTATGGTACACCGCGTCCGGAATAGAGCGTGCCGCTGCGATTGAACGTTCTGCCTAGGAGCCAATAATAATTTCTCCAGTATGCACACCAGCGGCTCCCCATCTAGTAAGTCTTCAGTCTCAACAGCTCCATCTATCTCCGTGTCTATGGGTTCACTGCCCTCTTCTCCTTCCACATAATGTGCTTGTTGTGTTTGGGGACATTCGTTCGATTTGTGACCAGGCTGTAGACAACGAAAACACCTCAGTGTAGAAGGCTTAGCATAAGGATTCTCCTTACCTGGATACTTCGACTTGGCTTGTATCTTGACGTCCGAACTGGAACCAGCTACCGTTCTGGATGAATTGGCTACGGGTTAGGTTGTTCGCACAGATTGCGGTAACGCCTTATTAGCTCTGATAGCGGGCTCTTGCCACTGGCGCCTATTGTAAGTCCCTTTAGCTTGCCTGCTTTGTTGCATCTCTGCCCTCAGGGCAAAATTGACCGCCTGAGCCAATGACCATAACGAATTGAGTTCCAACTTGTCCTGAATATTCTCCTTGAGTCCGCTGATGTATCGAGCCACTAATTGATTAGCCGATTCATTCAAATTGTTTATGGCACTTAGCCGATTGAACTCTTCGGTGTACTCGCTCACCGAACGTAGCCCTTGCGCTCATTGTTGATATCGCATATACAATATATGTTCAAAGTCTGTGGGCAAAATTGAGCTCTCAACAATTGCTTCATTCGCCTCCAATTGCGGACTCGGCCCTTACCTTCCCTTTGTCATCTTTGCAAAATCTGAGCCCACCACGCACTGGCCCCCCCGCGGAGGCGGCACGCCACATATTTAACCTGTTTATCAGGCTCAATTTCCATATAGTCGAAGAAGTTTTCTACAGACTTCTCCCTGTGCAAATGTCCATCAAAAAAGGGAATGTCAAGCTTCACCTTAAACTCTCCGGACCGATGATGATACTGCATTGGTCGCCGGTGTCTCGGATTTTCCATATGGAACGGTCGGCCTCCTTCTTCATCCCCTGACTCCAGTAATTCGGCTCCCGGATAAATTGACGACTCTTCACCAGAGTCTGAACTCTTGCAAATCCCTTGCGCCCAGGTGAATTTGACGGCCAATCGCTGTTCCTCTTCGCAGCACTGTGCGATTGCCTGGGATATCCGTTCGAGGCGGATGTTGTCTGGCCCATATGAGATTGAACTCGCGGCGCATTTCAACAGACAGCCTTTGTATCTCGACGGACAACTCATCCAGCTAACGAATGATGTTGGATTGGTTTGCCCACAACGTCTCTACGCTCCAAACCTCCTCGGACGCTGGTTCCTTGCCTTGATCGGTCATTCTCTTCCTACCAGAAGCCGGCTCTGATACCAGATGATGGCGCGCCACTGGATCGGACAAAAACCTGGAAGAAATCGAAGGCAAAAGATGGTAGAAAAGAACTACAGGGCAATGTAGTTCTGGTTTTGTATATTTCTCAATGAGTTAAAAACTATGTACAATCTTCTGTGCTTTGCTATTTGTAATTTTTGTCTCTATTTTTTTAATACTAAAATTAGTTAAGCATTTAAAAAGAAAAGTGGTAGTACGGTAAGCAAGAAATAGCAACTAGATAGTGGTAAAACGCTTGAGGTTGTTATGGAGATAAAAATGCCCTGCAGAGCAAAGCATTAACGTGAGCCGCTGCATCAATTGCCCTCGTTCAACCCCCAGCCATGTGCACCCATACACACATAGCATAAGAATACAGGGATATCCTGCCAACTATCAAGTTGCAATTATTGGAAACAAAAGCAATAACTATTAGCCTCCAACCAAAAGAAATGTTCATCTTACAATGCAATAATTGACCTAGCTCAACAACAACAACCAGCACCACCACCACTGACTCTCAACTCAACCCAATCCACACACATAAGCATAACGTCATATGCCTGCACGCACACGGAGTCGCGGAAAACATTTGAAGAAAAGGCATGCGCATGGACTTATTTACAAGTGGTCAAGCCAATCCTATAATGATCACATTTCAAACTCTCCATCACTTTTGTATGCTGAGCATTTTAAAATGGATTGTACGCAGAGCATTAAAATCGTTTTTGAATGGTTAACCCACACATGTAATTACCCTATTTTAAACTCAACATAACTCATGTTTTCATATCTGACTAGCCTCTTATGAACATAAAATGCTACATAAAAGATTAAAATGCAGCATGATCAACTTAAACCCTAAAGTTTAATCACTCTTTTTTCTTGGTGTGTAAGCTTATGGATAATAAATTCCATTGCTTAACACATTAGATCCTATGATTATTCTCTTAAGGAACTCATATAGAGAGATATTCAGCTAATTAATACCCCACTTCCTTGCTATTGTAATTCCAAGGAAATTTATTGGCACAAATTTTAACATAAATGCCTAATGCAGTGGAGACGAGACATACTGGCATAGATGTTTAAGATGAGTTCAAAGGATAATAGCGTGTGAGTGAAGGGATTACTAGAGATGACTCCTGACAAGTTGTTCATTAATACGGCTTGATGGAAAGGAAAAAAGGAGCCAACAAATTCGGCAGTTAGCAATTCATTAATCCTCACCTCCTACTGCTCAAATACAGCAATGGTTATCAAAATAATTATTCAAGCCACTAAAGGCCGGAAGAGTAGCGTTTCAAAAGTTCTAGTATCACCAACATATTTCGAATGTTTGTTCAAATTTGATGAACGAACAACTGGCAAAAAAAAAAAAAAGTGAAACTAGAAGGTTGGAAAGAAAGTAAGAAACATACTAATGATTGATCAAACACAAAACAGTAACTGCAGGGATATAAAAATTTCTCAAGCATTGTGCTTTCCACAACCAAAAAAATTTAAGCAATTTGACCTTAAGCTTCAAAGTTTGCAGAAAAAGAAATGAAGCCAACAATATCACAGCATGCATTCAAAAAGAAGCCTACCTCTGAAGGAAATAATGCTATCAAAGATAGGCAGGGAAATAGAATTAAACTGGAAATATACAAGCTAAATAGAAATCAACACCTTATACAGAATGTAGCTACAATCAAAAGCAACAAAAAAACAAGACCTAGGAATCCTCGATAGGTAGCAAGAAGAGCTACTCACCAGGAACAACCTTTGGAGGCTCATCCTTGCCAGTGGCAGAATACATGTACCGCTGCCCCTTGTACCACACAAAATTGGGAGGTTTAGGCGCATAGTGCTCTCCCTCGGGAAGACTTATGTAGAAACCAATTACATCTCCCTCAGAATAGCCTTGTTTCCCATACTCCTCCCTCAACGCCTTGTGAACCTTACAACCATCAATATCCCTATACCCATAGCTATTGCCGTCATACCCGACAGGTGCTTGAAGATCCCCGTTCTCCGCCGTCCACCCAAGCCTCGTGTGTCCGGACTCGCCGAGCCTAATAACCCTGATCTCAAAGTACCAAGCGCCATCAACAATCCCACGCGTCGCGCGAACCATCCTATATCCCTTAGTGCTCATGGCGGAGAGGCGATCTTCGCTTAGCTCGACCTTCTCCGCCTTGTAAACACGGGAGAGGCAGATTGTGGCGTTCGGAGAGTCGTCAGATTTGTCAGGAAAGCGGGCAATGGGGGTGATGAGAACAGTATCTTCGGGTGCTTGAGGGGTCGAATTCAGCTTGCCCTTTTTCTTACCTTTCCGAGAAGTAGATTTAGACCATACGTTGTTGCTTTTCTTCTTCTGTTTCTTGGCGGCGGCGGAAGAAGCTGGAAGGGGAGGGGGGAGGCATTGGGCGTCATCTGCGAAGGAGGAAAGGGGCTTTTGTTTCTTAGGGGCCGAGGGTTCCTCGCCGGAGGAGGAGGAGGTGTACACCGGAGGATCTCCGGCGGCAGGAGAATCAGATTGATGATCTTGATCTGTTTCCTTTAGTTCAAGCGGTGAGGTAGGGCGAAGCGTAGTTGCCGATAGCAGCGGAGGCGGAGGAGGGAAAAAAGAAGGGGAATGGGGCTTTGCGGCGGCGGCAGCAATCATGGCGGGTGGAGGAGGAGAGGGGAGGCGGTCGAGTGCATCGGACCATTGATCGTCAGCGTCGCCGTTGCAAGTGGATTGAGGGTTGTCCATGATTTGCCCGATATCTTCTACAGAGTGGAGGGAAGGAATATAATAAGGCTTTTCAGAGTGAGACCGCGTAACCAAACATTAAATTACCAAGGGAGATTGTGTTATTCTATTAATATATCTAATAATTTAAATTTTAATATTATATATATTATTTATAATTCACTTTCAAATAAAATATAAATGATAGGAATAAAATATGAGGGTCATATTTGATATTAAAATAACATAAAGTGTTACATATATAATACTCAAGTTTTAGGTATTAGATATATAAATAAAATGGTATAAAGTGGTATTTATATAAATCTTCCAATTTTAAAGTAAAATGGTATTTTGACATTTTTTAAAAATGAGCTTATTTTAAATTTAAATTAGTTTAATTAGTAAATTAGAGAAAAAATTAAAAAAATGAGCAAATACGAAACTTAATTATTCAATTTCAATAAAGACCGAAACTTCTTTATCTGATTTCTACTTTCACTAAAAACCGGATTTTACTTCTCCAATTTCTATAAATTCTTAATTTTATTTTTAAAGCAAGTTACTTTTATATATATATCAAAGATTATAAAATTTTTGTCTTATATTTATTTTAACTGAATGTAAAAACTGATTATGTTTTAAAAATTAAAATAAAATTACTTTTACTTTTTCTCATCTTTTTATTTACACTATTTTGTTTATTTTTTAATTATAACTTATTAGTATATTTTTAAAAATAAATTTAAATTTCTATTATATATTTAAGAAAAATAATATTATAAAAGAATTAATTTAAAAAAAGTAATAATTTTTATTGATTGATATATTTATAGCTTAACTAAATGTGCCAACAAGACAAATGTAAAATAAAAAATCATACATAGTAGTTTTATTTTAATTAAAATTATTGTTTGATTAATTTTTTTTTATTTATTAATTTTAATTAAATATATTTCATTTATTAATAAAAATATATTTAATAAACGAGTCTTAGAGGAAATTCAATTTCTTAAGAAACCGGAATATGAAAAATCGATTTCGTATGAAACTGTAATTTCATGTTCTAGTTTCTTTTCAAATCAGAAACTAACATAAAAAATAAAATTAAGAATTTATAGAAATCGGAGAAGTAACTTTTTTTGTTAACATGTTCCTTAAGCTAATTTAAATTTAAGATAGACTCTTTTTTATAAAATGCCCTATTTTATTTTACGCACAGAATTAGTTGAATTTATAATATAATGTATTTTAAATGTATATTTTGAGAAATTTAGTAATTTGGTTTGATAATTTTTTAAATGCAATGCCTTTTATTTTAAGAATTTGGAATTTACTTTCTATTTTATTTTGATGTATTTGAAAATCTATCAGATTCTAATACATTATAAATCATCCACCATTTATTATCACACTTGCATTGTCACTATCAGCTGCTGCCTCCACTTTACAATAATTCATTTTACTCAAAATCAAACACAAAAAAATAGTGGACTGCATTTATTTTAATTTCAACTAAATAACATCAACTTAAATATGCTAAATTTATTTTCCATTGCATTCCTTTTAAAGAAAATCATTTCTGACCCCTTAATATCTAAACTTCATCATTTACTCAAATAACAATTAAAATGTTGAATAATGATTAAAATTATTGCTTATGTATGGCAATTGAAATTTGCATGAAATGGTTTTACTACAAAGTTTCTATCAATATTAGTGATATTATATGTTTGGTTGACTAGGTTTGAAAACATCATTTGCATTTTGGATCCTAAACCTATAAGGAGATTAAATATCATATTATGGACTTCAAACATTAATTGAAACTTCTAATATTGATTGAAATATATTCTAGTCGTGATTAAATATTGTTAGAAGCTTATCATGATTTGAGATAAAGATGAGTATTCTAAGTATTATATTGAATGTAAAGAGCTTTACTTCTTCAATATTAGATTGAAACACTCACTTGAGATAGATAAGGGCAATAATTTGACAGTGTTGTGTTATAAATGTTGTGATTATAAACATAAGAAAGCGATTCAATGTTTTTGTCTATTGTGTTAAAACTGTTGTGATTATACTCACCTTATTAGTAGTGAATATGATAAACGAGATAAATATTATTCTTCAATCTTACATGATGATCATCTTTTTAACAATATTTTGTTTTTTATGGATTGTTATTTGTCTTGTTGGATATTAAAAATTAATGAGATATGAATTGTTATATGCAACAATAGTTTATGCATTATGTTCAACATAGCATGTGCAACACAAGCTCAACATCATGTGTACTGAGAAATACATTGAGCTAAAGGGATTTGGCCTTGCTGCTTGAATTAGGAAACATGCCATTGCAATTAAACTAATTAAGCATTACTGATAATGCCATCACTAATGTAAATAATAATTAAGAAAATTTTACATTAGTAAAATTAATTAACAATTCATATATAACAACAATAATAACAACGTAAGCTTTTATCCCACTACCTTGCATGAATCCTTTTTCTTCATAATCAACATGTCACTATCAGATGCTAAGCCCTGAATGAGAAAAATGTAGAGTTGCATTTGGTAGTCAACAACAAGTATAAAATTTATCGAATAACAATGACATGAATCTTTAATTAATAATTTACATAACAAAAAAATACTTATGTATCTTAAATGCAAATAAGTAATAGATAATGCAAGTTCATAAAAATTTAATTACAACTACATATTGTTTTTAAAAGTTAATATGATAAATTATGGCATATATAAAACATATATTTTTCTTGATATTGCAAGTAGATAGATGCGTTGGGTCTCAAATCATGATAGTGAATATGAAAATTAGCAAATAGTTTTAATAGGAAAATGATAATTACATTGAATTTAGTATAGAAACATATGGACATTGCTGGAGGCTTAGATAATAACATTACCATAAATAAAGAAATCTTAATATGTAGTATGTATTAGAAATTCATGATTGCAAAGCAATATTATCTTTAAGTTCAAACATCTCCTCTACACCTTCTCCATCAACCAAGTCTAAATCAACATCCATTTGAAGGTTTTCATCAACATGTTATCATACTTATATTCATGTATTTCTAGGTAAATACAAATTTCATCAACATCGCATTCCTTAAACTCACGAGCAATTATGAATTTATGTATATGTATATAAACATGAAGTGCCATTATGTCAACAATAATGAAATGACATTTTCGTGAAAGTGTAATATAGCATATCCCTTAAAATCCTCAATTTCTCTTTCCATACAAAAAAATGCTCAATTTATTACACTTTGAAGTGATGAATGTTCCTTATTGAACATCTAGCAAAGACTCTTATTGGATGACCACTTCATAGAAGATGTGGAACATGATATCTTAATTTCTAATCAGGCTTGTGAAATTTCCTTTGTAGAGGATACCCAACATCAGCAAACTAAAATTTTCCCTCTGAAATGCATGTCAAACTGTAAACATACTATAACAAAAACTTGAAATTACATTCTTTATATATATATATATATATATATATATATATATATATATATATATATATATTTTTTTTTTTTTTTTTTTTTTTTTTTTTTTTGTGGCATAGGAAATTCAGGTCTCTGATCCAAAATAGCTTGCTGGAAATGCAAGCAGCATGTGCTAAACCATTCCATTCGAATGCAGCAAATGTGAAACACATATTAAATCATATACGATCATAATATTTTGGGTTGTTGATTTATGTCGCCCAATATATGCTATTTCATCTTCAATAGGGATGCATGCATCTACATAGTCCCATATTTTTTCCCAATATAATCCTTAAAATTTAGCATATAATGCTCATCATTTTAAATTTTGGTAAATATATAATGAATTTGTTTATCTGTTGTCGTTATAATATATAGCGCTAGCATAACTAATGCTTCAAGCCCAATTAAAAATATAGTTAAAGATAGTCTCTTAGAATGTTGAAGCATCACATGTGGCTCAAATGGACTTATTATGCATTATAATATAGTGATAGCCAGCGCATCCCTATTATATATATTTTTTGACCCCATATAATACATAAGATGGTTCAAGCATAGCAAATAAATCCATAAAAATTTATTGTGACATTCTAAACATATTATGAAATTTCATAGAATATTTATAAAATAGCTCGCAAATCCATTTATTCTCAACATGAGAAGATGTTATGCATGACATCTTTTCTAAATGCAAACCGTGTATCAGGCATGTTATTGTTACCAATAGATTATCTAATTATATGAGAGCCATAGGATCATTACTTTCCCTCATATATATCCTCTTTATAATCAACACAACAAAAATCTTACCCTCTGACATTATGAAACAACAACAACAACATGTATAATAATTTTAATATGTTTCCATCCACACCAAATGCATCATTCATAAAAAATCAGAGCATCTAAATTGTTTTAGTAGCTAATGATGTATAATAAATAATGTTGTAGCCAACAAATTTGCTTTATAAATCTTACAGTAGCCAATAAAATGGCTTTAATAACAAAATATAATAAGAATTTAAGATCTCTTAGTTGATAGCCAAAGTTCACAATCAATACACAAGAATTAGCAGTGTTAAATATATGTGTCCTTTGAAGCTCTGACAGTGCTGTGTAGACTCAAGACGATTTCGAACGGTGGCTAAGATCTAAATGTAGGCGAGGAAGGGTAGTAGCTAGTGAGGGGACACAACAAGTTTCAATGCATTCAAATGTGCTCAAGATGGAGGAGATGCAAGACATGCCAGAATTGGAGAGGGCTTATTGTAGTGGAGAAGGATGAGAATGTAAGATTCAAATTCTCTAATTCTTACAAAAACTTTATTCATATAAGATTAAAGTTCTCACTTTCTTACAAGAACTCGCAACATGCATTATGAGTTCTCTAACTCTTGCAATAATTTGCATTCCAAATTATGTAAAAGAAATCAAAACGAAAACATGAATTTACATAAATCTTAAATCTACAAGATCTTAAACAAAATGATTTTCACAAATTTTTAATCGGAAGAAAACATACATTGATTCATGTTAAATTCGTTGAATTCCGAACTACGGTTTCTCTCCCTTTTCTCTTTCACTTTCTTCTTTCATGAGTTAATTATCTATGGAACAAACTAACTCCTACAATGAGAGAGAGAGGACCGGTAGTCATTTCCTACAGATTAGTTATAATAATAACCGCTCATAGGAGTTATCTGATCAAACAGTCCATAACCAATTGATCAAATTATTTCCTCTTGACTAATAAGATTTAAATATAAATAATTAAATTTCAATAATTTAAATATATAAACCACTTAATGATTTATATAATTAAATATATATACTTAAATAATTAATATAATGTCTAGCATAATTAGTATATTTAATTATCTTACACAGAATGCACTGAGCAATTTCGACTTTTCATCTCCTGAAAACCATAGAACGCTATCAATCAACAGCAACAAAGTAGCTGCTGGTTTTGAAGTTAAAATAGAGTTATTAAAAAAAGTAGTTCACATTTAGTTTGGGAGAGCTTTCTTACTGCTTTTTAAAAAGTAGGTCAGATTTCATTTGGGAGAGTTTTCTTACTGCTTTTTAAATAGCAATAAAAATATCTTTCCTGCTTTATTTAGAACACAAAGCGGCCAGAAAACTGGGCCAAATGAGGCTTAATATGTTCTTATCTGTGCTTAATCCGAAGAGTATGCTGTGAGCATGCATCAAGTGTACTTGGTTTGTTCAGTTTCTTCTCATTTGTTTAGTTTATTTTGGGTTTTTAATTTATTATATGTGCCGTCAAATTTTAGAAATGGATTTTATGACAAATTTGAATGAATATTTATTTGTGACTTCTAAATGCAGTGGATCCTGAACATAAATTAAGAATCAAGAGAGCGAAAAATGATGGTGAGAAGTATAAAACTAATAAGATAAAAAAAGATATAGACTTCATTTGAGACGGTTTTTTTGTCACTTCTTAAAGCAGCTTTTTAGTATAAAAATTAAAAATACTAAAAAGCTGCCTTAAGAAGTGTCACGACCCGACCCGACGGGGACGGATCCCGCCCGAGCCGGATCGCGACGAGAGACCTTCTTATCCAGGATCTGGCTTTGGATTAGGTTACTGAACTGATCTTCCAAATACTTAACTCAACAAACACACACAGAACAACAGAGCTACTAAAATCATCAAATGCAGCGGAACAAAACATCTATCTTTTCATTTCCTCAAAATAATCATCTACAGAACAGTACATGGCTTTTAAACAGAAGGAAAGACAGAACAGAAAAGTCATGACTGTACAAAAAAATCAAAAGTACAAAAGTACCTATACTGATCAGACTCTGAACTAATCCTGGACTTCCTTGCCTTTCCCAGAACCTGAAAACCACCAAAAAGCAAGGGTGAGCTCAACAGCTCAGCAAAGCAACAAACCACCAATCTAAATTCTCAGAAACCAAAACCAAACTCATCAGACAGATATCAGATCAGAAATCGAAACAGAATCGGAAATCAGAATTTGCAGATCATATCACATCAGAATTACAATTGCGTACAGAACAGATACAGAAAACAGAACATATACATATAACTAAATGCCCTGACACTGACGGAATCTCTACGGATTCCGGCCCCTTATGCCTCCCTTCCCAGACACTGACTGAATCTCATAGGATCCAGGCCCCTTATGTCTCCCTTTGTGCTCACGGCACCAAAACAGATGTGCTTATAGCACCAGAACAGAATTCATCGGATCCGGAACAGAACAGATATCAGATTTCAGATTTGATCTCATTTCAGATTTCCCGTTTCACTAACTGAATCTCATAGGATTCAGGCCCCTTATAACTCCCTTTTTATAGCTTATACACATAGCATTTCAATTCAGAAGAAATCCGAACAATTCAGAAATTACCCAAAAATCGGGCAGCACAACGGCAGTATACAGAATTTACACAAAATTTCCTGCAAAGAAAATTCACCGAATTCGCACAGAACATAGATAATCATATTCCAGAACATTTATTCTACTGCACAGAAAATTTCCAATTTCACAGAAAATTGTAGTCTACGAAAAACATCGCCGAATCAAAAATACCCGGACAAAAATCTTCGGAAAATAACCAAAATGTGCACACTCGGCACGTCAACAATATACAGAAACTTACGCGGTAAAAACTGAACCAATCAAAAGATACGGACGAAAAACCGTAACGAAAACGAAATCCGGACAGAAAAATACCGCCAACCGCGACGGAACTGAAAATTTAGAAAGACGGAATGTGCCTTACCTCGAGCACAGCAATTTCCTCAACAGTCACTTCGAACGAAAACGGTTCCGCGTCTTCCCGAAATAAACTTTTCCAAAAACTTCTTTTTCTCTCTTCTCAGACGCAAAATCAGATATTTTAATTTTGATTTTCTCTCTCTTCAAATGAGCTGAAATCAGCTTTATAATACACATATCGGCCCGGCCGATCGCCATATCGTCCTGGACGATCAGACCAAACAAGATCATCCTGGCCGATACTCCAGGGCGATTGCACGGCCGATCCTTATGAACAGTTACATCGTCCTGGACGATATCCAGATCGTCCCGGGACGATCCGACCAAATGGATCGTCCTGGACAGCTCACAGGGCGATGATCCGGCCGATACTTGTGAACAGTGCAATCGGCCTGGCCGATGTCCTCGATCGGCTGGACGATGCCTACAGGAAATCACCTGGAACACTTCTGGGTAAATTCTGGAACTCTTTTTCCACTGATCGTCCCAGGACGATCCCAGATCGTCCTGGACGATTCTGGAGCAGATCGTGATATTACAATCTCCCCAACTCAGAAAAAATGTCGTCCTCGACATTATCCAATCCAAACTCAGTCAAAACAAGTACGGGTACGACCGTCTCATATCAGACTCTTTTTCCCAAGTTGCTTCTCGTGCAGTCCGGTGCTTCCACTGGACTTTAACCATCGGAATCTCTTTATTTCTTAACTTTCGGACGTCGTATGCCAAAATAAGCTCTGGCTCTTCCTTGTACGCCAGATTCTCCTGAATCTCAACCTCGTCAGTAGATATCTTCTTCCCAGAGTCTGAAACCCACTTCCTCAGAGTGGATACGTGAAACACATTATGCACATCAGGTATAGAATCAGAAAGCAATAGGCGATAAGCAGCTTTTCCAATTCTTTCCAAAATCTCAAACGGTCCAACATACCTTGGACTAAGCTTGCTTACCTGACCAAATCTGCTCACACCCTTCATCGGGCTGACTTTGACATACACAAAGTCACCAACTTGAAACTCAACAAATCTGTGCTTCTGATTATAATACTTCTGCTGACGGTCTTGAGCCGCTTTCAATCTTTTTCTTATCAAACTGATCTTCTGAGCAGTTTCATCAGCAAAAGTGGCACCCAAAGCCTGTCTATCTCCGACCTCCGTCAGAGTCAAAGGAGTACGACACTTCCTGCCATACAGAGCCTCGTACGGTGTCATACCGATACTGGACTGAAAACTGTTGTTATAGGCAAACTCAATCAGCGGAATATGATCTTCCCAGCTTCCGCTAAAGTCCAGAACACAAAGCCTCAACAGGTCTTCCAATACCTGAATAGTCCTCTCAGACTGTCCATCTATCTGAGGATGAAAGGCTGTACTGAAATGTAATTTCGTACCCAAGCCTTGCTGAATACCTTTCCAAAGTCTGGAAGTAAAGCGTCCATCTCGATCAGATACGATCACACGAGGCACACCGTGCAATCTGACTATTTCCTTCACATAAATCTGTGCCAAGCGTTCAACTGAATCTGTTTGTCTGATCGGAAGAAAATGGGCTGACTTCGTCAATCGATCCACAACTACCCAAATGGCATCATGTCCTTGTCGTGATCGAGGAAAACCCATCGCAAAATCCATTGTTACCTCCTCCCACTTCCACTCAGGGATAGGCAACGACTGCAACAGTCTACCTGGTCGCTGATGTTATGCCTTCACCAACTGACAGGCTTCGCATCTCGACACAAACTCCGCCACATCCTTCTTCATCCCAGGCCACCAGAACAAAAGCTTCATATCAGCGTACATCTTACCACTGCCTGGATGAACAGTGTAGCCTGAATGATGAGATTTATATAGAATCTCCCGCCTCAAATCTCCAAACACAGGTACCCACAACCTGTTCTTACAGAAAATAGCACCAGAATCAGAAATTCGAAGTTCAGGAGTCTTACCAGATCCAATCTGAGCTATCAACTTCGAATAATCAGAATCTGACTTCTGGGCTTCTTGAATCCGTGCTTCCAAAGAAGACTGAATACTCATCTGAGTCAACTCCAAATCACTGGAGGAAATCACCTCCAACTGCAATCTCTCCAAATCACAAATCAGAAAGTCATCACAGGTAAGCTGAATACCTGATAATCCAGAAGACTTCCTGCTCAAAGCATCTGCTACCACATTCGCCTTTCCAAGCTGATACTGAATAGTCAGGTCATAGTCCTTGATCAACTCGAGCCACCTTCTCTGCCTCAAATTCAGATCATTCTGAGTAAAAATATACTTCAGGCTCTTATGATCAGTAAAAATCTCACATCTGACGCCATACAGGTAATGACGCCAAATCTTTAAAGCAAAAACAACTGCAGCTAACTCCAAATCATGCGTCGGGTAATTCTTCTCATGTGGTTTCAACTGTCTCGAAGCATAAGCAATTACCTGACCATGCTGCATCAGGACACATCCCAGTCCTTTCAGTGAAGCATCACTGAACACCTGAAAACCCTCCGTACCTGACGGAAGTGCCAACACTGGAGCTGAAGTCAAACAATCCTTCAGTCTCAGAAAACTAGCTTCACACTCCGGTGTCCAAACAAAAGGAACCGACTTCTGAGTCAGTCTCGTCAGAGGAGTTGAAATCTGTAAAAATCCTTTCACAAATTTCCTGTAATACCCGGCCATGCCCAAGAAACTACGTACCTCAAATACCGTAGTCGGCCTTGGCCAATCAGCAACTGCCTGAATCTTCTGGGGATCTACAGAAATGCCTTCTCCGCTAATCACATGCCCCAGAAAAGAAATACTCTTCAGTCAAAATTCACACTTGGAGAATTTGGCATATAGCTGATTCCTCATCAAAGTCTCCAACACAATCCTCAAATGTCTGGCATGATCATCCTCAGATGCAAAATATACCAGAATATCGTCGATGAAGACGATCACAAACTGATCCAAATACTCCCTGAATACTCGGTTCATCAGATCCATGAAAATAGCGGGCGCATTGGTTACCCCAAAAGGCATAACCAAAAACTCGTAGTGCCCGTACCGAGTACTGAAAGCAGTCTTCACCACATCAGATTTCTTTACCTTCACCTGATAATATCCGGATCTCAAATCAATCTTCGAAAATATCGAAGATCCGGAAAGCTGATCAAACAAGTCATCTATCCGAGGCAAAGGATACTTGTTCTTGATCGTGGCCTTGTTCAAATCTCTGTAATCAATACACATACGGAGTGTACCGTCCTTCTTCTTCACAAACAGAACAGGTGCTCCCCAGGGTGAAACACTAGGGCGTACAAAACCTCTATCAACCAACTCTTGAAGCTGAACTTTCAACTCAGAAAGTTCTTTCGGTGCCATCCTGTACGGAGCTTTCGATATCGGAGCGGTACCCGGAAAAACATCGATAGAGAACTCCACATGTCTATCCGGAGGTAAACCAACCAACTCCTCAGGAAAAACATCCACAAACTCCCGTACCACTGGGATCTCAGAAACAGAACCAACCTCTAGGTTCAAATCCCGCACTGAAGCCAAAAATACTGGGCATCCCTTCTTCCACATCCTGCTCACCTCCAACGCATCAGAAATCAGACTGGAGAGAACACCTCGTAATCCCTGAAATACAACTCTCTCTCCAGCCATAAGCAAACTCACTTGCTTCTTCAGACAGTCAATCTGAGCCTCATACTGACTCAGCCAATCCATTCCCAGAATTACATCATACGATGAAATCGGCAACCGAATCAAACTTGATTTCCACTTCTTGCCAGAAATCTCAATCTCACACAAACAAAACTGTCGAGCAATCAATGGATTCCCAACCGGTAAAATCACAGACAAAGAAACCGGTAAAACCATCGAATCCAAATGTAAAATCTCAAAACAGTGCTCGGACAGAAAAGAATGACTCGCTCTAGAGTCAAACAAAACACGACAGGGCTGATCAGAAATGTAAACCGTACCTGTCACAACATCCGGAGCATCTCGAGCCTCCTGCTGACTCAAGTTGTAGACTCGTGGCTGAACTGGAACAGGAGCTGAAGCAACAGAACTCTGCTCCCTCTGAATCGTAGGTGGTCTCCGTGGTGCAGAACTAGAACCACCACCTCTACCAGTAAATCCCTCATGGCGTGGAGGAACAGTCCTCGGTCTTCCTGCTGCTGAACCAACAGGTCTGACTAAGCCCTCAGATCGCTGCTCAAATCCCATCTGTGAACATTCTGCAATCCTATGTCACGGCTGACCACATCTGAAACAAAGACCAGCTATCCTGTAGCACTAGCCATGGTGTCGCCGTCCACAACTCTGGCACACAGGTGCCATACTGACAGATCCAGAACTAGTCGTACTGGTAGCAGTACCAGACAACCCTCCGCTCCTTCTGGAATCTCCAGATCCAGAACCAGAAACAAATCTCCTCTTTCCAAAGGAACCACTGCCAGAAGTCTCACCTCCAAACCTCTTCCTACTCGCAGTCCACCGTTGCTGAGTAGCCGTCATGTCATTCTCAATCAGACGAGCTCGCTCCACAAGCTCAGAGAAATCAGTGATCCTGAATGGTATCAAATGCTGCCTCAAAGTGTCTCGTAATCCTCTCAGAAACCTGTAGCACCTCTCAGCAGAAGTGCTAACCAGCTGCGGAGCGTATCTGGCCAATGCAGTAAACTCAGCCTCGTACTGCATCACCGTCTTGCTCCCCTGAACCAGCCTCAGAAAACTCTCCTGCATCTGCTGTCGTGCAGAAGGGGGAACAAACCAATCTCAGAACACTTCAGTGAACTCTTCCCAAGTGATCAAAGAGTTCAGTCTACCCTGAAATCTGGCTGCCTGCTGGCCGTCCCACCAGTGCTCAGCCTCTCCGTCCAACAGAAAAACAGCTAACGGAACCTTCCTGTCTGCAGGACACTGCATCCCGTCAAAAGTCTTTTCCAATCTCCTCAGCCACTCCTCGGCTGCTCTGGGCTCAACAGCTCCCTCAAATCTCGGAGGCTTCAACCTCAAAAATAACTGCAGGTGTCGATCAATGTCCTCAGATCTAACAGTAGAAGCTCTGCTCTGAGTCTCGCTCATCATCTGAGCAACAAGTGAAGCAAACTGAGACAGCGTATCAGCACCGACCATTGGGGCTGTACTCCCCACTGGTGCTGCCTGATCGGCACACTGCCCGTCTGTCATGTCTGGGTCTGGCTGATCCATACAGAAAAATCCAGAAAATCCGGAAAACTATCACAAAAACAACACAATAAAAAGCCAAACGACCCAAAACTACCCCCAGACAGACTCACTGATCACTTCCTAGAGCTCTGTTTTACAATCCAACCTGTCTCCAAAACCAGTGCTCTGATACCACAAAAGCTTGTCACGACCCGACCCGACGGGGACGGATCCCGCCCGAGCCGGATCGCGACGAGAGACCTTCTTATCCAGGATCTGGCTTTGGATTAGGTTACTGAACTGATCTTCCAAATACTTAACTCAACAAACACACACAGAACAACAGAGCTACTAAAATCATCAAATGCAGCGGAACAAAACATCTATCTTTTCATTTCCTCAAAATAATCATCTACAGAACAGTACATGGCTTTTAAACAGAAGGAAAGACAGAACAGAAAAGCCATGACTGTACAAAAAAATCAAAAGTACAAAAGTACCTATACTGATCAGACTCTGAACTAATCCTGGACTTCCTTGCCTTTCCCAGAACCTGAAAACCACCAAAAAGCAAGGGTGAGCTCAACAGCTCAGCAAAGCAACAAACCACCAATCTAAATTCTCAGAAATCAAAACCAAACTCATCAGACAGATATCAGATCAGAAATCGAAACAGAATCGGAAATCAGAATTTGCAGATCATATCACATCAGAATTACAATTGCGTACAGAACAGATACAGAAAATATAACAGATACATATAACTAAATGCCCTGACACTGACGGAATCTCTACGGATTCCGGCCCCTTATGCCTCCCTTCCCAGACACTGACTGAATCTCATATGATCCAGGCCCCTTATGTCTCCCTTTGTGCTCACGGCACCAAAACAGATGTGCTTATAGCACCAGAACAGAATTTATCGGATCCGGAACAGAACAGATATCATATTTCAGATTTGATCTCATTTCAGATTTCCCGTTTTACTAACTGAATCTCATAGGATTCAGGCCCCTTATAACTCCCTTTTTATAGCTTATACACATAGCATTTCAATTCAGAAGAAATCCGAACAATTCAGAAATTACCCAAAAATCGGGCAGCACAACGGCAGTATACAGAATTTACACAAAATTTCCTGCAAAGAAAATTCACCGAATTCGCACAGAACATAGATAATCATATTCCAGAACATTTATTCTACTGCACAGAAATTTCCAATTTCACAGAAAATTGTAGTCTACGAAAAACATCGCCGAATCAAAAATACCCGGACAAAAATCTTCGAAAATAACCAAAATGTGCACACTCGGCACGTCAACAATATACAGAAACTTACGCGGTAAAAACTGAACCAATCAAAAGATACGGAGGAAAAACCGTAACGAAAACGAAATCCGGACAGAAAAATACCGCCAACCGCGACGGAACTGAAAATTTAGAAAGACGGAATGTGCCTTACCTCGAGCACAGCAATTTCCTCAACAGTCACTTCGAACGAAAACGGTTCCGCGTCTTCCCGAAATCAACTTTTTCCAAAAACTTCTTTTTCTCTCTCCTCAGACGCAAAATCAGATATTTTAATTTTGATTTTCTCTCTCTTCAAATGAGCTGAAATCAGCTTTATAATACACATATCGGCCGGCCGATCGCCATATCGTCCTAGACGATCAGACCAAACAAGATCATCCTGGCCGATACTCCAGGGCGATTGCACGGCCGATCCTTATGAACAGTTACATTGTCCTAGACGATATCCAGATCGTCTCGGGACGATCCGACCAAATGGATCGTCCTGGACAGCTCACAGGGCGATGATCCGGCCGATACTTGTGAACAGTGCAATCGGCCTGGCCGATGTCCTCGATCGGCCTGGACAATGCCTACAGGAAATCACCTGGAACACTTCTGGATAAATTCTGGAACTCTTTTTCCACTGATCGTCCCAGGACGATCCCAGATCGTCCTGGACGATTCTGGAGCAGATCGTGATATTACAAGAAGTGGCAAAAAAGCCGCCCAAAAAAAGCCTTAGCTAATTTTTATGTATTGTGGGAAGAGTTTGAAGTGCCCGGACGAAAAGCTACGTCCAAACTCCACACATTAAAATTTCTCCGCAAACAACAATCTTCTAGTAGCCCTCTCATACTTCCTCGACAACAACTTTCTCATCCCGACCCCAACCACTGGCGAACGTTTCTAAATACCCTCTTCTTCTATAGTGAGGTTCTTCTTCTCTCCTTTCCCTCTTTTCTTTTCTTATGTTTCAAGTCCTCTGCCAACAAGTAGAACAAGCTCGATCAATTTGAATAACATACTACCAATAAGTTGAACAAGCTCGATCAATTTGATTGAACTAACTTCTTTTTTATGTGTTGGGATATTTGCATGCAATTTGCTAGCGCACCACCAACGTACCTACTCAATTCATGAGCTACATTTTGATAACATATGATTGCATTGATGTTGAATATTTTCAGCTAATTTTTTATGGCAAACTAATCTTTAATTATATCTATAATTTTATATCAACATGATAATAGTTCACTATTAAAGATAAGTATTTTATAAAATAAAATAATTATTGTATACTCATGCATGCCTAAATATGTAATAGCACTCAGCCAAAGGATTTGTTTTTTCTTCGATAAAGTCTCAAGACCGTTATGGTGTTATCTACGGACAAATTCAAACCCAATCCTTACGATAAAATAAAATTGATTTCTTCAAACTTTTGAGAGTGGAAACATTCACAAAATTTGATCCAATCTTTTGATAGTAATTTTTAGAATGTTTATTAATTAAATTAGCTAGCACCACTACCAAAACAAATATTGATATCTCATACATTGTTTTGATATTGTTGATGGAAAGGAATGAGATTGGAAGGGTTCAGTGTGTGTTTAATCAATGGTGATATGAAAAAACCATTATCATAAATTATGTAATCAACAAATAAAATATTCCTAAATTAGAAAATTTTATGCATTTTCTTAATTGAAGGAGGTGTTTGGGACTTCAAATATTGTTTTTTTAATCCATTTAAAAATTAATTTCTACTTAACTGTCTTAAATTAAAAAGTATTTTATTTTTATTGGTCAAATTCAGAAGGGGCCTAAAAAATAAAGGGTGTCCAGAAAGGTCCTCCAGCTCAACGCTCAGACGAGCTACAATCAAAAAGAAAATAAAACCTACGAGCCGATGGACATATTACAAAAAATGCAGAAAATATATATCATATATACTCATATAAAAATATATACAGTATTATATACAAGAAGCATTTCATATTAACCTATATGAGAATAGCAATTATACATATATTTATAGGAAATATCAAAAGCTATCATATCTGATATCATTTAGTATTCATGAAATTATCTAAAAATATGCAGCAAAAGCTACGAACCCTAACCAGCAACAATAGTGCATAATATTATATTGGCCATTGATCCAGTTACAGATAGCCACAAAAAAGAAACCTTAGGGATGACATAATTATCAACCTGGAGTAAAAGAGCCAGAGCACCACACTGAAAATACAATTGCTAAAAAAACTGGACTGAACGCATCGCACATATAACCTTAATAAGATTGAAATACTTAACCAAGGAGCATAAAGAACACAGCCAGATGCCATAATATGTCGGAATATCTAGTAACCAGAACAATCATGCCACAGCCACTATAACCAAGCATCCCTGGAACAGAAGCAGACCATTGCATTTAAAAGTTCTGGGCACAGCCAGATACCTAGATGATCAGACTTAAAATTCCGAGAAACCGAACACATACAATACAAGAAATGTGAGGGTAAACCAGTATTATGGTCAGCAATCATACCCGGTGTTTGGACACAAGCGGATAGCAAATCTCCTGCATTAGTATCTTAAATGACTTAAATATAAACCATACTTGACTAACCAATACTAAAACTTGTACTTTTTTAGAACTCTTCAGAGCACATACTTTTCTTGAAATTTTATCTATGCTTTCTCTAAATCAATAAATATCATATCTAAAGCCTCATTATTCTCTATATACTTCTCCATGCATGAAACCTCTCTAGCTTACATAGCATATCTATCTTGTATGAATCCAAATTGATTTTGAGAAATATTAGTATCATTGGTCATGTATTAGAATAACTATTTGTCACAAAAGTTTATTGATTTTTTTATAAAACTTTTTCAAAATAACTTAAAACTATATATATATATATATATATATATATATATATATATATATATATATATATATATATATATATATATATATATATATATAATATATATATATATATATATATATATATATATATATATATATATATATATATATATATATATATATATATATATATATATAAACAATACAAAAACTATTGGATAATTATGTGTGGTGGGTGGTTAGACGTAGCCATTCGTGGGATAAATATATAAGAAAAAGACAAATAAGACATTGGATGGGCCAATCGATCAATTCATTTTGCTTGTTTTAAGGAAAAAAAAAAAGAGGACAAATGGCATATCATTAGTAAAATTGAAACAAAAAAACAATAATCCCAAACAGGAAGAAGAAAGCCGGCCAAAGTTCTTGACAGATCTTAAGAAAACATTTTAATCTTAGTAAAAAAAAATGACCATGCAATGAATGAGTCGTCCCCAACTCATTATAAAAGCAGCTAAACATCACATAAAATTCATGCTCACATAAATCTTCTCATACTGATCTATTAACTTTGCTTAAGATCGCCGGCAATGGAGCTATCAAAGAAACTTTTTCTCATAATGGCTATGGTGGCTTTTCTCTGCATCAACAATAGTGCAACAGTGGCCTCTGGTAATATTTTATTCTCAAAGTTTATTACATCTTTTTATGATATTCGATATACTAATCGATGATGCTATAAACATCAGAGCAAGAGGAGTTTAGCTATAAAAGAGGAGCTTCGAATGGGCCTGAGCACTGGGGAAATATCAGTAAGGATTGGGAGACCTGTAAAACTGGGCGCATGCAGTCACCAGTAGCTGTAGATGATAAAAATATAATAGTAGCTCACCAACCTGAAGATCTCCAATGGAGTTATCGTTCTGAAAAAGCTGTGATGATGAATCATGGGCATGCCATAGTGGTAACTATATATGAAAACTTCACTATATTATTTAAGAAAATCAAACTTATGACTTCATAAATATATATATTGGATTGTTTATGGCATGATAGATTGAATGGAAAGATGAAGCAGGAGCTGTTTGGATCAACAAGACAGAATATCCATTGAAGCAAGTGCATTGGCACATGCCTTCAGAGAACACAATTAATGGTCATCGGTGGGTGACATAACCGGCCATGCATTCAAGCTGAAAGTTTTAATAAAAAGAAGGAAAACATAGTAGCAAAACAAGCTTAATGAGCACAAGTAGTTTTGGTATTGATGTAATTATTCTGTGCGGATGCGAAACAGTTCAGAGTCTAATCAGAACGCGAACCTCACAGGGTACCGATAGCGGTACTGAGCACCGGTGCCGAGCAAAAACGTGATGTGATGCGTTATGATTGGTCTCCGTACGTTGTCGGGTCCGCACAATAACTTTTCACTAATAAAAGAGCTTACTTCTGTATTCAAGCTGCAAGTTATAAGTGATCACATTCAATAATCTCTTTTATTTTCATATAATCTGATTAATTAAAATTTTTATTTTTTATTATATCTTCAACACAGATTTGATTTAGAGGTTCATATGCTTCACCAGCGTGCCACTGACCAAAAAATGGCCATGATAAGCAACTTATATAAAATCGGTAATCCAGATCCATTCTTTACCAAGGTATGTAATAATTAATTAAGATTGCTTCTAAGTTATTTAATTATGCATATGTATATATACTCTATCTTTTTGCATGAAAATATTTAAATATACACTGTAGGAAAATCGTCAATTACTAGTGGAAATATAAATCCATTCTAAGTTATTTAATTATATAGCCTGACCGCCAGCCTGGTTGCCCGTTGCCCGCTCGCTAGGCCTGCCCGCCAACCTACATGCGCTGGAATTCGAAGTGAATATGATTTCAAATACCCAACCAGTTTGTTGGAAGGACAAAAGTGTTTAAATGTCACACTTTTTTATTTAGAATATAAGAACTAAAATCCAACGAAAAAACCTCCGCAAAATATGTAGAAAAATTAGTCGGACATATTCCGACGTGGAACATATTCCTCCGGGAAATAGTACGCCTGAACGTCGCCAGAAAAATTCTCCAATAATGAATAATTTTCCTGTAGTGATAATAATTTACTAATGCATGGTTATTAATACTTGAATATTGCCAACCAATGTTACAATAATCAAACTTATCTTTTTGTTATTAGGTTGAGAAATATATTGGTGCCATAAGCAGAAAAATGGATGCAAAAGTGGAGATGGGAATTATTGATCCTAAGGAGATAAGTAGAGTGATTGACAAATATTATAGATTGAAGGGATCTATTACTATTCCACCATGCACTGAAGGAGTTACATGGACTATCAATAGAAATGTAAATGGTTTGACGTTTAATTTCTCATTCAAAAATTGGATTTTATCCTTCAAACTAATACTTAAAACTTGATATAAATGTTTTGGTTAACTTACAAAGAATACGAATGATTTTCACAGGTCAGAACTATATCAGTAGAGCAGCTGAAATCATTAAAAGAAGCAGCTGTAGTCGTAAGTTTTCACAAAATCCCCACATAAAATATGATATATACATTTTTGCAGTGTGTTGATTAATATCATGTTTTCTCCCTGTGCAGGGATATGAAATGAATGCAAGACCTCTACAACCACTTAATGGCAGGGAGGTTGAGTTGTTCGCATAAATCTTCACAAATTAATATACTTGTTGGAATAAAGTAAACACTATAGAAAAATCATTCATTACTGACAGAAAATTTTTTATTTTCCTGCGGATTTCTGGTGGAAAAATTTTCCATGAAAAAAAAAACAAAAAAAATTTTTCATCAGCTGTCCGACGGAAAATAAGCCGTCAGAATAAGCCCGTGCTCGAAATTTTTCGTCTGCCTGCGCATGCTGCCTGGATGCCTGACAGAACACAGCACCTGCCCATGAGATTACACATAAATAAGAACATTTTATTTTGTTGTATGAGATCTTCAGATTAATGTTTCTGTCAACTTTGATATTCTCATGAAGAAATAACATCATGCTTAGTTTTGGAATATTACGTCTTTCTATATTAATTAGAACTCAATGAAGAAGGATTAGTAATCAAATATGACGACAAGAAAAAAATTGGGCAAGACTAAAATCTGAAATGATTGCCTTTCCACCATCATAAATCAAATGAGAATGTCAGTATATATATTCCTAAATCCTAAATAATAAATATGCCAAAAAGAGATTCATGTCTGTTATATTTGGCAAACATTCAACAAATATTTGCATGACATGCAAGATTTTGAATGATTATAACAAATATGACCGATTTGCCATTGTTGAGACCTCTAAATTTTCATATGATCAACGAACTTTTTTTAATACAAAGATCATAACAAATATGACCTAAAAGTCAAATATAATTTTCACAAATTGTAAATAATATTTCTTTTATATTAAAAGCTTATTTTGTGATATGAGGCTAAAGAACAAGTAGTTTCTAGTTTCAACGATGGGTGCATGATGGATGCTTATATGAGAATTTGGTGGAAAACATTTGTATAAAATATTCAAATAAAAAATAATTGTAATAATTTTTAAAGTTCTTAAATTTATAAGTTCATAATTATTTGTATATTTATAATTATTCAAATAAAAAAATTATTTATAATTTTTAAAGTTCTAAAACTTCTCTTTAAATGTGAAATTAAATGATATTAATAAAAAATATTTTGTATGACTTTTTAAATAAAGTTTTATATTTTGCTTAAAATAGATATAGGTATAATTTACATCTATAAAATATTTTGTATGACTTTTTAAATAAAGTTTTATCTATAAATTATGTATAAATTTCAAAAATAATATATAGGTATAATTTACATCTATAAATTATGTATAAATTTCAAAAATATATATATATATATATATATATATATATATATATATATATATATATATATATATATATATATATATATATATATATATATATATATATATATATATATATATATATATATATATGAATTTTATTCATTTATTAGTCTCAAAATTCTTATAATTAAGAAAATTTTAAGATTAAATTAGCATCATTATTATGTTAATTTTATTAATTTTTAATAATGTTATTATTTATTACATCATACGCTTCGACCTCGGGTTGACCAGTCGAACCGTGAACCTCTCCTTATTCCGGTTCGTTGTCAGGTCTGCTTTTCACAATTTTGCTTAAAATAGAGTTTTAGCACAAAAAATTTAATTTTAAAACTTTGTTTTAAAAAACAATAAAAAAAATGTCCGAAATGAAGCCTAAATGTTGCAATAAGTTTGGCACTATTTGATCTTCAATTGCAGAAAGTCCATATTAGACTATAATACCACTTGATATAGTGGTGCTAAGTGGTTGAACAATAGTAGATGAAAAGGCAAAAGTATTTGATTGAGTGAATTTCAAATTTGAAACTCACCCTCTAGTTCAATTACGATGTATTTGAGAATCTTTACATTTGACCAATTTTTAAATACAACGTAAATTCTTTCATAACTATCACAAGCCTCCGTAAGCTATTGCCCAGTCCACCATCTCCGTCGTTGGCCATTGCTTATTGCTACCATAACTGCTCACCATCAGCCTTCCATTGGCCAACATCATTATTGAGCTTTATACTGCATTAATTTTACTTCAAAAAAAAAAAATACCTACATTTATTTTACACTCATCTATATAATTTCAAATATTTCAAATGCATTATATTCCTGTTACACTATATTGCATTTTATTGTGCATTTTTTTCCGGCAAACCAAACGACCTCTAAATATACTAACACTTTTCTATTCTTTTCCACAATCACATTAAAACATAAATACATAAAATGAAAGAGAAATAAAAATAAAATAATGAGATAAATATTTCAATAGGCAATAGTTGCATGAAAAGGCCACAAAAGGTGTACAATTTCTTCTGATCATAACTTTGTCGACCGGCTTGTGGCCACAAGAGTAGTAGTGATGTTGCATCAATCAGTGTCTTAGGCTTCGTTTGGGACAGCTTTTTTACTGTTTTTTAAACCAAAATTTTAGTAGAAAAAAAAATAAAATTTTAATTAAAAAACTGCCTTAAGAAGCAATAAAAAAACTATCCCAAACAAAATCTTAACTTTTTAACACGTCCTGAACGTCCCCCTTCATTGAATTTGGTGTGGGTGAGGCAACCAGAGAATGCCAAATAGAAGTTAATAAACCATAAAATTTTGCTCAACTAGTAACAAAATAAAACCTTAGAAGAACTTGTAATGCGAGCAAATAAAATATCTTCATAGAAATTTGGAAGCGTGGCACATTTGTTTCTTGTAAACAATGCCAAACTGTTGATAAAAAATATATACAACATTGGTTGAAACATGCATTTCTATAGTAGTTGCTTGATGTTCTGGGACAAAACTCAACATTCTCCGACAACAAAGCCAGATCCTTTCACAAATTATTCTGTGCGGAGTCCGGACGTTATCCAGAGACCAATAAAAATATGCCACGTCACCCCAAATGCGTACCGCACTCGGTATCAAGCGTGATACCGAGCAGTATCTGGTGTCGGTACCACACTCGGTACCGAGCAATACCAGACGGTTCTCCGGTCCGGTGTCTGCACAAAATAATCTCTCTCACCACCAACCATAAATCTTCATTTTCTGGGTGGCCAAGTGGAACTTTTATTTTGTACTGACACCATACGGGAGAACCGTCCGGTTAAGCATTGAGTACCCAGCAGTATCCAGCGGTACCTAGCGGTACCGAGTGACGGTACCGAGTTGAGTACCCACCAATGAGGTGACTTGACAAATTTTTATTAATCTCCGGACGCCCTCTGCACTCTGCACAGAATAATATCTCGGCCAAGTGGCATAAGAAACGCGATCCAGCTAGTTACCTCCACAAGCAAACACTGGGAGAGTAGTCACAACTCTAAAACCCAGTAGGAATAGTTAATGGAATCCGGTAGCAATGCCATGACCAGCTTCTCCTGGAAATCCCATCCACCAAGCTAAAACTTTTTTGAATATCATACAAATCAAAGTCTTATCTTGAAGTTTACTTCATCCAAAGGCTGCAGCAGGCTCTCGACATGACTCCCTGAACTTGTATCGTGCATCATCCCATCTAAAAACCATTCTAATGGATCTAAGATCGAGTTTTAGTCCTTTAAGACTCATCTCTTCTAGAAAAAGAATAGCTTTGTTGATACTCCCAGCCATGCACAATGAACATATAAACATTGTATAAATAGCTGAGTTTGGCTCAAGGCCTTGCTTTACCAATTCATCCAGTACCTCATTAGCAGCCTCAAAACTTTCCATTTCACAAAGCCCCTCCATCAAGGTGGAAAACATGATCAAATCTGGTTTAAGACCCTTCTTCCCCACATCTCTTACGAGCTCCTGTGCAGCTTTCATGTCTCCAATTTTGAAGAATCCATTGATCAAGGTAGTATACATGACTACATCAGGCTTCAGAGCTTTGGCCTCAGCCTCTACAAATAGCTTCTTGGCAGCCTCCAAATTCCCCATTTTGCAATGCCCACGAATCAAACAATTATAAGAAACAATATCGTTAAATCCACTTGAATCCATCTGTTGAAATAGCTTACTAGCATCCTCCACCCTCCACCCTTTACATAAACCATAGAGCAAAGTCCCATACATGGACTTATCAATGCTCAATCCCTGCTGAGACAAATCATTAAGAAGCATTAACGCTTCATCTAACCTTCGCTGTCCGCTCAGAGCACGCATTACTATAGTGTAAGTGACTGTGCTGGGTCTCGGTCCTTGAGTAAGCATGTCTTTGAGCATTCTCAAAGCCTCATCTACATGGCCTGCCATGCAAATCCCATGAATCAGAACATTATGAGTGTCAACATTAGGAATAACTCCTTGACTAAACATGTCAACAAAAAGCAATTTTGCCTCAGTTACCATCTTCTTCCGACCCAGCAAGTTGACAAAACAGTTACACGCCCAGATATCTGGTCCAATTCCCACTTTGCTCATCCTACCATAAATCGCCTTCGCCTCCTTCACCTTCGCATCCTTACAAATTGCAGCAAGAACACAACTGTAGTTCACATCGCTGGGCTCCAAAGCAAGCTGAATCATTTCTCGAATTAAACTGAGCCCCATTCCTGAATTTGAGCATCCGCTGCGTGACACGGCTCCAATCAACATGGAGTATGTGTATCGATTAGGCATTTGTCCCTCTACGCGCATATCATCGAGGAGTTTAAATGCGTCGGAAATGTGGTTCTCTCTGCAGAATCCTTTGATCAATGTGTTGAAGGTGCAAACATCAGGTGCAAGCCCTGAGTGGCGCATTTCATCGAACAGATTGAGAGCTAGCGAAAAGCAGCCCGTTTGGAAATGGCAGTTAAGCAGGATATTGTAGGAAACGAGATCGATAGAGACGGCAAGTGTGCGAAGAGAGTGGAAGAGGGTGATGGCGATATCGAATTGGTAGCTTCTGGAGAGGGAAGCCAGCACGGCGTTCAGCGTGGAGGCGGGAACAGTTTGGGAGGAGCGGGCGGAGCTGAGAAGAAGGGAG
The DNA here is from genome assembly GCA_016618105.1 of Dendrobium huoshanense. NCBI lineage: Eukaryota > Viridiplantae > Streptophyta > Magnoliopsida > Asparagales > Orchidaceae > Dendrobium > Dendrobium huoshanense. The sequence goes on along the minus strand of CM028349.1, from coordinate 33,265,555 downwards.
ATAGCGGAGGAGAAATCGCCGGCGGCGAGGTGGCGGCGGATAAGAGATTCTGTGTGGGAGGGAGGGAAGTGTACGGGAGGAGCGGAAGTGGGAAGAAAGGGAGGATCTTTGAACCCGACATGATGGAAGGCGATAGGAGAGCATGGCAAGGGGCCGAAGGAGAGGTGGAGATTTGGAGAACATTGTTTTCTTCTCTCGCGCTCTCTATATATATATATCAATATATGAGGAGCGTGGGAGGAAGATGGCTTTGGAGCGGACGATTAAAGGGTGAAGAGCTAGAGTTAGCGCGCAGCCGCCACGGCGCCAAGATCTGTAGACTCGTGTGAGAGGGCTGCGAACGAACTCAGTCGAGCCCAAGTATGTGAGTGTTCATGTTTATGTTCGTTTATTATTGGCTTGTTCAAGTTTCGTTCGTGTTTGATTTGAGTTTTATTGTTTGTGTTCATGTTTGATACGTTTAAATTAACCGTGTTTAAGTTCGGTTCGTTTAGTGCTTAACTAACTTTAAACAAATAAGCCTTAACGAGCTATGTTCGTGAACATATTTAGCAAATTTTTGTAAACTATCAAACAAGCATGTTCATGAATAAATCTAACGAGTATTTATGAGCTGTCAAATGAGCAAGATCTAACGATGTAATATAATAAAATAGAAATTGTAAGGAAATTTAAAATACAAAATGTATTATAATATTTAATTAATTTAATTTTTTAATTAAAATAATTATATTATTATGTTATAATAAAGTAAAATTTATGTATATTTATCAATTTTATAATTAAATATTAATCTAGTTTTTATCGAGCTTATTCACGAGTTCTAAATTGAACACGAATCGAGCTTCTTATCAAGCTTAATGTCGAGCATGTTCACATGTATCAAATGATGTTGTTCGTGAACATAAATGAACCGAACACATTAGTGTTCAAGCTTGTTTATTTAAGGATTGAGTATTAAAAATGATGTTCAAGTTTGTTTGTTTAGTTAATTAAATGATCACAAACGAGCTTTAATTGAACCGAGCAATGAGTAGCTCATCAAACGTTTGGTTTGCTTGCAGCCCTAATGTGAGTATAATATATCTAAAAATTTTATGTTTCATCCTAATTTATTTTTTTATATCTCTAATCTTTAATTTTGAATAATAAATTTTAGTCAAACATATCTCATTTAGTAAATCAATTATTTAATGATCTATTATTATCATCTATTTGTCAAAAGTATCTTTTAATTTCACCAATATTATATCCTATGTTAAATCTATTTATTTTAAATTTATTGGCATTCATTTTACATAGTGATTAAATGAATATATTTTCTACTCTAGCTTAATTAGATGTGCCTACAAAACTTTAATTTAATTTTCATTAATTTATCTTTAATAGATATTAGTATTAGTTTTATTCATCTAATATATTCATACCTCAATTTATATTTTTTTTCTAATTTTATCGTGCACATCAATCTTGATATTCCACTTTTTTCACACTCAATTTATTTATAAAAAAAATTCAACAAACAAATACTTTAATTCATACAACATAACAGTGTTAAGCATATTTTTTTGAATTTAAATATGCATGTTCTTCCTCATATCTTCATTATTTTGCAGGACAAATCAAGATATTTAACCACAATATAGGGAACATAAATTATTTGGAAATTTTATTAAATGAGAATTTTAGTTAAAGAATGTCTTCTTTTGTGACATATTATTAGTAGATATGATATCCTATAAAGTTTAGGTAATAATTGATTGGCCAATACCTACAAATGTAAGTGAAAGTCATAGTTTTCTTTATTTGGTTGGGTATTATAAAATAATTTTGAATTTTTTTTTTCATAATTTATAGTACCACTGATCAGGCTTATCGAGAAAGCTATAAGCTACTAACTTTGATTAGACACTGCATTACGATGAGATATTTCAAGGGTTAAAGCAGTATTTGGTCATAGCTCTTGTTTTAGAATTAATTGAGGGGACAAAATGATTTCAAATTATAGTGATACATCATTAAGAGGCCATTGTTGTGTTTTGATTTAAAATAAGAGAAGTCATTGTATACGCTTCTATATAACTAAAATTTATGAGAAGATTTATCCTGCATATGATATAAAACAACCAACTATTATATTTGTACTAAGGATATTGAGTCATTATTTGTATAGGGTTATGTGTGGGTTGTTTATTGACCATCAAAAATTAAAATATATATTTACTTAAGAAGAGTTGAATCTAAAACATATGAGATGTCTTGAGTTGATAAGGGATTATAATTTAAATAGCTATTATCAATCAAAGAAAACAAATAGGCTTTGAACAAAGTGAATCATTTGAATCACCTAATAATGATTCAAGAGTTAAATTAATTCAAATGAATCACCATGAAAATTGATTGAATCAAGAAAGACATAGTCAAAGCATTATTAAACTAGCTCAGCTTTTTCATAAGGGTAAGTGGGATCCACATAGGGTTAGTTTATGGTCAAACCAGTACAACATATGGCGTAAATCAAGTGCTGGCCATCTAAATAATTCTAGTGGCCTATTAGACTATAATGGTTATAATATAGTTTAGGGCTTGCTAAATTAAAGGAGGATTGATTTAAAGGATTGTTAGGCCAAGAGTAAGTTGGTCAAGGGTTTGTTAGGCATTCATATGTATTACCTTTTGCTACGATATGTTTATCCAATCTCTTAGTCTAGGGCTAGTTAAAAGTGGTTTTAAACTTAGCTCAAAAAGTGATGCAACAAATTCATCCCCAACTTTTACAGTAAAATCTTTCTAAGTTCTATTAAACATGTTGGCATTACCTAAATTTAAAATGTTAACATTTTTTATATTGAGTTCATAAAATTTTTGCTTGATAAAAGTAAAATATAATAAGGTATCAAATACTATTCAATAGCACCAAAATGAATTTTAGGAATTTTGCTTTAGATTGAACTTAGGGAGGCCATATATATATGCAACTAAAATTTTTTACTTAAAATAACAAGATCAATTTTAGTTATTACTAACTTCTTTGATTGTGCATAACAGTGAAATTGTAGGACTCTTCCTTAAGATTAAGCACAAGATGGTCATATATAAGTACAACTTGAAATTTTGCATTATATAATTAAGACTAGTTTATTAACTAGAACTTTTCTATTTTTGTATAAAACAAAAATTTTAGGACTTTTTATTGAGATTAAGCTTAAGAGGTGATAAATAACTATAAACTAAAAATTTGCTTCAAATTAGTAATACTATTTTTAGTCAACTATAAAGTGCCAATAATAAACGCAAATGATATAACTTTTTTTAAGTTTGAGATGCAAGGGAAAGCTCATTAGGGTTTTCCAAAATTATTAGCTATTTGAAAAAAGGGTTTCTCAAATCAATGTCTCCAAGAATTTAAAAAGTTAAAAGAGAACTCAAAATTAGCTTTATCTTCCTTTGGCGAAGGATAATGTGACAGGTTATAATATATGCCCATTGCCCACCTTGAATTAATCTATTAATACTATTTCCATTAGGACTTATTAATTTCTTTGTGATCTTGGCAAGCGTATTCACCTAATAATTATCAAAATGTGGCACTCTCATCAAATTTTTTTTTAGTAACACGCGTAAGTAGATTCATTACTTATTAATGATGTGCACAATCACAGTTTAAAAGTATCTTATACTAATGAGTTGATTAATGTAAATTGCGAATCACTAAGGATATAAATTCCTTAAATTCTTATTTTGATTGCTACTTATTAGCCAAAAGTAAAGGCTTTGTATTTGGTTTCATTATTGGAAAGATGTTATAAGGGTTTAAAAGAGTAGCATAATATGCACATAAATGAATACTAGAGCAGTTCTAACTTGAACTTAAGGAAGCGTATTTGCATTTATGATATTGATATATGATGCACCATCAAAGTATAATTATCACATTAGAGCTTAATTATTAATCTTCTCGATTATTGTTTGCTCATTTGACAAATGGTAATTAAGTGGAGAATACGTAGGAGCAAGATATGCCAATAGGAAATCAACAATCACATGTGCATTAGCAGTCCGTTAAAGAAAAATGATTACGCCAAATTTCATGAAAAATATTGATCATCAAGCTAGACATCCTTATTATATTGTCCTATTCATCAAATACTGAAAAAAGATTTACCCATGAAATAAATTTAATCTTGTGTGACTTCATATAATATAATGTCATTCTCTTTACATTCCTCAACACTCAACAGCTTGTGCTAAGAAGGCAGCATGAGACTTATGTGATGCTTGCTTCTATATACAAAAATCAAGATTTTCTTGATATATGAAATGCCAAGATAGGAGGTAACATCATATAGTGATTAACATTATCAAATTGTTCATAACAACTTTAACCCATTTTAATATTACATTTTTAACAAAGACAATGAAAACTGACGCCCACGGAAATTTTTTTGAGATAAAGTGCCTCGAAAATGTCAAATCTTTAAGGTATGTTTTACCAAGTTAAGTAGATATGATGCGTTATTTCCAAAATACATTGACATCTTCTTTTTATATATATGTTTTAATAATTATCTTCCCATATATGTATATTTATGATAATTCTATACATATGCACAATAGAACACAACAAAAATATAATTTTGAATTATAACTTTTTATGTTAAAAAGATGCTTCAGAAAATAATAAAAAAGTTTTAGCAAATGAAAACTAAAATTTCATTTAGGACAAATTTCGTACATTTCTTATGTTAATTTTTAAAATAGAAAAATAAATTTAAAAAAATATCAAAGCTATCTCAAACAAAACTTTAGATTTGAGCGTGGTCTACAGTCTACTCAACGGTAGAAGTTCTGATCTATCATAATTCTACGCTAAAAAACATGATAAATTATTCTATGCGGAGTTCGGACGAGAACAACTGTTTCAACATGTGAGTGTACATACACTATATATAGTGTGTGTACACATATGTAACATATATTGTATACATTATGTACAGAATGTAAGTACACTCACAATTTAGACGATTATTTCCGTTCGGACTCCTGAAAAATTATTTTTGTGCGGATTTCATCTAGACATATAAGCATACACACATTATATATATAATATATGTATACATATATAATATACACTATATATATTATATGTACACTCGTAATTCCTTTACACTGCCACAGTCCTAACGGACACAAAATAATTTCTCCAGCTTCCTAGTCTCACCGCCGAGCACCGTACCCCATCGCCTCCAATTACCAGAGACGTCGATCGATAATTGCAAAATTTACCCTAAGGAAACGGGGAGAAAAATGGCTCCCAGATCTGCTGTTTTCTGTCTTTCCCTCTACCTCCTCGTCATCGTCTTCTCAGTCTCTGGAACCGTCGGCGTTTCTGCGTCATCCGACGATGACCTGGTGGACGAACTGGAATCTCTCCAGTCGAAGTCGCCCTCCGGAGTGATTCATCTAGACGACCGCCTCATCTCCCGCTTCCTCACATCGGTTAAAATTCCACGCCCTTACCACCTTATCATCTTCTTTGATGCCAGCTCCCTCCGCTCCAAATCCGAACTCCACCTTCCCCAACTCCGCTCCGAGTTCGCCATAGTCTCGGAATCATTTGCTGCCAACCACCGCGGCCTCCCCTCCGCTTCCAAGCTCTTCTTCTGCGACATTGAGTTTAGCGAGTCCCAGCCTTCCTTCTCTAAATTTGGTGTCAATTCCCTACCCCATGTACGCCTTGTCTCCCCCACAACCCGATCCCTGAGCGATTCAGACTCGATGGACGCCTCTGCCTTCTCTCGCCTTGCTGACGCGATGGCAGAGTTCGTTGAATCCAAGACTAAGATCTCCGTTGGCCCCATTCTTCACCCACCGCCCGTCTCACCCCGCCAGCAAGCCGTCCTCCTCCTTGCCCTCCTCATTGCTGCCCCCTTTATCATAAAAAAGGTCCTTGCTGGAGAAACCCTGCTGCATGATTCTAGGGTGTGGATGGCTGGTGCTGTGTTCGTCTACTTCTTCAGTGTTTCAGGTTCGATGCATAATATAATTAGGAACATGCCTATGATGATGACCGACCGGGATGGGCGTCCGGTGTTCTTCTACCAGGGATCGGGGATGCAGTTGGGTGCGGAGGGATTTATCGTGGGGTTTCTGTATACTCTGGTGGGTTTGGTTCTGGCGATCGTGACACATGGATTGGTGCGTTTGAAGAGTGTGACGGTGCAGCGGGGAATGATGCTTGCGGCGATGGTTGTGGTGTATTGGGCTGTTGGGAAAGTGATTTCTTTGGATAATTGGAAGACAGGATACAGCGTCCATGCTTACTGGCCTTCCAGCTGGAAATGAAGAAAAATTTTGAAAGGTATCAAGGTATGCAATCAGCTTGTTTGTTTCTCTGTTGCTCATTATTCAAAAAGTTTACCTTGATGCTCTTTCAGTTGATTGGACGATACTGGTTTTTCTTTCTATACTTTTGAAGGCAATGCTTTATCACTATGAAAGTTGAAGACTTGAAGCTCTGCTGCTAGTTTGGTCTTCTTGATTGCCAGTTATTGTTATAGTATTTTTGAGCAAAATCATTTGGATAGCCCTTTTTTTTTCTTATATTTTGCAATACATAACAGTTGACTATATTGGAAATCTGCATGTAAAAGCTAAGTCATAAACATTGCCTAACTTTGTGCAACAAAAACATCAACCTAGGAGCAAGTATTTTCTGCAACAATAGGACAAGAAAATCTACATGATTTTGTTTAAGCGTATGATTTGATTCACTCATAAAGAAGTTATAATCATGACATACAATAGAAGACCACTTATTAGTTTTTCCCAAAATTCGAGTACACGCTTGTTCAACAAAGTAAAAGAGATGCCTTAAATATCTGAAAACAAAAAAGAGAAGATAATTTAATGAACATAGCAAACTAATTGGATTAAACAAACACTAAAAAATCATCATTGCAAATTTTTTTCAAAAACATAGATATGATAAGTTGGACTTTTGGAAATAAACTTATTATGATTCCTTTCTCTTTCTTTCTTCATATCTATTGTCTTCTCTATCTTTTCTTAATTCTTTCTTAATTTCTTTGTCAAAAACTCAAGATTGTCTTATACTTCCATTCTAATTCAGCTTCCATATACAACTTATAGAATCATCAATACGACACTTGATTCTTACCTCAATATATGGTTTATGCATGGATTTTAAGTCAATACCTGACATATCGCCTATCTCATGATTCATGCATGATATTGAATTAATACTAACAAATCTCTCATTTGGAAATTGATTATGGCAAAAGTTGGATCACATTCGTGTCTCCTCTCTAAACCAAGAAATTTAAGCTACCAAAGCCCTGAATGGCTTAACACCATACAATCTTATTAGGATTACATGTCATTTGAGTACTTGGAAGAGACCTTTATAGCATAAATGCTTTACATTGAAGTGGTAGGTACCCTGAACTTGATCTTACATCTTCTTTTGATTTTTTTTGTTCCCCAAAGATAGTCATTTTAGTAACCCTTGCTACAGTATTGAGTTCACCTATAATGCTCTGAATTGAATATGGTAAGAATTCATGAATTCATTTAACGTCTGCTAAATTTTTATGAAATTTCAGAACTTATTTTCATGTTAAATTTTTGTCGAAAGATTTGTGGTTTGAATTGGAAAAGTAAGAACATGTCAAGTGGAAAATTCCTTAGGAGCGTTGTGGCGCTGCCCTCTCTGTTGAGTTTGAAATCACTTGGGGGCATTATGATGCTTTAATGGTGGGGCTGAGACCCTGCCTTCTTTATGTTGGGAAGCACTTGGTAGTTGCGACGTTGAGGTATCTATTTGTCTGGATAAATTTCATTGGAGAGCTTCGACATTAGGCTCTAGGCTCTCTATCTGCATGTTAAGAAATTTTCTTTGAGAGCGCTACGGTGCTAGACCAATTTTTATGTTTTTATATAAATATCTCTAACCAATACCAATCACATATTCATTTCGCCTAAGTACCATAGAGAGGAGCTGGAGAGATGAAGACAAGAGGAGAGAGAAAAAGAAATGAAAAGCTAGGGTTTGGCAGTTGCGGAGCCGATTTCGTTAGTATGGCCAATTGGGAAAAGTTTTCATCTTGAGGTGGTTTATCGATACCTTGTTTTAGATTTCAATTTTGATGTTTGAGTGGGTGTTTTTTGGGTTGACAAAAACATAGATTTAGAAAGTTTTTATAGTGCTGCTTTTGGTATGTTGCAGAATAGAAGATTTTGATCATATTGACAAAAAATATGAATTTTTCACGGGGTGGTCTTTTTCGCATACTATTTTAAATATTTTTGTGAGTCTGCTAATATTTTTAGAAATTACTATATTACAAGAAATGCTTTAAATGATGCTATGGATATTCTCTATGAATGATTTTGTGAATTGTAATTGTCAAAATGTGAGCACAAAATTCGCCCCAAAAAATCCTACTAATAAGCCGTATGGGTGGAATTTTATATATTTTTATGAAATGTTACTTGCTATTTATATATATTGCAAGTGCCTATATTTCTATGTTTGTGTATGAAATGTGAAGTAAAAGGAGAAAATGTATTTGATTAACTATTGCTAGATTTCTGAGCATTTTATCATTTATCATAGCATGTTGCCTATTGGCTATACATTTTTGCTTTACATATTAACAAATATTGATGTATTTATGATATTATTTATCTAGGTCAATGTTATGATGATTTTATGTTGATATGTTTGCAAATGTGTGCCAAAGGGAAAATTTGATATTTTTGTACTTATGTATTTGGAAGTGTGTGTGAAAAAGGAAAGAATGATATCTTTATGTTATAGTTTTGAAAAGTATAAATGACTTATTTTTTATGCTTATGTGTATTCTATTTTTTTTGTGATACATTCTACTCTATTTATGCATATTGGAAGTTTTGCTATCTTTGTGCCCATGTGCTTGAAATTATGTGTGATGAGAAAAGATAATGAAAATGCTAATGGATAGTGTTTGATGTTTCATATGTATACAAGTGGAGATATAAGAGTTTGTGTATTTATGTAATCATCCCTATGTGCGTGATAGACTCAAACAAATGTGATATGATCAAGTGGATGTATAAGTGAAAGTGGAGATATAAGGAGGTGTCGAGAAATATGAAATATGAACTGTGAAGGGACATGTATACAAGTGAAGATATAAGTGAAAGTGGATGTATAAGGAGGCACCGGAAAATGTGGAATCTGAAAGGTGCAAGGTGATATATGAAATATGAAATGACAAAGGTGACATGTGAAATGCGTTATGTAAATATGAAACATGGTTTGATTCATATGTTGTGTATTATGTCTTATCATATGTTATGTTCTGATGTCAAGTTCACGAAACTTTTATGTTATTACTTATGACAAGTTCATATGTGGACTTGTGACTACGATTGACACTAGTAGTATTATTGTAATCATGTTAATAGTATAACATTTCACAAATGTCCTAGTGTTTAATTTAAACTATTTAACTCTTTGTTTATTCACTGTTTGGGTCTTGTGCAATTTATTTTAGTACGAATACTAAATTCTTTAGTAGGGTTTGTGTAGCCTATTGAGCAAGTGTTTGCTCGTCCAGCATTTTTTACATGTCATTTCAAAAAAGTGTAAGGCCCCGGTTGAGTACAAAAGAGTTGATAAGGTTAAAGTCCATACTGTAGTATGGGCTCAGTAAATTCGCGTCCCGGCATCCCCTGCTTCTTTTTGAGGAGTTTTAATGGATTAAGTTCCGGGGTAAATTTTGGGTTTCAACCCACTGTTTTAACCTAACGCAAGCCTAAGTCCACCAAAATCAATCTAAAAATAAATTTGCTTCATTAGCCTAATCAAAATAGTGGTTTTCTTTTTGTTTATTTCCCTTTTTTATGTTATGTTATCTTTTTTTTTTTTTACATTAAGCATCATTTCAAGTTAATGTAAATTAGTGTTATTAGTTCTCTTATTAGTTAAAATTAATAGTCAATAGTATTACGATTCTTAATTTTAGATGTTTGTAGATGTACATATACATATGCATACGCATATATATCTCCTAAAAAAATGATGAATGAAATTATGATGATGAGGATGAAAATGATAAAAAAAAGTGAAGAGGAAGTTAAAAAAAAAAGGGGAGAGGAGATTTCAAAAAAAAAAAAAAAGAGAGAAAAATGGGGTTTTCTGCATGCATTTTACAATTTTTATTCCCACCATTGTCAACATCCCCACAAAGGTATAATTTGTAAACTCAAAGATCCCGCATTCGACGTTTGTGTCGAGCCAGAAAACCCTCTATACGCGCTCTCGTAGCATGGTGGGAGGAAACCCGATGCGACGCATACTGAGAGGCGGGTAGGTCCTATACACACTCTTGTAGCATGGTGGGGAGTCCTTAAAGTACTTGTACATGCTCTCGTAGCATGGCAGAGAAAACCACTTTTGTTTTCATATAGGTACTTTAAGCTCCCCATACATGCTCTCGTAGCATGGTGGGATTGAAGATGTACGACCGTGGTGTCACCCGACACCAATTATACACGCTCTTGTAGCATGGTGAGATGACCCAATTTCTTGTAAAATGAGGAGACGTTGGGAGGCTATCGAAATTCGGACCGAACAGGGGACCAGACCTAATTTGAACAAAATTTTGACAAGAGGGGACTTGTGAACATGAACATGACCTGAACAAATACATAGATCTTGAACTCAAACAAATGCACAAGGAAATTGACTTGAACAAATACATAGATCTTGAACTCAAACAAACACACAAGGAAATTGAATTTAATTGAATGAATGCCTAATCATATTCAAAAGTATAAATGTCAATTAAAAGCCTTGATCATGTGAATAAAAAAATCAATGGATCAACAAGGAACTTATACTAAAATTTCAATGAATGTGATTTGCTCGTAAGCAAATAAGAGACTTGTGGAGAACCATCATGCATGTTACAAACTATACGTGGAAACAAGGAATTTGCAACCATAACTTATCTACAAACATTGGCGAAATTACTAAAGTTGTGATTTAGCTACAAGCCTTGATTTGAAACCTTTAAACAATGACTTGTTTATAATTGATTCAAATTGAGTGTAACAAATGTAATATACCCGTAAGTAAAATCAATTGGAAAGTGAAATAATGTGCTTGCAGTCAAAACACAACCTTAATGAGATACCAAGGAATACTTACCAGTATAGCACAAAAACTCAATTGAGATAACTTTAATTTGATTAATAAGTCATTAATGTTCCTCTCAAAAGAATTCCTACAATTTTTTTTACCTTTTTAGCCTCTTATTGCAGGCTTATGCCATAACATTGAGATGTTCACTATTGATCAAGTTGGTATTAGAGTATTGCTCGTTGATGCATGATGCAAGCAAAGAGGTGATATAAAGCAAAAGGAGAGCCGCTTCTTGTTTTGTACTCGAGTCGAAAGCCAGTAAAGAGATAAGGATAAAAGGAAGAAGAAAGCCAATCAATGGCTAAGAATGATTATGTAGCAACTTTAGCTAACCAAGTGGCTAGAATGACATAATAGATTGATCATGGAGTGGATGAGAATGCAACCAATCAGTATTCGCTGCTATGACTAGTCGAGTCATATTTATCTGTATGGTGATAAGTAAGACATTGCTACAACTCTTGAAGGAAGAATTCATTGAAAATATATGCTAAATTGGAGATTCCAACGTATAATGAGCCCGCTGATTTTGAGGATCTCCATGCATAGATTAAGTAGTTTGAGATTGAGTTCAATCTTATATGGGTCTAACAGCCATGGAAAGTTCTTTTTTGACTAAATTCATGCCATCATGTCTTGGCATGGTGGAATGTCCAACTATAGATGAATAAACATCAAGAGATGACTTAGGTGATGTCCTAGAAGTTGATAAAAGTAGAATTCTACCAGTGGGTTATGTAGAAAGTTATTCGAGGAATTGGCACAATTTGATGCAATAATAAGGTCAAAATGTGCAAGAATACCCCACAGAGTCCCATTGTTATGCAACATCGGGAATAAATCTTAGGGAGTACTAATACTAGTTGGTACACCTTAGAATTACAAATGAACTCCACCCATTTTTGGTCGCTAATTTCAACTATACCAATATAATTTAATATCACCATATAGTGCAAGAACTAAGGTAGAAGAAAGAAGGTTTGAGAACCATTTGAAGAGGGGTCTTCTTTAGTCTAAAAGAAGTACAGGAAGACTTGTGATAGGCTTTCATCTTTGAAGACCAATATACTTGGGAAGTTTTGTGTTTATTACTTAAGCGTTCTTGTTATTGTTGTTTAACATGTTTATTGAGGTCTAGACCCCAACAAAATTTTGATCAAGATCATTGATTGTTTAAAGCGCAACTAAAAAAAAAAGAAGAAGATCATTGATTGTATGACTTGCTGACGGGCCATTATAGTTATTTATATGATTTTGCATTATGCAATCAGTAATCATATCTTGCTACAGGATTATTGTGATTTTTGAAATATGGGATTTTTGTGATTTTTGAAATATGAGAATGCTATCAATTTTTGATCTTTTAAGACAATGTGATGTAGAACGAGAATGGGCTTTGCTAGGGAGAGGAAGAATTTGAAAAATTCTCAGATTTTCATCCCAAAATCTGTGAGACGTCTTAGAGTTTTGAGCTTAGGAAATAGAGATGGGGGAGCGAGAGGCAACCCAAGGTGAGGTCTTGAGGAAGGATCGGTCAACAGCAGATTGCAAATCCCAAGCCTCCTTTCATTGGTCTGAGAAGGATTTCAAAATTTGAAACCAAAATCTGAGAAGAATCTCAGAGTTTGATAGGCTAAGATGAAGAGAAAAGTGGGGAGGAGGCCAAGCCGTGACTAGGAGTAGAAGGCTGAGTGAGATTTCCTGCACATGCTATGGATTAGAGAGTTCTTCACATGCAGGTAGGCAAGGGGAGGGGAGGTGATGGGAGAAGCAGCTGACGGGATTGTGAGGTTGGCGGGAGGAGTTAGGGAGAGGTTTGGAATTCCTTAATTAATTCCTTAGATGTGGAATTAATTGAGGAGTTACGGGCAAGGATTAGCAAGAGCAAAAATATGGCAGCAAACCACAGGAGCAATAAAGGTAGGGAGAGGAGTAATGAGAAGGAGAGAGGGGCGGTAAGAGAGAGGAGCTGCGATTTGTAAAGGGGCTGGAGTTTTGATTTGTTTCCCAAAGAGAAATTCTCCGTGGGAAAGAAATTAAGTAGAAAGGGAATAGGTAATTTCAGCCAGGGAGAGATTGGGAGGTTTTGAAATTATTTCCTAAATAAGGGGGAGAGTTTTAAGAAATAAATAAAAGGAATTTAATGGGTATAGGAAGGGCCGACAGCTTGCATAAGGGTGGGAGGATTTTATAGGATTGATTAAGACTTCCTAATTTAAGTTTTGAGATTAGAAAAGTTTTAAATTAAATCCAATTGAAATTTAAAATTCAAAAGAGATCTAATTCAATTACTTTCCTAAAATAGAGTAGCTAAATTAGGAAGGAACTTGAATGCAATTTCAAAGATATTTGAATTTCAAAATCATCCCAATTCAATCCTCGGTCCGGTTAGGAAATTCAAGGGTGAAGGGGAATGGTTGAGGCCGGCGGCTTGGGGCCTGGGCCGACGGCCAAAGAGAGGACGGGTGGAGGTGGCCGAGGTTATGGGGAGGATTTTAGTGGAGCTTGTTGTGGGGGAACAGTGGGGAAATTTGGTGAATGAATTGGATGTGACGAAGAAGAAAAATGAGGGTGGTGAGTAACGAAAATACAAAGAGAAAACCACGAACCCGGCCGTCTCCATTCTCCAAGGTTGGTGGGTGATTCGTTTACCCTTCTCCAAGGGACTTCACGTCACGAGCCCGGACCCATCCTGCGGCTGGTGAAACACTCGATTTCTCTCATAGAAATCTCACTCTCGTCCTCTCTCAAGAAGAACACAAGTGTGGAAAACACAAAATTTTCATATCAAATTAACCATCCTATTACAATAGCTTAAGGCTCTATATATAGGCCATAACATGAGAAAATAAAAAAATACAAAAATGCCCCTTGGGCCATAACACTCAAATAAACTAACCTAGGAGTAAAACAGGAAATAACATAAAATAAAAGCTAAAATTCATAAAATAACTCTTAAATGACAATTTAAATTATAGCTGTCGATTTACGACGCCTCCTGTGATAGATGCGCCAAATCTTCGTGCCGATGTCCGCATCACAATGTGACATGTAAAAGAACACCAATTGCTTAATTAAGTTTTTTACATTTCTCTTAAGGTGTTAGATGGTCATGAATTTTTTGAATCAGAAGTGTTAATAACTTCCGATTGATACCATCTACTTGTGTTAGCATGATGCTTGAATCTTTTTTTGGTGAATTCATTCCTTGCTATTTTTTATATACATATTTTATAGTTGGTTTGCATGTGCAATTGAATTAGGTCAAATCTTGTATGATCTAAAATTTTAATTATGCTTTGATTGTGGATCATTATGTGGTTTTCATTCATTATGCATTTCTTTGCTAATTTTTTATTTGGGTGGTCATTAAATTTTCATTTGAGGCGGATTTTATGTATATATATTTTTAATTTTTATCAAAAGAGAGTTGCCTAAATAGAAGTTTGTGTTTGGTTTTGGGTATTTTATCTTAGATTTGAATTTAGGTAGAAATACTTTTCAGGGTCATCATATCTACTCCATTTCACATATACTACTATTCACAATGCTTTTACCATATGCATTATCTTGATTATTGAGTATGAAATTTAAATTTATTAATAAATATCTTGTATAGGATTTAACATAATGCCCACATGTTAACTGGATTATATGATGATCGTCATTGGGTTCATTTCTCATCTGTATAAAATGAAAACTATTCAAAATTGAATTAAAGGTTTGTTATCATAGCAAAAATATTCAAATATATACTTTTTCTATTTCACAGAACCAAGTTGCAAATTACTTTTTTCACAGCACATCTAGTTGCGTTAGTTTTGCTGATTATTTTTCATAGAGTCGTTTGTTATATTCTTGGTTTCAAATATCTTAGCAAGTTAAATCTTCTACATAAAATAAGTGCACTAAAAGGCCCACAAGTCATAAAACATTAGTATCATTTACGTATAGACAAGGTAAATTTCACCTGACATTAAAATTTATTTTATTGCGTTCTGAAAGTTATAAATCCTTACAACTTCTTACTCATCATTATTTAGATGTCGATGGAAGTTGTGCTTAGTTATAGTTAAAAACATGGTGATTGAAAATTGTAAGTGACCTCTGTGGTTCTAATGTAGCCACCATCGCTTGTTTGAACTTGATCCCATCTTTTCTGAATGTTTGACTCAAATTACATGAAGCAAAATGTCGAGATCTTTTCAACTTTACAAGCTTTACATATTGAGCCTTTAACATTTGACTTATTACGTAAATGTTTTTTAAGTGGTGCATAGTTCTATGAGGAATATTTTGAATTACAGGATCTTAAACTAGAAAAGCTTAGATAAACTAAATAATAGCGTCACCCAAAGGAATGCATCCACCAAGATTGTGTTGAGCCACCAACACTTGCCTTGTAAGTTAGGTGGACCAACAACTACTTCATAGAGTTAGAATGGTAGTGGTAAAATTTCTCAACTTAGCAAATGATTTCAACTACATACTTTTCTAATTCTTCAGGTGATCAACATATGTAATGATTGGGAATGTTAGGAATGAAAGGTGTTAGATGTTGGCTTTAGTAGCAAGTCACAAAGAAATTGAAGTGACAATAATTTTTGAAACAATACATAATAATCTCAAGTTCCATTCGATAAAATTTTGCTAAAATTGATGCAAATATGTCTGGAAATCTCAAATTTGTAACGCAAATATTCATTTTTAGTTTCATCACTTTGTCAATTATTCTAAATCTTCTCTAATTAATCTCCCCTAAATCTTCTATAATTAATCTCAATCAACTCTATCTTGGGGCTCATACATAATAATTCAAAATCAAGTATAACATTCATATTATCTTTGTTTTATCCTAACATCCATCATTGTGCTAACATATTCTCCATTTTATTCTCCCGATATGCATTACATCAATTTTAATCTTTGGTTTATCCTAACATATGCATTACATTATGTTGACTAAGATTAAACTTTCAATATGAAACTTAAAAAAAATGCTCCTCTTGACCTAATTATGTTTACTTGCCAAATCCATAGATAATATGTTTTTTGCCAAGTTTGTTATGTGTGATTTTAAGCATTATGGATTTTGACCTCAACCATTATTTTGAAGATGATCTGATCAAATAAGTTGAAAATGGTAGAAGACTGAAGTGACGTCAAATGAAAGTGCTTCATAATTTCTTGATCAAAATTGAAATCACTGGATCATTACTCATTACATGAAACGGACTACACTGATTTATTCGGGGCATTGGAAACTATTTGGACAGGCACTTATATTACTTAGATCATCGCACAGGAGCAATTCAAAAGTTAAAAGTTTAAGCTATTACAAATGATATCAAAGCAATTAGCTGGCTAGAAGATGAGAACTAAATGTTATTCAAGATAAAGTGTTATGTCATAGGAGCCACCTCTTGAATCTTGTATGAGACAAAGTGTTACGTGATGAGAGCCACCACTTGAACTTGTAGGGGCCACCTCTAGAATCTTATATGCCTGGTGGATGATTCTAAGATAATGATACTGGCGAGGACGTTAACTACTTAAGTGGGGAAGATTGTAAAACCTTTTAAGTATAAAAAGCTAAACTCTTAAACATCGAGACCCATTTTGGTGTAATGGTTGAAATTTCATTAATAAACTCTATAGTTAAGCACTTGAGCATGCTCATCCCGAAAAAATTCTAGGATGGCTGACCTCCTAGGAAGTTGCATCAACATGACAAAATCGTGAGGCCCTTAGCTCAAAGCATTCAATATCTCGATAGTTAAGAGTTTGAGCTGTTACAATTCAAGTCCTGCTTTCTATGATTACTACTCTTATTAGAGTGTAACAAGTTCACTAAGATATTTATCTATGATTTTTTATCAGAACACTGATTTTTTTTTTTAATTTATTGAGTTATATATATATATATATATATATAATGTCAATCAGTGACATGACTTTGATGATTTTAGTCTCTGTTTACATTGAAGAGAAGGAAATTAAATGGTTAAAAAGCTCAAGTCAATAGCCGCTAATTCATAAACCATCCGACAATCAGGGAATTTTATTTTGTTTCTTTCACTTTCCTTCAATCCAAACAGACTTAATTTTCTTTTCATTTTATTTGTATTTAATTATTTTTAAATTTTATTGCTAGTAGTAAATATTATATTAAGTTTAATAGCAAAAAATTATTTGCTGCATACACTAGAATTCCCATCAATTTTTTTTTTAACATCTCCGCCAAAATTTTCCTAGCTTATCAGCCCATTAATGAAGGGTTAAGAGTTTTATTTTGTTGGAATATCAAGTATGTTTATATTTGTCTATGGATGATATCATAATCATGCTCACAGGATTCATGAGGTTTTAGTGAATTAGATGAATGAGAGAGTAGAACTAAAAATATGCTCTAAAGGAAAACAAGTTATCTAGAGAGAGAAAATATAAAATTTGATTTAGAATAAATTTGAATTATAGAAAATTTTCTCTCTTTTTCCTACTATTTCCTCTCAAAATGGAGCTATTATTCTGTGCGGACACCGGACGGTTTTCCCCTCCGGTTACACGCTCGGTACCGAACGCAGGTAGTACCGAGCTCGGTACCGAGCGCGGTATATTTTTGGGATTACATGCGCATTTTTATTGGTCTCTGGATGCTGTCCGAACTCCCCACAGAATAATAAATTCTCAAAATGACCCTCTGATACTTTATTTATAAGATTTAGGGCATTACAGGAAATGGTCAACCAAAGTAACACGTCTTTAAAATATAATGTGTGGCTTAGAGCATGTGGCTAAGTAAATTTATGAAATGAATACACATGGATAGTATCTCATTAGGCACGGGTCTTGATGTGCAAGACTCATAAAATGAGGTTGTTGTAAACTAGGTGATATCAGCCACATTAAGTTGGCTATGTGAAGGGCGAATTCAGCCACTTAAAGTTGGCCTCTAAAGGGTGAATTCAGCCACCTAAACTAGGTTTATGATTTTTGGATCTACATTTATTTTAGTGATTCTCTTGTATTTTTGGATAGTAACTTACAAAAAGAACAAAAGAATGAATGAAAGTATTTTTTGAGTCGATCATCTATCATTTTGATTTGTTTATTAAGTCAATGATAATTGTTTTGCTTTGCTTATTTTATTTTATTTTATTAATTTCCTAGATATTTTTTTCCCTCAATGAGACTCAGATTCAAAATCAAGTGTGAAGGGTGGCTTTGTTAAGCATAAACTATCCATCTACCTGAGGGTTTTAACTCTCATATAAGAAATTTGTGGGGGCCTTATTTCTCATACAGGAAATTCATATCCTTTTGCGTAGTCGGCCAAGTATTTATTTTGAAAATTATTCTTTTTATAATGTAAACTCTTTTCATTGTTTTCTTTGTTATTTTCATGTTTTATGAAAAAGAAAAGTTCTGAGGGGAGCCTGTGTACTATATTAGATTAAATTGAAGGGACGATGTAATTTCCTTGGTGTTCTTGGAAACTTTGGATCCGGTGGATGCATATTTGCTAAGTTCATTGAGCTAAAAAAGTTTACAGCAAATCCTTGATCACATTCTAATATTTACTTGGATAATTTCCTATTCATGATGCTGGGTGATGCTTGATACATGTTCATGCTCACCGCACCTTTGGAGATTTTGGATCCATATTTGTTTTTGGATGATATCAGAATCATACTCATTGGATTCATGGCATTTTAGTGAATCAAAGGAATGGGAGAGAATAGAGAGAGACATATGTAAAGGTAAATAAGGAATCTAGAAATATAAACTCTATGATTTGATTAGAATAAACTTGAGTACAAAAACTGATGGGGGACATCAAAGCTTGGAGGGTTTATCACAGTAGAGGGTGGAGATCTTCGGCCTTGATTGAGTCTGTACATTTTTAGTTTTCATGTGTTGTGGAAGCTTTATGTGGTGTTATTTATTTTATTACTGTTTTACCCTCACTTGAGGAAGCTTTTATGTTGTTTGGCCAAGGGCCTTCTTGTTTTTTGTTTTTTCATGTTTTGGGTGCCTATATATATGACCCATTATTCTTTTGTATGGATTATGAATGTTTTGATATAAATTTATAGTTATATGCTTCCTCTTCTCTGGGTGAGTTGGGTTTGCGTGTGAAGTCCTTTGAAGAAAGTCAAAGAAATACCTAACAGCGTGTGAGCTCTTGGTTGGTATCATCTTTCCTCTCTCTCTCTCTCTCTCTCTCTCTCTCTCTCTCTCTCTCTCTCTCTCTCTCTCTCTCTCTCTTTCTTCTCCTTCCCTAGCCGCCCAAATAGCCTCCCACCACTGCAGCAACCTGCCTTCAACCAGCAACCACCTCCCTCCCTTCCCCTCTAATCGCCTCCATCTTCTTCCCAACATCCTTAACTCTTGGACTTCCCAATCCTGCAATTAATTCATATTAATTGAGCATTATTTCAATTAATTCTGACCTTTGGAGATCCACAACTGCTTTAACTTTTCCCCTACCCAAGTAAGCCACATAAACCCTTTCTCTTTCATAAGCAGCCATCCCCACCTCTTCACCTGCCAAGCTGACTTTTCCTTTTCCCAAGCCAACTAATTCCCTTCCCAAGCAAGCCACATTAGCCCTTTCTTTTCCCCTAGTAGCCAAACCCCACCTCTTCACTTCCCAAGCTGACTTCTCCCTCTCCAAGCCACTAAAAATCGGCCAAATCATCTCTCCCCTCCTTCCCATGCAGCTAGTCTGGCTTTCCCCTCTAAACCCCAAAACTGTGAACCTTTCCACTTCCAAACCCTCATCTAGCTGAAACTTTCTTTTCCCTCTCCAAGGAAATCTAGCTTTTGCTAATGCAACAAGGGCATTGATTCAATCATTCAACAAAGAAAAAGGGTTTCAAGGGAAAGCCAAGGAAAAACCAGCCATTTTTTCATCAAGGACTTCATTTCTACCATTCATGAGCTAAATATCAAATCCTCCCCTTGTTCTTCATCTAACTAAATATTGGATTGGTTTTCTCATTTCATCTATAGGCATCATCTCATACGTGTTGATTAATCCGTCAAGTTCTACTTAAGTTTGTGCAAATAGAAACTCTAGTGTTAGTCCTTTAATTAAATGTTGGACTTGTGCCAACCCATGTTAGCTAGTCTAAACTGATGCACCTTTTGTTATTGTTTAGCCTTTACTTGTTAGTTTCTTTGTATCACATGATCTAATAGTTCAAATTTTCTTATTTTTCTTAATGTTTTATGAAGTTTATTTTGATGTCTTTGATGCTATCTTAGCATAAATCTCTATTTGCATGACTTATTTTATTTAGTTATGCATCATGAACTCTCTTTTCCTACCTTATGATCCTTTATTTATAGAGTTTTGGGTGCTATAGAAAAGACTACACTAAAGTAATACTGATGAGGACATCGTCAGCATTTTCGACACGTGTACCATCAGGAGATCGACGGCTACGATCATGAGTTTATTTCGAGTCATTTTATGTAGTTGTTTATTTGATTTTGTGTTTTTTTCGTTTTTGCCCTTATGGGTGGTTAGTTGCTATTGTAGCCCAAGGGGCATTTTAGTCTTTCGTTTTTCTTTGTCATTGTGAGGCCTATTTATATGGCCCTTCTCTTGTAATATTTTTTTTAGTTTTTGATGAAATGAAATTTACTACTTGTTCTCTTTGTGAGTTCCTCCCTCCAAGATCTCTTAGTGAGTTCGCCGGAGAAGACTAGATCTCTTTGTGAGTTCTAGTTTTCGAATTATCTCATCTTGTGGAAAATCAACGTGGAGACAATCGAGGTTAGTAAATCCGTAGTCGTCGAAGCCTTGAAATATCAATTTCTTCCTTTTCCCCTTGCTCTTCCCGCCGCCCACGCCAAGCAACTCAAGCCGCCGGCCACCTTGCCTCCATCTTCCGCAGGCCAGCTCAGCCGCCGCCGGCCACCCTCCTGCCGGCCAGCCGCCGGCCTCCAGCCGGCCAGCAGCCGGCCACCCCTTGGACCCCCATGCCGCCGGCCCCCTCTAGCTCCCCCTTTTGAATTTTGAATTCCCCTCTCTTAATGACTTTCCTAATTAAGCCATATTAATTTGGAAAATTAATTAAGAGGAGTTACACATATTTGAAATTCAAATTCAAATTCCCTCTTACTTTCATTTGAATTTGGGAGTTATGATAATTAATTAAGAGGAGTTACACATGTTTGAAACTCAAATTCAAATTCCCTCTTATTTTCATTTGAATTTGGGAGTTACTTATGATATAATTAATTCTGAAATTAAATGTCAGTTTTATTATGCTTAATTAACTCCTTGTGGTCCCCGCTCATTTAAATTCTCAAGCCTTCTCACCACTATGCATGGCCGGCCCCTCTCTCCTCTCTCTCCCCCATTAAGTCCCTTTATCCACCTCACCAATCTTCATTAATTGGTATCTCATTATGGATCCAATTAATTAAGATCCCAAACTTACTTCTCTCCTAATCACCTTAATAACTCCACAAATTCAGCCCAATTCTTCTCCCCATTTCCAACCCTCTCCCTCCTTGGATTAATTTGAAATTCAAATTAAATCCCTCTCCTAAACCACTAAAATCTGAATTTTATTTCAGATTTCTTGCATTTGCCTCGTAGCCCCCACCATAGCCGACTCCCCCCATCTTCTCCTCTTTTGCTTCAACAAGTGGTCGGCTCAAGGGGCTCAAGAAGAGAGTTCTCCACATCCATGGACGGCCGATCCCGACTTCGATCACGGCTTCGTCTTTGAAGATCAAGGAAGAATGGATAAGACGTTGGATGCTCACTAGTCATCCCATGGACTACCCGCCACCGGCTACCACTCCAACGGACTACACTTTTGTGCGCCATTTGTCTCCTAGTGGCATCGCTCGGTTGCTCTCAATCTTCCTCCATTAAAAGTGCCACCAACAAGAGAGTGAGTGAGAGACCCAAGGTGAAAAGTTCTATTTGTTAATTGTGGATTATTGTTTCTCCCCATAGCATTACTCTTTAATTCTATGTTGTCAATTTGATATTGTCCCGTTGATCTAGTTATAACTGCATGCCTTACTTAATTTCGAATTGATAATTCTGAAAACCTAACTTGGGTAAGCATTAATTCTATAACTAGCAAAGCTTTAAACTCTTATATTAAAATCCCCAAGCAGTTCTTGTTTCCATGCATTACGTTTCACATCAAATACATCTTTAAAAATATATCCCATAACTTAAATTGTATGGTTAATTAAATTTATGAGATGGATGCACATAGCGGTATTTCATTGTCCTCAAGCCTTAATGGGCGAGACTCATCAAATGAGGTTGTTGATAAACTAGTTAAAGTTCGGCTACCATAAGGGTAAATTTGGTCACCTTAAGTTGGCCATCTAATTCTGGCTTATGATATTTGGACCTACAAATCCTTTTAAGTGTTATTCTTCATTTGTTTTATAATTATTATAACTGTAAAGAATGTTTGGAAAGCTAAAGTTCTCTATATGCAAAATATTGGTAAACATTAGGCTCTGTTTTGTCTCAAGGAACTGAATGAAAGTAGATGAGAAGGAAATGAAACTAGCAATGGAATTGTATTAAAACTAGTTTTCACTCCTTTGGTTAATAAGTACTCGAGTGGAAAATAAGAAATTGGAGGATATGTGAGTCACAAGCATTATCTGATAAATTTTCAATCTATTTTCTATCAGGATTGGGCATCGAGGTGTAAATAAAATTATGATATACAATAACTTCACATTTCCTCAAATTCCTTAAAACCAAACAAGCCCATACTGACTAAAAGTTGGATCTTGTCTTCTTCTAAGATTGCTAATTTTCTTTGTAATTTTGAAATTTTCGTGCACATCAGGCTGCGTGATAGAGAGCTTTTGAACACTTCATGCGTTTGTGAATACGCATAATTGATTTGGCTCTCTCTTCTGGTAGGAAAATCGCCAATTGGTTGCATGACCTTCATTTTGAAACTCTTTCGTTTTCACATAAAATAAGTGAAAAGTGAAACCTTAGCTTATTAACGATTTGATATGCATTCCATTTGTTCATTTAGCTGTATTGTTTTCTTAAGGCATCTTAAAGACTCCAACCAAACGCCATTCGCTTGTTTGCAGCTTTGGCGGAGTGTCCGCCCGAATGGCGATTGGAAATGTATTTTTGCGTTTTATCTCGGTTGTAAACAGTGCCACATCAATATTGATGTTGTACCATTCATCCGACGCCAATAAATATAAAATAGTGATGAGAAAAAATATACACAATATTTTTTTTTGATGTTAGAAATGGAGTTCGGTTGAAGATGAGTTACTGTTTGATATGATTGTTACTTCATTTTGAAGTGAAAATTTTATTATTTCTTTTTGGTGATGACCTTATCAACCTTTTTTGCAGTTCTCTGGTGGACAGGATTGGTGAATTGGCGCCTTCACATCATAGCAATTGATCTGCAACCCGAACTTGAAAGTTTTTTTTTTTTTTTTATAACTTTTTTTACAAGTTATTACAGGAGTTCCGAATTTTGCCTTAATTCTAATGCCTGTTATATTTAGAGTGATAATGTTGAACAGGAGAGGTTCTGCTAGCAAATGTAGCAATGCTGGAGTTTTCTTAAAGCGTTACCGAAGCTTTTCTGACTCTAATAGTCTGATACTTCGATCAGGAACTTGTAATTCTGTTGCTTTATTATCTTTTTAAGTTTCATTAACATTTTAAAACTTTTTGTTAAAATTTGAAATTTTTAATATGAAATTTGTGTTTTGACATCAAAATTTTATGGAAGGAAAACAAATAGCTTGCTTATTTTTCTATCTCCTGCCTGCTTTGATGCTTATTTAAACTTCATTTGGGATATCTTTCTAATTTCTTTCTGAAGTATTTTTCAAGTTTTTTTTTTTAAATCAGTACAAATTTAGTGTTCAAAAGTTGTCTCAAATCAGTTTAAGGTTTTATTTGGGATATTTTTTTTGTTATTTTGTAAATAAGTTTTTTAGTAGTAAAATTTTTTGTATTAAAAAATTGCTTTAAAAATTAGTAGAAAAGTTGCCCCAAATAAAGTTTAAATTTATTATAGAAAGTATCCTTTTAGTATAAAAGTTTTTGAAAGCAACAAAAAAAGAGACGAAAAAGAAATTGTGATTGCAGTCTGAAAAATAAAACATCAAGAAAGTTGTCTTACGGTTGTGTTTGGTATAGCTTTCTTATTGCTTTTTGAAGCAAATTTTTAATATTATTTTTTTAATTCAAGAAATTTTTGTATTAAAAATTTATTTTAACGAGCAAGTCATCTCAAATGAAGCCTTAATTGCAAGAAATTTTTGTCAATTTTTTTTGTTAACTCTTTATTTTTTAATGAAATCTCTTTTAACTAAAATCCCTATTTCATGATAAAAGCTACTAACAAAATCAGATTTTATCTTTATTGTATTTTTCTTAGATGCATGTAATATAGTTTTACTTGTATATTATTTATATTTTAAAATTTATTGTGAATAAATTTTCATAAAAATATTTTAACATAATTTTATTTCATAGAAAATTCTAAAATATTAATTTTATTTAAGCCACAATTTAAAATCATATTAAGTTAAGATTAAAGTCATCAGAAATGGTTAACAAAAGCTGTCAAACAGATCAAATGAGGATGTCATGGGACAATTAGATTGCCATCTGGTAATTTTTGTTTTTAATACAACAAGTCAACGCTCTTGTATTGGTGGTGCTACTAACTTAAGCTCAAGTCAAAGAAGAACTGTATAATTCAAAGTAATCACTATCTGCAAGTCTTTTTCAAGCTAAGAGGGTGGTGTGGCTTCTAAGTTACAGCGTCCTTTAGCAAAAATAATCTTTCTGTTTTGTTTCTTATGGATAAATAAAAATGGCATCTGAGCACCAAGCCATATATATACTTAGCTATGATTATTTACTTTCTTATGTTATATTATATATGACTTGGTGGTTGAGCACGGTTGGTAACCCCTCATTTCTGGTTAGAATCCCCCCTATTACTGCATCGTCTCTTCAGTGGGGCAAAGCAAGCGCGGGCCCGATGTCGGTGGGTGGCCTCGCTAGGTTCCGCTAACGTATTAGTAATTAGTTACGCTGTTAAGTACTCCTTTTGGAGTGACAGAGTTTAGATATCCTGTTAAATATATATATATATATATATATATATATATATATATATATATATATATATATATATATATATATATATATATATATATATATATATATATATATATATATATATATATATATATATATATATATATATATATATATATATATATATATAATCTTTGAGATGTGTTGAGTCCTGAAATATTCATGGCGGTAGATAAATATATAGTTTAACATCTTAGCATTGTACGAAGATCCAACACACAAGCAGATAAGGGAGAGAGTGTAGCGTTCATAAGGGACACCAGAGTTTTTATGTGGAAACCCCTGGAAAGGGGGAAAAGTCAAGGGGACTGGCCCAGTTTGAATGAATCCACTAATATTTGCAGTCGAAAAAATGAGGCCCTTCCTTGGAAGAAGGCCTTGGCTTGATGGTACAAATATACATCATATAAAGCATATTACATTGTGAGATTTACAATATAGACGTGTTTGTTTGGTCAGCTTGACCATAGTCGATAGGATAGAGGTCGGAAAGACCGTTGTCTGGCGATGGAGGTCGGAAGGACCGTAGTCGATAGGAGATAGGGGTCCGGAAGACCGTAATTGGCAGGAGACCGGGGTCGGAAAGACCGTTGTTTGGCGATGGAGGTCGGAAGGACCGTAATCGATAGGAGATAGGGGTCCGGAAGACCGTAATTGGCAGGAGACCGGGGACAGAAAGACCGTTGTCTGGTGATGGAGGTCGGAAGGACCGTAGTCGGCAGGAGGCAGGGGTCTGAAAGACCGTAGTTGGCAAGAGACCGAGGTCAGAAAGACCGTTGTCTGGTGATGTAGGTTGGAAGGACCGTAGTTGGGGACGGAGGTCGGAAGGACCGTAATCAGCGAAAGACAGGGGTCCGAAAGACCGTAGTTGGCAGGAGACCAGGGTTAGAAAGACCGTTGTCTGGCAATGTAGGTCGGAAGGACCATAGTAGGCGACGGAGGTCGGAAGGATCATAGTCGGCAGTAGATAGTGGTCCAAAAGACCGTTGTAGTAGGACGATACTCTAGTAAAATTCTGGGCATCATGTGGTATCCTGATAGAAGTTCGGGTCTCAGGTGGTGGTCCGATGAAAGTCCGGGTCTCAAGTGATGGTTCGGCGGAGCAACGACGTCAGTCGGTGGTTTGACGGAGGTGAGAGCCTCCAGGTGGTGGTACGGTGAAGCAACGACGCCAGGCGGTGGTCCGGCAGAGGTGAGGGCTTCAAGTGGTGGTCAGGCGGAGGTGAGGGCCTCAAGTGGTGGTCCGGCGGAGGTGAGGGCCTCAAGTGGTGGTTTGACGAAGCTCAGGGCCTTAAGTGGTGGTCTGACGGAGCTCAGGGCCTCAAGTGGTGGTCCGGTGGAGTAACGGCGTCAGACGGTGATCCGGCGGAGGTGAGGGCCTCAAGTGGTCGCCTTGTGGAGCACAGGGCCTCAAGTGGTGGTCCGCTAGAAGTCCGGGCCTCAGGTGGTGGCCTGGTGCAGTACAGGGCCTCAAGTGGTGGTTCGGCGGAGCACCGACGTCAGACGGTGGTCTGGCAGAACTCAGGCCGTGGTCGAGGAGGAGCTTCTTCCTTCTCTTCCTTCTCTTCCTTCTCTTCTTCGCCTCTTGCTCCGATCCTTTTTCAAGAGAAATGAGTGGTATATTTATAGATTTCGGGAGTGGCATGACACGTAAATAGGTGAGAGATCAAAGGTAAATGGGGAGTGGTTGGATGGACGGCTGATATTGAATCCCTTGATCATTGACCGTTCGTCAGACATTTGAAGGTCTTAATGATGTCAAAATTCAGCAATCTTGAGCTCTTTGGATTCATCTCGTCGAGTCGCTCGATTCGACTATAAGCACGTCATTTTTGGAAACCGTTTGATAACCCAAATTGTGGTTTAAATCTTCCAACAGTGCTTCGGGTCCTTCATTTGGACTTATTTGGGCTCGGAATGAGTTGAATTTGGTGTCGTTGTGTTCGTATTTCCGTGACGCTCAGTTCGACTATAAGTTGGCTGAAGTAGGAGTTCAGATTATTCCAATTTTAATTTTGGAAGTTTCCAATTTGATTTTGCCTCGAGATTTGTGCCCCATGATAATTTTTGGATGACGTATCAAGATGTAAAAATATTTTTTTTTTTTAAATTTGTCCATGGATTGATTAGAATGCAGGATAGAGAGCATGATGGAAGATTTCCACGACAGATTATTCACAAAGAGGAAGCTTTAGGATCAAATGAGCCTTTGTTCCCACAAAGAGGAAGCTTTAGGATCAAATGAGCCTTTGTTCCAGAGAAAATTTTGCATAAGTTTTACGATGATCATTTTTTTTTTTTTGGCTGGTTAATCATGTGTAGCACACATTTTAAAGCAAATTTAACGGGTGAATTTGGGTCCTCCTTGATTACTAAATGCCCAAGCAATTGAACTGGCTCTTGCTGGCCGGCCGGCCTTATATCTATCCTTTCTATTTGGCTTTTAAAATTTCTTGGTATCTTCCCTTCAGTTTCTCATCTCTGCTCCTCCCTCTCTTTCTTTCTCTGCTCTCAGTTCCTCCTCAATCAGACTGTAAAAGAGCGAGCGACAATGAACGACCTTCTGAAGGTAAAACTAGCTTTCATTTCCCTTGTGCTTCTAAAATTTAATTTTAGCTTTGACATTTCTTGCATGTTTTATTTTAACGACTTTGATTTGATTCTTCTGTAATTTATAAGCTGTTTATCTCCACGGAAAAATGTTGTTGGAACTAATTAGAGGATCTCAGAGCAGCAATTTTTGCTCTCTTTTCCGTTTGATCTAGTTCTGTTGTTTGAATACTGAAACTTTGTAAATAATGGATGAAAAATTGTAATCACAACGGCTAGTTATGAAAGATGATTACTTGAAATATGGATTCCTGGAGGATGCTGATGAGACTTATTATAAAATTAATGGATGATAATTGAGAATTTAACAAAGAAAAATCATGATTAAGGCACAATAAAGACTAGCTAGATCTAGATATTAACATTTGTTCACCTCTTTTGTAGGATTCTTCTGCAGCTTCTAGACATAGATCTTCTCCAGGTGGGTTAGATATTGAATTAGGAATTCCAGTGGAAAGTATCAAATTAGATTATGGCATGGAAGATTTTTTCAAAAAGGTACCAAAATTCTGCAACGCTTCTCATAATTAGAACATTTAATCAAATCATGATTTTCTTTGAGCTTGTTGTACAAAATTCTTAACTATGTTAACAATTGGTATCTTTACTACAATGTATTAGGTAAAAGAGGTTGAGGATTTGATGGAGAAACTCACTATGAATCTGAAGAAGCTTCAGGTATGCTCAGAACTTTCAGTAATCTCTTGTTTCATGCTTAGGAAATGGATGAATTATTCTGTGCGGATACCGGACGGGGAGAACCATCTGGTTTGTCTGCGCTTTTACTGTTCATGCTATGCTTTTATTGTTCACACAAACAAAACAGGACAGTTCTTTCCTTCCGATGTCCGTACAGAATAATCTCTCTAGGAAATGAGTCTTAACAGTCTCTTGTTCTCATCTCATGCTTACATCATCTATGAATGTTAAGACATGCGATATTTTGGGTTCAGCTCGGCATTAGATAGTTAAAACAATATTGACAGTCCTAATTATAACTAGAATTTGACTATTGATACATCTAGCTCAATTTTAGATTTCATTTGGGACGGCTTTCTTGTAGCTTCTTAAAGCAGTTGTTTAGTTAAAAAATTAAATACTTAAATAATTACAGGAGGCCAATGAGGAGACAAAGTCTATCACCAAAGCCTCTGCAATGAAAGGTAGGTAGCATAACCCTATTGTTCTTCATCTTTTGCAATATGAATTATTACTACTGAGTTTGAATTCATTTCCAGCAATCAAGAAAAGAATGCATAAAGAGATGGATGAAATGGGAAAAATCTCGCGCACAATCAAAGTGAAGTTGGAAGAAATTGATCAAGATGTAAGAATTCTTTCTAATAACAAAAATCACTAATATATTTAAGTTTTGTTTGGGACAGCTCTTTCACAACTTCTTAAAGTAACTTTTTAGTATAAAAATTTTAATTTTGTACTAAAAAGCTGCTTTAAGAAGCAGTGAGAAAGCTGTCCCAAACGAAAACTTAGTGTTTTAATAGAAAAAAATTATGTTATGAAATACTGATATAATTTGTATCAATATTGAGCTATTTTTATACGACTAAGGTTTTGTTTGGGATGACTTTCTTATTACTTTAAGAAGCAGTAAGAAAGCTGGCCCAAACGAAGCCTAAATTATTTGATAATATACCTAAATTATTAGACAAATATAACTAATGCAATTAAAACATCATACAAGATAACTTATAAAGAGGTAGATATTCACAAGTATGATCATAATAGAAAAATTATTGTGAATGCTTGCTATTTCAATTGAATTGTCTACTAATTTAGTTGTATTTTTCTAATAGTTTAATTATATTGTTTAATAATTTAGATGCATTGAGGAATAACACACGATGCATGAAATTAATGAAATTGTGTAATAAAAATATTCCCATCCTATACAAATATCTTTTTTATTCGAATACCAATTGGTTGTTCTTCTCCATTTCATTTCTAGAATTTATTGAACCGGAAGAAACCAGGTTGTGAAAAAGGAACAGCTGTTGATCGATCAAGATTGTCCATGACTGTGTAAGATTCCAGACAAATTCAACCCCAAAGTTCTGATTTATTTTATTTTATTTTGGTGTTCAGTTTGTGTATTTTATCACTCTGACTTCGGTTAATTGCAGTTCCTTGAAAAAAAAGTTGAAGGATAGCATGAATGACTTTCAGGTGCTTAATTTTCTTCTCTAATCCAAGCTTTTTATCTCTTGATTTAGAGATACAGGCTTCTTATTTACTGTTTAAGATCCACTGAACCTTCATTTACAGATCCTAAGACAAACTATACAAGATGAATACAGGGAGGTGATTGAGAGAAGGGTCTTTACAGGTTAGTATGATCTCAATTGCTATCAAAATATTATATTAAAAATTATTGAGAGTAAAAACTTGTTTGATTTTTTACAACTTTTTTATATGTTATAATGAGCAGTAACTGGGACTAAGCCAACTGAGGAGGTGAGCTATATATGAAGGCAAATCTGTCCAATATTATCTATTTCCAAAATCTGTTTTCTAATCTATGTTTTTTAACTGTGAAAATCTATCTAGATGATTGACCAATTGATTGAAACTGGTGATAGTGAGAAAATCTTTCAAAAGGCTATTAATGAAATGGGAAGAGGACAGGTTTACACTAATCTGAAATGAAAAACTGATTATCTGATTTAATAAGTTAATTATTCATAGCCTGACAATGTTTTCAGGTGGTTGATGCCTTAGAAGAGATTCAAGAAAGGCATGATGCTGTCATGGAGATTGAGAAGAAATTAGTCGAGCTGCAACAGGTTTCTTCCCCTTCTAAATTTGGATTATTTTGAAGTAGCTTTATGAATAATTTGATGAGTGCTCTAACAAGTATTATTATTCTTTAATATTTTTACACTAATTTAATATAATGATTTCTCAATTTACTTCTTCTAATTTTGCATATGATCTCATTGTTATAGTGACATCCACTCTTCTTAAGTTATGATGTAATTCTATGTATATTATTGTTTGTCTGTAAAACTATGTTAATTCTATGGAATATCTTGTGTTTCAGATATTTACAGACATGGCACTTCTAGTTGAAGCACAAGGAGAACTGTTAGATAATATTGAAAACCAGGTTTGCTGCTCAATCTTTGCTTTTTTGAGATCAATAAAGCAACAAAATGCATTTAATTGGATCATTAGATGATTCTTATAAATTTTTTTTTTCACTTAGATTTGTGTCTGTATATTGATGATACTGTCTTCCTTAAAGATTTCTATTTAATCAAAATGATTAGGATGACAGAATCGGTTACCTATTTTGTTCAATATGAATTCATCAATTTTCCTTTCTCAAAATTATAATAATCATCAAACTGAAAATTTTTTTTTTCCAGGTCGCAAATGCAGTGAACCATGTACAGAGTGGAACAGAAGCTCTTCAAATTGCCAAGAGCCTGCAGAAGAAATCAAGAAAATGTATGATGATAGCCATCATCTTATTTCTAATTGTTGCTGCCATCATTGTTCTCACAATTGTTAAACCTTGGAAATGAAAAAGAAAAGCAAAAACATTTCAGAATTTTCTTTTCTCTTAACAATCATGATTTGCTGATGTGAACTTTCTGTTCATATCTCTTGCTCTGGGTGTCAAATTTGTCAAATCATCAACATATAAATTTCATTATTTTTTACTGCATATAATATTGTTGGTGTTTCAAAACTTTTGCCAACTGAAATAGCTACATTTTTAACATATGTGATGTTTGTATGCAAGCGAAGCAGAGGAGCATGAGTCAATTTTCAGCAAATGTTATATCTTTTGATGATTCATGATTTAGAGATGATGTTGATGCTATATGAAAGCTTAATCAATATGTGGAAACAAACAACATGCGCTAAAATAATATTACAGAAGAACTACAAAACTTGCACTTTATATGGTTACTTAAATGTTATGCTATGTTATGCTATATTTTCAACATGTTACAAAAGAGTTAAGTATAGTTAATGTAATATATTCCTAACATGTTATCTAATATTTAAATAGAAGAGGAGCAAAAAATTCAATGTAAATTTTTGGCCAACATTATATCTTTTCATGGTATATGGCTCAGAGATGATGTTAACAAGATGTTAACATCATCTTGTAACATTACCGTAGCAGGCGTCAGATGTGACTTGAGCGGGATTTGGGTATGGGCATCGGCTTCAGCAGGTAATTTTTTTTGTCTTTTTTTTTTTATGAAGTGGAGGTCAACAAAAGATTGTTGTAAAGTTGCGGTGGAAAAATAACTTTTTTAAAACCTTTTGTAGAAAGCAGTTTTCTAGAACAAAAATTTATAGAAAGCAATAAAAAATAATGGCCAAATAAAAAATATGATTGTGTTTTAAAAAGCAAAGCAGTAAGAAAACTCTCTTCAATGAAACCTCAATCTATTTTGGATGGTTGGAATCAATTGTGTTTGTACTAGCCATTGAAAATGAATTCAGCTTTGAATGTTATTAGTAATTACTTTCTTTGAATATTTTTAATAACATTTGGCATATGCAAATTACAATTCAAATTTGATAACATTTGCCAATCAATTGATGATTTTTCATTTATTAAAGTATTTATTAATTAATGATAAGTTTACAAAATGTTTAATATCAATGAAAATACAATTAGAGGACAATATTGTCTTGCTAAGACTTCTATTTTTTCCTAAATGCTCATATAAATCAATGCCAAATGGCACCAAAATATGTGATCACTTTTAACAAATACTATAATAGGTGGAAGACAAACTTTCTAGTCACATATAAATTTTGCAACTTTGTTTTAATCTCCCGTTTGCTTAAAAAACTCAAAGTCAACCTATAGTATAATAAAACATAGAAAATGTATATGTATTTAAAATAAGAACAAAAGATGATTCATCAATCTGCCATCATATCATCTTTATATTTCTATATATTTATTCTTAATTATATTATGATACCTTGAATCATTAATATATGCATGAACCGATAAAAAATCAAATGATTCCTAAAAGAGTCATCTATTTGTGAAGCTCCTAACTCGACTAGCCAATATCTAAAAGGGTTTTACTAACTTATAAATATACTACAAATATGCATACATATTTTATATGTTATAATAAATTATTAAGTATTTTATTATCGATATAACTAGTATTTATGATAACTCGATGATTGAGAGTTCGAGTTATTATAAACATTATTAAAGCAATAAGCCAACTGAAAGATTGGAGGGCGATTTTTAGGACTAAGCATGATTAGAAACGTAATTAGGACATTAAGCATTATTTTTTAAAAATTTAAAAGTAGGCATATTCCCTCGTTTAACGGGCGATTAGGTGATTAGGAATAATCGCCTGTTTGACGGGCGATTTAGGCAAACGGGCGATTAACATACCAAGCCTAAATTGTCCGTCAAACTGGCGATTTTGGCCTGTCTTGATTTAAAAAAAAGTGAAATTTAAATGTGTGAGTTATCCTTGTCCAATTTTTTTAAATAGTTTTAGATTGTTTAGGCTACGTGATATAATTAATAATTAATGCATTAAAAATTACTAATTAATGCATTGATAGAAGTTGTAAAGGGAATATTTCATTTAATTTCTTTAGAAATTATAAATTGTGCATTGATAAAATTAAATAACCCGTTATAGTTTTTGTAGCGTATCTTTAGAGATAATTTTTATTAAAAAATTCAAACCATATGGTATATTTTTTGAATATTTGTATGCACTAATTTTGGATATTGGAACCCTCTTATTTAAAAATATATTTAAAAGCATATGTTCCTGATATTGTCAAAATCATTTTGCAATGATAATTGATTCAACTTCCAATGACACATTACATTAGATGAGCTGTAAAGTTGTCTGGTCAATTCAAGTTCTATTGAGGTTTTTGACAGCTAGTATTTGTTGAATATCTTTAATCTCAGCTTATATAAAGGGTGAATGGTAGACACATTGAGTATAGTTGTTGAGTTCTTGTTTGAGTTACTCAAAATATTTTGGTCATGTATGAAAAAGATTATAAGCGTCCCTAACAAAGAAAGGTTCGATGATGCAAGTCGAAGAATGCATACTTGTATAGCACGAGCCGGTGATAGTCCGTTAGAGTAGAAGGTTAATCAGAATGAGATATTTTGGTGTTGCTTACATGAATGGTTGGAAGATGAGGATGATTGCCTCTCGAATATGCACGCTGAGTTAATTAGGGTAAAACTTTAAAAGACAAGAGAATTCTTAAATGCCGCCGGTTGGATATCTCTTTAAATTAGATTCCGGAAAGTTAATGGTCATCATGTAAGCCCTCATTTTTTAGAGATGTGGTACCATGAGATGAAATACCACATAGATAGTGAACATTCCCCTCCTGATATTTACTGTAGCCATCTTGATATTGAGCATATAATTTTATATAGTGATTGGTCTCTGCGGAAAGATAAATTCTTTATGGATTTTTATAAAGAGCGGATGAATGAGATATTACCTGATGGTAACCTTAGAGAACTCTTCAATATTGACGACTAGCAAGACCTTCAGTTTGAGTTCTAGTTCAAGCAAAAGTATTGTCCAACTCAGGCATAACTACAGCTACGTTTTCATATGTTGATTAAGAAATAGGAAAGTTATGTAGTCTTATAAATGTTATGTACGTAAAAATATTTATTTTTTATCGCCCTATTTTTCTTGTTTAGCACGAAGCGTCTCTAAGTATTTTTCTTTGTTATGTATTCGGTTCCTTATGCATATATATATATATATATATATATATATATACTTCTTCTTACTTATATATTTTGTGTTGTGAATTTTAATGTGATATAAAAAGATGGTTATCGAAATGAGAACATAACGTTTCTCTAAATTTTTTTTGTTAATAACATCTTAAAGTTGAAATAGTTTGTATTATGAAATTATACGTAAAAGTAAATATACATATGTTGTCTCATCAATATGTCTTGTAAAATCAGCTTTTGTATTATAACATCACTATGTATTGTCACATCATTCTGAGATGTCAAATCATGTCTTATCAGATCAGTCTTTGTTGATAACATATTATAATTAATATAATATTCTTCAATGCTCATATAAATAGAGGACATCCTTCATCCTTCTAAGCAAACAATTATGGAGGGCAACACTCGATAGAAGGAAGGAAAGTATATGACTCCCAATTCCCTTTTAAGTGAATGATTATGGAGGGCAGTGCTCGATTGAGGGAATGCTTAGCGCATTTCATTGATGAGGGGTTAGAAGAGATGACAATAACAAATGATATTTATCGTTGTTGCATACATTTCTGGTCAGATATGGAAGAATGCTTATTATGGCAAACATACATCGAAGCTATGAATCATTGTGGTGAGAAGGATGGCATCGGTTCAAATGATACAGGTTGTAGATTTCTACAAAAGAGATTTCAGAAATGGGGGGGGGGGGGGGGGGGGGGGGGTCATCTAGCACCTATTAAGATTTTGTTTGTTTGAGCCACAACGACAAATTGAACATTATTTGTAATTAACCAACCGTGCAACGCAAATTGCAGTTCAAATTTTCTGTGGAAACACATATGCTCTACCAATTCATTCGGAATGATAAATTCATCATCTGTAATGTTAAGAACATTACTACTATCAGATGCAACCTTCGCATTCCACTGACGTGTACTCTTAAGAATCTCAGCATATTCATTATTAGATGTCATTTCCTCTTATGTATTTGTAGTCCTTATACAGTAGTCACGAATAATATCAATGTTATTTGGCTGAACACCAATATTCGTTACAGCATGATCGTGGAGGATATCATCAAACTCTTCATCCCCATCATCACTTGAACAACTACTCATTGTCTCGTATCCTTCATCATTGATAGAATGAGCATATAATCTAATATCATTGACTTCAAAAATAGAAGTAGGCTGGGATTGTGTAGAAGGACCGACCAAATTATTTTGGTATGAGATTGGTGTGGGTATGTATTTCTAATTATATAAATTAGATAACGATGAATAAAATTTTATTTTAGAAAATTAATTACTTCCTTCATGTTGAAACAAGTTGAGCAAATTGCTGTTCAATGTCCTAATTTGGGAGGAAATACATGTTGAAACTTTCTGCTATTCAATGTCCTAATTCAGATGAAGAAAAAGAAAAGATGAGTAATATACCTTATGCCAGTGCTATTGGTTCTCTTATGTATGCTATGGTCTGTACTAGACCTGATATTGCTTTCTCTATTAGTGTTTTGAGTATGTCTAATCATGGATTAGAACATTGGAAAGCAATTAAATGGTTATTAAGGTATATTAAAGGAAATTTGGATGTGGGAATTTGTTAAAAATCAAGTGCTGTAGCTGTTGATGTTACTGGTTTTGTTGATTTTGATTTTGCAGGAGATTTAGATAGGAGGAGATCTACTACCGGTTATGTTTTTGTTTTATGTGGTGGTCCTATCAGTTGGAAATCTCATTTGCAATCTATTGTTGCTTTATCATCAACTGAAGCTGAGTATATTCCAGCTACTGAGGCTATGAAAGAATCTATCTGGTTACAAGGTTTACTTAGTGAGCTTGGTATTTTTCACAATGTTATTACTGTTTTTACAGATAGTCAAAGTGCTTTACATTTGTGTAAAAATCCTGTTTTTCATGAAAGAACAAAGCATGTGGATGTTCGTTACCATTTCATTCGTGATTTGGTAAATTCAGGTGCGGTAAAGCTTACTAAGATTTCTACTGATGACAATCCCGCTGACATGGCTACAAAGGTTGTTCCTCTTAAAAAATTTAGACACTGTCTGAATCTGTTAAATCTGTCCAAGTAATGTACTTTGAAGTTCTGGGTAACCTCTTTTATTCTTTTATTTTTATTGTAAACCAAGGTGGAGAATTGATGTAAAGTGGTTTAAATAAAATTAAGTTGATTAATTTAATTACACGGTTAATTAAATTAATTAACTGGTTGGCTTTTATCCTTGTACTCATTCTTTTAATTCTTGCTTATAAGGGCTGATATTGTCTTTTCCTATATATAGATCTTTTCAGGTGCCTTGAAGGATGTGTGAGAGAAAAACTGTAAGAGAACTCTGTTTTTCGAGTTTGAGAGCTGAGAGCCAGAAGAGGGTTGGGTTTTGGTTTGTAGCTTCTTGTGTGAGGAGGAAGAAGAGAGAGTTTAAGAAATCTGGAGAATTTCTTGTGTGCTGAAGAGAGTTATTTCTTCTCACTTGTCTCTCTTGTTAGTTTTCTTCTTTCTTCTTCGAGAAAGACAACCGAAAGGAGTTGTCGGTTGGAAGCTGAAATTTAGACTTTGATAGTTAGAGAACCATTCTTTTATGGGACTCATATGATAAGTGCAACCGGAGTCTAGAATCCATTCATTTGAATTCTTACGATCACTCACATTTAAAACATCAGCACTATCATAGTTTTCTCCAACAATTGCAGCATCCCCTTGAGATTGAGATTTATCTTTTGGATTCTTTTCAGGACAAAATCTCCTAATGTGACCCGTTTTATTGCACTGCCAACACTTAACATTCTTATAGTCTTTCTTAGAAGCCGACTTGCTTCTACTTTTAGACTTCCACTTCTTTTGACTAGTTCCTCTTTTCTGAGATCTACCTCTAACATGCAATCCTTCTCCAGAATGATTTTTTTCAGAAATTTTCATATCAAGAATTTTAGAGGAAAGAGCATTTTGAACTTCATCAACTGTTATAGTCTCTCTTTCATATTTCAGAGTTTCTTTGAAGTTCCTTAGAGATTTTGGCAAAGAATTTAGAAGAATAATAGCTTTATCTTCATCCTCAATCTTGACTTCAAGATTTTCAAGATCTAGGATGAGTTTATTAAATTCATCTAAATTATCATCAATGGATTTTGCCTCATCCATTTTATAGCCAAAAAATTTTTCCTTCAAATAAATTCTATTAGGAAGAGTTTTATGTCTATATAATTCTTCCAATTTCTTCCATAATTCAGATACAGTTTTGACATGAGATACCTTTCTCAAAACCTGATCTGCTAAGCACAAGATGATAGAACTAAAGGCTTTTTTCTGTATACTCAATTTTTCTTGATCAGACATTGTTGAAGGCAATTCTGATTCAGGTAACAAAGCCTTTTCAACCCCTTGTTGAATTAATATTGCTTCAAGTTTCATTTTCCATAAATTGAAATCATTCTTTCCATCAAATTTCTCTATATCAAATTTTGTAACCGTCATTATTGCAAATAATCTATTAATCAAGAAGCTCTGATACCAATTTGTTGAAACAAGTTGAGCACAGATGATAGAAATCAACGGCCCAGCTAAACATTCTTGATCGTAGATTAATGATTAGTTGCAAATAATATATACAAAACTTTTCTAAAATTACAAAACAGTAGAACGAATTACTGTTTTATACAAAGTCAATGCAAAAAAAATTTTAACTCATGCAAATTTACAAAGTCAATGCACGATCAAGGGTGATGGGCTTTTACGAATGTTAATTTCTCTAAAAATTACTTCACACCACTAATGATTGCAACCATTTATTTCATAAGTGGAAGTTTTAAAATCATAACTCATCACCTAAAAACACCGCATTCTACAGTTTTACTCGGTGTTTTTTTTTTTCTTATTCTACCTTCTATTTTGGAAAGGAATAAATAAATATAAATTTTTAACAAAAAATAAATACAAACTTACCTAAAATAGAGAAATCTGGCGGTGAAGAGCGACGGTTGACAGGATTGGAGACGGCAAGCAGAGAGTCGGGATGGGGACTAGGGCTTAGGCTGTCAATTTTAAACAGGCCAAAGTTGCCCTTTATACGGGCGACTTTGATCTTTAGTAAACCGCCCGTTATGCGGACGATTTAGACTAAACATAATCGTCCATTTTAACGGGCGATTATGCATAGCTTTAAATTTTTTAAAAAATATGTTTAATCTATTAATTACGGCTCTAATCATGCTTAGCCTTAAAAATTACCCAAGATTGGAACCGTCATATAGGGCAAAGTGTTATGCCATGGGAGCCACATGTTAAACTTTGCTTTCATAATCGTATCTACCTAGTGGATGATTTGGATTATATATAAGGATATTGTTGAAGGCGCAAGCTATTTAAATGAG
Source organism: Dendrobium huoshanense (assembly GCA_016618105.1). Lineage (NCBI taxonomy): Eukaryota > Viridiplantae > Streptophyta > Magnoliopsida > Asparagales > Orchidaceae > Dendrobium > Dendrobium huoshanense. The sequence goes on along the minus strand of CM028349.1, from coordinate 33,226,439 downwards.
GGAGATTCTAAAACCCTTAAGATGAATAACATTGAACTTTTAAATGTCATATTTTGGTGTATCAATTAGAATTTTATTAAATTTTTTAAATTAAAGCATTTTGTATGGGAGCACTCTTAGGATCACAAGTTAAGAAAGAAATGTCTTAAGCTTCTCTTTCTCTTTGTAAGGGTTGTTTTTCATTAATTAGTAAATGTTAATTACTTTGCTAAATAATATTATTAAGCAATAATTTAATGAATGGCCTTCCCATTCTACTTTGAAGACATTTAGATTTCGTTTGAAACAAATTTCTTATTGTTTTTTGAAACTGTTTTTTAGTACTAAAATTTTTAATTCATAAAATTTTGATACTAAAAGATTATTTTAAAAAAGAATAAGAAAATTGTCCCAATCAAAGCCTTAATTTTCAAGTTGTTTAATATTAAAAAAAATACAAATAAAAGTAACATCATGAATATTCTTCATTTTCTTAAATAATATTAGATTATTTAAGCACAATAATATTGAAGATGGCCTTTGAATAATAACATTGTATGAAGATAACAATACAATGCAGATTACATTGAACTAAACAGCTCATACTTTTATTTTATTTTCATATCAAACTTACTAAAAAAATCAACAAATCACAATCTCAATCAGAACTTCCCAAAAAAAATAAAATAAAAAAGTCACTAAAAGCCTATTTGGGACGACTGCAGCATTTTATAAAGTTGATCATGAAGTTGTTGCAGAGAAAATAACTAACTTTATAATTATATTTACAGAAAATAACTCTCCATCACAAAAATTTCTAAAAACTAGTAAGAAAGTAATAGCCAAATGAAATTATGGTTGATGTCTGAAAGCAAAGAAGTCGGAAAACTCTCCTAAATAGGAGAAATTATTCTGTGCGGATGTCGAACACAGCTCTATATCCGGAGACCAACCAGAATGAACCACGTCAGCAATACAAAGCACGGTACCAATGTGGCTCATTCTTGTTGGCCTCCGAATGGTGTTCGGCGTCCGCACATAATAATTTCTCCCTAAAAAGACCCTAAATGCATAAACAATCAAAACAACTTCATGCATTTGAGCTATACCTTACAATCTACGACAATATAATGTGCCACTCATCAAAATTTGGATTGAATCCACTCTGAGATTAAAAAAAAAAAACTTTTGATGATCATAATATTCTAAGCAAAAAATTTCTCCCAAGAGTTTCAAATGATCTTACCGCTATCCTTGAGTAACACTCCCGTTAAAAATCTCAATAATATCTCCGGCCTTCACATCATGCCACCAAAAGGGCTTGTCTTCTTCCATCACACTACACTTATAAATGAAGAAAAATCCTTCCGGTGGCAAATAAACGCTATAACTCCTCTCTTTCATCCTCAACAGTTCCTTCCTAAGCTCGCTCACATTATCAGCTAAATTCACCTCCACCTCCAACCTCTTCATTCCCATCGCCACCCTCGGCACCAATACCGTCACCTTCATCTTTCTCCCACCGCCATTAATGGGCTCGGGCTCGGGCTCGGGCTCGGGCTTGGGCTCGAGCTCGCGCTGGAGACGGAGGAGAATGACAGAGCCTTGAATGACGTTGTAGTATTCAAAGCCGTGTTCGTCTTCCATGATCATGCCGTTGAAGAAGAGAGTTTGGTGGGAGACAGGGAAGCCGTGGGATTTGTGGAGCTTTTCTTTTATTTCGCTAACGGGAGAGAAGAACCAGATTTCTTCTTGGAAGCGCCGGCCGTCGTCGGTCTCGAATGTAACGTCCATTTTTTATGAAGAGCAGAGGAGGAAGAAGAAGAAATGGAGCTTTTTTGTGAGAGCGAATGGGATTCAGGATATTTTAATGATGGTCGTTGCGAGATCTACTCCGGGAAAATGTGGAATAGTAACGGTCTGCACGGGAAAATGATGATTTGTTCGGATTTTTAAAAGCTTAATTATGAGTTTATTTGAGGAGAACTTATCTATTCATTCGGATTAAGTTTTTAGTAAAGGAAATTTGAGCTCCATGTTATAGAAGATTATTATATTTTGATATTTTTTATTGAGTGGTTATTAGACGCCGTTCTAAAGCGAATCAGGACGCACAATGTCATTTTTTTATGTGTACTAGAAGATGTGGCGTATTATGATTCGCCTCCGGATGATTCGGTGACTGCATAAAATAATTTCTCCATTTTGATGGAGCTTTAATGCAAAAATGAACAAAATATTAAAAGTAAATGTTTCGATCATAGTTAAAATGTGCGCACAAATTATATTTGGATTTTGTTTAAACTTTGATTGATTATTTGATTGAACATACTTAAAGGCATGTTTGTATGTCATTCCAACTATGTTCTTGGATCCTTGCTTGACCAAGTTCAAATATACAAGTACGATTTGAATAAGGTTCGAATATAATTCTCGCACATTTTAACAAGGTGATTTAAATAAGGTATAATCATGTCTTCAAATAAAATTGAAATATGGATTAGACAATATTCGAACATGGTTCTATCAATATTTAAACATTTTCAAACCTTGGTCAAATGTAATTTATAATGTTCAAACAAAGATTAAATTATATGTTGATGTATCATTTTTCTACGGGTGAATTAAATATTAGTAATCTTATATAATATTGGAGAGAATTGGAAGTATACATGCAAGTTAGTTTGGCTTGTTTGGGACAACTTTATTACAACTTCATAAAGCAGTTTTTTAGTATAAAAATTTAATTGTTTACTAGAAAGTTATTTCAAGAAGTAACAAGAAAGCCGTCCCAAATGCAGCCTAATCTCGAATGGATCCACTCTTTTAACCTTTAAGACCCGTTGATGCCGATAAGGCCTCATTACAACCTGCTCGTCTCCGTTCGAGCGGGATTCCTGTAAAGACTTTATCGTCTACGATCCATCATGAAGTTTGTTATAGTCAGGGTGTTGGTCATTAGAGTTGTGTTGGATGGCATATATATAGATATTAAATATATAAATAATAAATAATAAATAATTTAAATTTTATGTACGTAAATTACTAATTTTAAATTAAAGCATTTTTGTATGGGAGCACTCTTAGGAATGTGAACCTCTAGGAATTAATGAAATTAAGGGAATAAATTATGAGACTATTTTGATAAAGGGAACAATATTTTGATGGTTGAAACTTTGGGACACTAATTATAGATGATTCGGCTTAATTTATATTTATAGCTAATTTTTTTTTTAAAATCTAATTAGAGATTGATCTACTTGAACAAAAAAAAAATAATGTAAGAAATAATTGTCTCAACTATACCCTCTTATTTATGGTATGACTATTACTTCATTGTTATACTCAAACAAGTTAAGAAAGAAATTAATGTCTTAAGCTTCTCTTTCTCTTTTTAAGGGTTGTTTTTCATTAATTAGTAAATGTTAATTACTTTGTTAAATAATATTATTAGGCAATAATTTAATGAATGGCCTTCCCATTCTACTTTGAAGACATTTAGATTTCGTTTGGAACAAATTTCTTATTGTTTTTTGAATCTATTTTTTAGTACTAAAATTTTTAATACATAACATTTTGATACTAAAAGATTAATTTAAAAGTAACATCATGAACATTCTTCATTTTCTTAAATAATATTAGGTTATTTAAGCACAATAATATTGAAGATGGCCTTTGAATAATAACATTGTATGAAGATAACAAAACAATGCAGATTACATTGAACTAAACAGCTCATACTTTTATTTTATTTTCATATCAAACTTACTAAAAAAATCAACAAATCACAATCTCAATCACAACTTCCCAAAAAAAATTTAAAAAAAAATTCACTAAAAGCCTGTTTGGGACGACTGCAGTGTCTTATAAAGTTGGTTATTAAGTTATTGCAGAGAAAATAACTTTATAATTACGTACATTTACAAAAAATTACTTTCCATCACAAAAATTTCTAAAAAATCAGTAAGAAAGTAATAGCCAAATGAAATTGTGGTTGATGTCTGAAAAGCAAAGAAGCCAAAAAACTCTCATAAATAGGAAAAATTATTCTGTGCGGACTCAACTCTAAATCCAGAGACCAACCAGAATGAGCCACATCAGCAATACAAAGCGCGGTACCAACGTGGCTCATTTTGATTGATCTCCGGATGACATTTGGCATATGCACATAATAATTTCTCACCAAATAGACCCTAAATGCATAAACAATCAAAATAACTTCATGCATTTGAACTATTAGAATCTACGACTAAATAATGTATCACTCGTCAAAATTTGGATTGAATCCACTCTGGGATAAAAAAACTTTTGAAGATAAGTCAAATATTTTCTCTTAAGAGTTTCAAATGATTTTACTATATTCTAGAGTAACAGTCCCGCTAAAAATCTCAATAACATCTCCGGCCTTCACATCATGCCACCAAAAGGGGTTGTCTTCTTCCATCACATTACCGTTATGAATGAAGAAAAATCCTTCCGGTGGCAAATAAAGGCTATAACTCCTCTCTTCCATCCTCAACAATTCCTTCCTAAGCTCCCTCACAGTATCATCTAAATTCACCTCCACCTCCAACCTCTTCATTCCCATCGCCACTCTCGGCATCAATACCGTCACCTTCACCCTTCTCTCACCGCCATTGCTGGGCTCGGGCTCGGGCTCGGGTTCGGGCGCGGGCTCGGGCTGGAGATGGAGGCGAATGACAGAGCCTTGAATGACGTTGTAGTATTCAAAGTCGTGGTCGTCTTCCATGATAATGCCGTTGAAGCAGAGAGTTTGGTGGGAGACAGGGAAGCCATGGGATTTGTGAAGCTTTTCTTTGATTTCGAGAACGGGAGAGAAGAACCAGATTTCTTCTTGGAAGCGCCGGCCGTCGTCGGTCTCGAATGTAACGTCCATTTTTTATGAAGAGCAGAGGAGGAAGAAGAAGAAATGGAGCTTTTTTGGGAGAGCGAATGGGATTCAGAATATTTTAATGATGGTCGTTGCGAGATCTACTCCTGGAAAATGTGGAATTCTAACGGTCTGCACGGGAAAATGATGATTTGTTCGGATTTTTAAAAGCTTAATTATGAGTTTATTTGAGGAGAACTTATCTATTCATTCGGATTAAGTTTTTAGTAAAGGAAATTTTAGCTCCATGTTATGGAAGAGTATTATATTTTGACATTTTTTATTGTGTATCATATATTAGGTCATTTGGAAGATTACATTACTTTTGTGTGTGTACCTGTGCTTTGTACCGTTATGTGTCGGTCCGTCGAATGACGTGACGCATTCTGATTCGTCTTAGGATGGTTCGGTGACCACACATAATAATTTCTTCATTTTGACATATCTCTAACGCAAAACTAGACAAAATATTAAAAGTAAGTGTTTTGATCACTATTAAAATGTGCACTCGAATTATATTCGGATTTTGTTCAAACTTTGATCGAATATTGCTCAAACATACTCAAAGGGAAGTTCGTGCCTCATTCCAACAATGTTCTAAGATCCATGCTTGACCAAGTTCAAATATACAATCATGATTTGAATAAGATTCGAACATAATTCTTGCACATATTTTAACAAGGTGATTTAAATAAGGTATAATCATGTCTCTAAAAAAAATTGAAATATTGATTAGAAAATATTCGAACACGGTTCGATCAATATTTAAATATGTTCAAACCATGTTCTTATGTGATTTATAATGTTCAAACAAAGATTAAATTATATGTTGATGTATCATTTTTCTACAGGTGAGTTAAATATTAATAATCTTATATAATATTGGAGAGAATTGGAAGAATATATGTGAGTTTGTTCAGCTTCCTATGGGACGACTTTCTTACTGCTTCATAAAGTAATTTTTTAGTATAAAAATTTTAATTTTTGTACTAAAAAACTACTTTAAGAAGTAACAAAAAATCCGCCCCAAATGATGCCTAAGCCCTGAATGGATCCACTCTTTTAAGCTCTGAGACCCATTGATGCCAGTAAGACCTCATTACGACCTGTTCGTTTCCTCTCGAGCGGGATTCATGTAAAGACTTTCTCGTCTTCGGTCCATCACTAAGTTTGTTATAGTCAGAGTTTTCATCATTAAAGTTGAGTTGGATGTCATATATACATATTACTAACTTTTTCTTTAATATATACTTATTTGAACTTATCAAGAGGTTTTTCTTCCTTGAAGGCTCTGAGTCGAAGTAAAATTCGAACCCAATGAAAACCAAAGCGCGAGCCCATTTAACTCCTTAACCAAAAATATCATTGGGAATCGGTCCCGATTCCTTTTCCGCAACGAGCTGCGCGTCGCCCCTCGGCTGCAAATTTGTTTCTCGAATAAGTTTTGCTAAATGTTTGTCGAATTCGCAGTCGATTCCAAGATTCCTCAGGTACCTGAATCGATCGCTGTTTTTTTTGTCTATCTAATAGTTATTTTTTCTTTCGAGCGGATGAGTGGGTTTCCCTGGTCTGGATCTTATTGATGCGTTTTTACTAGTTGCTTTCATTTATTTTATCAAAATTTTGTTCGATTTTCATTCTGCCCTAATTCTATTGGTTTGACCTGATTGGGGTTTCGTTGGATATGGAGTTATTCTACTTGGATTTCCATAAGTTCTCCGTCATTAATAGGTTTGTTTTCGTTCGTCTCAAGACAAAATGATGCAGAGTGCAGTTCGAAGATGGGAGGTCAGCCGGAGCTTTTGCGAAGTCTGATAACATTTCCGCATGCTATGAGCAATTGACATGTTGGATAGTAGCCTGATGTATTATAAACTGTTGAATTTAATGTTCCAATTCACGAATTCAATTTACTCTTGCTTGTTGCATGATTTGAAAAATTGAAGTAAGTCCCAAAACTTGGTAAATATACCCACTAGCTGTAATGAGCTAGATATATGAGAAGTAGCAATCTTCTTTTATAACACCACATCTTGAATGAAGTGGCAGCCAACCTCTACATGCTTATTTCTTTAATGGAAAACAAGATTAATATTACTATATATCATGATATAGGTGTTTCAGGTGTACGCCTTGATTTGAGGCGCACCTTGGATGCCTCGAGGCTTAAGCCTCGGTGGTTCATCAGAGATTTATGCTTTTCTTCATTGTGGCGTACTCCTTAAGGCAGTTGGAGGCGTTGCCTCGATCAATTTCATTTTTATTTCAGTTCGAAAGAGTTGAGAGCGCCTATTAGATTTAGATTTAGGGTTTGTCGGTTCGAAACATTTGTTCCAATCTTCAACCCCCTTCTGCATCTCGCAGCAAAGGAAACACTCTCTCGGCTTCGTGTGCACAGCTTCGACCTCGCCATTTTCGGCCTTGAATACTTCCGTCTAGACTTCTTCGGCCTTGCTTTGTGTCAGAATGAGTTCTTCGTGACGAGGTAAAGATCTATCTTCCCTTTCGAGCCCGTGTAGACTTCGAAAACTTAATGAGAAGCAATTATGAAATTAGTTTATAAATCAAATATCTCTTTGCTCCTTGCCTTAGCTGCAGGCTGCAGCTTGTGGGCGTGATCCTAATTATTAGTTTACAAATCAATATCTCCTTGTTGATTGGATTTTTTTTGTTTAGATGCTTGAATGCCCATTCCTTCATTTAGGATACAATTGATACCCTTTTATGAGAATTTGTTTACTGTGCCTAGAATTGTTCCCACTTAGTGTCTAGTTGGGCTAGTAGCTACAGGATTTTATGATTCAGTAGCGAAAAATTCATTTTATATTTTGTAAAAAATTGGCGCACACATCATCAGGACACTTGGGACCAAATCATGATGAGATATGATGAGATAAGATCCTGATAATAATTTATGAGTTATTTATAATTTGTTTAGTAATTTAATTTTCCTATTTTGATGCTTATGCCTCGATCCGCCTTCGAGGCTTATACCTCGCTTTGCTAAGGCAAAGCACCTCGAATTCCCTTAGGATGGCCTTTACCTACATCATTACATATATGGATTGTACCATAAATCTACATTTCTATATCGACACTTAATTTGACCACTTCAATTTATTTCTTACTCTTCTATGTGGCTTAGTTAACTCCCATAAATATGCAATACTCATGTATGGATTATTTATCATCAATTTATCCATCATAGTTTGCATCAATAAAGACTTCTACATTGAGATGCCATTCTTACTGTATAGTAGTCCTTTTTATCCATCGCCTTACTACCTTAGTACTGCAATGCTTTATGGTGCCGAATGTTGGCCATTAAAAGAGAAGCATAATACTAAGTTAAGTGTGGCAGAGATGACGATGCTCAGGTGGATGAGTGGCTTTACCCTTAGAGATAGGATACGAAATGAGCATATACGTGAAAAGGTTGGAGTAGCTCCAGTTGAAGATAAGATTAGAGAGAGTCGCCTTAGATGGTTTGGTCACATAAAACGGCGGTCTTCCGATGACCCAGTTAGGAGAGTAAATGTATTAGATTTGACTTATGTTAAGAAAGGTAGGGGTAGACCTAAAAAGACTTGGTTAGAAAATATTAGGAATGACCTTTCTTTATTAGATTTAAATGAGAATTTGACTTTTAATAGGACACAATGGAGAAAAAGGATTCATGTAGCTGACCCCACGTAGTGGGATAAAGGATTGATGTTGTTGTTGTTGTTGTTGCTGCCTTACTACCTTAGTACAAATTGGTTCAATAGATATTATCTGCTCTAACTCCAATACATTTATTACTCTGCGTTCTACTCTGGGGTTTACTGCAAGTCTAAATTTGCATCTCCACCTTATTGCCTGTAGAGATTTGCTTCAATACTCTTCCTATAGAATATGATTTCTGTAGCAAGATTTTGGACGAGTGATCAATCGCTGAATCACTATGGGTTGTGAAAACTATCTTAAGAAATACTCAATATACATATTAATATCTTGATCATTACATCTTAAAGTGATCCCACGTAGGCTGTTTAATTTCTTTGGTTGTAGGGTCAATCCAATTAATCTATCTGGCATGACTCCTTTCCTGTGTTGACAGTTAATTCAGGATTTTTAATGGTGCTTTGACTACTAATTTGTGTCCCGATCTTATCGTCTGGGCTTGTCTTGTGCTGAAATATTTTATGAATGAAAGCTCACAACTTGGCTAATAATGTTCTTTGAAAACTATGCAAACGCTTGAGTCTTTCTTTTTGCAGGGGACCTGAAAATATTGGAATGTGTGATTAATCATTATGGTCCTCGAAGAGCCTAACAAAGATTCATGGAGATGGGCTCTAGGCATTGTGTATATAGTTGCAGTTGCATCAATATGGATTGCTGCTAGTTATATTGTTCAGACAGTGGTAGATGAGGGGGTTTCTCCTTTCTTGTTAAGCTACATTTGCAACTCTTTGTTTGTGGTTTACATTCCCATTGTTGAAATTACACGATATTTTGAGGATACAATTTCTAATCTATTAGCCAAAAAGCACAATGAACCATCCATGCAAGGATCTTGCTATCCAGAGAATGCAAGTCTTTTGCTAGGAAGTGATAAAGAACCAATCATAATCGGTAGTCATCCTAGAGAACCTACTGCATCTGGAACTGAAACAAGGATTCAAGATATAGAAAGAATTTTGCCCAGTCAAGCTGATGAGTTTTCTCCTGGAAACCCAATTAGTAGTACAGGAACACAATTGGATTCAAAAATGCGTTGGACGCGTACTCAAGTAGCTAAAGTCAGCCTGTTGATTTGTCCGTTTTGGTTTTTTGCACAACTGACTTTCAATCTTTCTCTCAAGTACACGACTGTCACTGTAAGCTTTTCAACTTATTTCCCTACATTCTATCACTTTCCACATTCCTTTATTGTCATTTTCTCAATTAATTTACTTTCATTATGCAGTCGAACACCATCTTAAGCAGCACGTCTAGCCTCTTCACCTTTCTGGTCTCTGTTGCATTCTTGGGAGAAAAATTTACATGGGTAAAGTTAGTCAGTGTTCTTCTCTGCATGGGAGGTACCGTGCTAGTGAGCTTAGCTGATTTGGGAGTTGGAGTAAATGCTATTGCATATAATGCTGTTCTTGGGGATGCACTTGCACTTGTTTCAGCTGGCCTTTATGCTGTTTACATTACTCTCATTCGGTAAAAGCTACCCGATGAAAATAAGGGAGAAGGTCATGCAAGTATGGCCCAATTTCTTGGATACCTTGGGTTATTTAATCTCTTAATTTTTCTTCCTGTTGCACTTTTTTTAAATTTCACCGAGATAGAACCTTTCCACAAGCTGACATGGAGACAATTTGGCCTCATTGTTGGAAAAGGTATGTATGACCTCCTAGTTTTCGCTATGTTTGTTACTTGTCTCTACACTTGAGGCTAGCTCAGGTCCTTATCTCTCTTTTTTTTTTTAAGTGTTTATATTTTAGTTAGTTAAAAAGGGCATATGTTTTCTTATGGTAATCATGTGAAGGCATCATAGGTATTTGGCTTATGCTCTCTTTTAAAGAAGGCTGGACTAGTAACATATGTGTGCCACTTGGTGGTGGCAAGGCTTGTGGAAACGGAATGTTTCAAACCACTTATTTATGCAGGAGCATCTGCGGTGAATGATTTGATGAGCACAAATTAAATGGCACTGAGATTGACTGCAAAGACGGCACAAAGATTGCATTGTTATATCATAGCTAGCTCCATATAATACCAAAAATATATGTATAATATTAAGAAGCCACATAAGTGTAGTTATAAATAAGACTAATTTTTCTAAATAGGCTCTCCTAATTCCCTCCTAAATTAGGTCCCTTTTCTTAAATAATCTTCTCTCATATTTGAATTCAAATTAGATCTCTTGTCCTAAATAATTTCCTCTCAATTATAATTAAAATTTTCCTAAACAATTCCCATTTGATTAAGAACCTTCCTAAACTGTTTCCTCTTGGTTAGAAAACTTCTTAAATCCCTCCCAATCAAATCGGCCGGTTCATCAGTGAGTGAAGATGTAATGATAAGCGGCCTGAACATTGATGTTCTCCTACCAATTGTTTAATCTAGATTTTGCCACATGTTTTTGATAGGGTGAGGGGGAATCAGGGAACTAAGTGTATCTTTTATTAAGTCAAAAGTAGACGTGTGACAACAAATTTTTTTTAGACAGAAGTATGTGTTTTTTTTTTTTTTTTTCCTCCCTTAGATATTACATTTATGTCATAAAACTTTCTTGATTCATTCAATTATATTAAAAATTTGGCATTATCTCAAAACACTCAAAGTGCGATTTGCAAATGCTATGTGGTCACAAGCAAGTATGATATAAAAATCAGGGTGAAATGCAGATATACATGAAACTGCAAGATAAGTGGCATCGCTAGAATTGGAGAGTAGATTGTGCGAATTGCAACACCACTTCAGATAGGACTACACAAGGCTAGTAGTAGCGTGTTATGTTTACACAATGAACTAAAGTTAATACTTGAATGAACCAGTACTTTAGCGCAAACCAAGAAAATCCTACTAACGTTGAACTAAATTAACAAAACCAAGAATCTGAATAAATTAGAGCACTTCTTATTCTCATAAGTAAAATTATCATGGACATATTTATACAAATAAATCTAAAATAAAAAAAAATCATCAACGCACGAAAAAAAATTGTGGTCTAAAATTTAGTTTGCTAATCTGCTCTTCTTTGCACACAAGATTTGTGTTTTTATGAGTCTACACTTTTAGATCTCCATCAAATTGTCAAGTTGGAAAAATTGTCTAATAAAAAATTAACATTTGATATCTTGCAAGTCAAGGCATAAATTTTGTGCTTCTTGCAATATAATCTAAGAATTATCACATAAGTCTGTCATGCTAATGCATAAGATATCTTAGGAATTAATCATTAGTGGCTTACGCAATTTTATAATCCAAGATAGCTTCAACAACAAGAAATATAGATTTGTCTGGCAGACTTTTGGAGGGGAAACGGAAAGAAAGAAAAATTTAAGGTAAAATTAGATACATTGAAGATTACGTTAATGTTATAACTCCCGAAATTTTTCATATGTAAGTGTTTGTTCTAATGTGTCTTTATTTTAAATAGTTCACCCTTTCCTCTTTAGGAAGTGTTTTTGGATTCAGAAGTATTATTACATCATCTTTTAACTTCAATTTCACATACCTCCTGTTCACTTGAGAAGCTGATTTGTAATTGTCATAATTAATAGTCTTTTTTTTTAATATGCATATTTAATTTATGACACATTGTGCAAATGATTATGCTAATTCACTTGGTCTAAACTAAACAAGAAGTTCAAGGTTTGTAGACTTTCTAGGTTGAAACCCTGTAGCTATTCCCAATGAACTCATACTTGTTGACTTTTGACGAATGTATTCTAAGCAAACTCAGCCTTGGGTAATACAACAACAACGTCAAGCCTTTATCCCACTATGTGGGGTCGGCTCTGTGAATCTTTTTTCTCCATTGCATGCTAAGATCAGATTCTCTTTTTTAGCCATTAGTAATATCAAATTCGAATTAGATATACACCCTTTTTAAGTATAAATTTTGACATATCACTTGAGCTCCTATTAATTACTTCAATTTGTCATCAGTTTGTTGGTAATAAGTAGTTAATTTTAATTATTTATTTTCATAAAGTTGTTCAATAATAAATAATAAATTTTACATCCTTGCCAATCATAATGGTTTTAGATATAACCACTTTATTAAAATATAATTTAATAATGTGATATTCATCATTAATTTTATTAAATGGAATGAAGTGAGGCATTTCACAAAAATGATCTACCATTACAAAATAGAATCATGTTCCATAAGGCCATGCTAATATCTTCTCAAGGCTTATATGGAATAGGCATATATATATATATATATATATATATATATATATATATATATATATATATATATATATATATATATATATATATATATATATATATATATATATATACAACATCTCTTTTCTAGTAGGATACTAATACCTCTTAGACCTAAATAGGCATAAGAGTTTTACTTTTAGACATCTTATTTAATGTTGATTGAATTTAACATTTTGGATCAATCTATTACATATTTCGTAATTATGATTTTTTTTACTTAGGAAATTTTCACTATTTGCTCGTTCAAATGCCTCGTAAAGTCATATATATTGCCTTTAACTATTTATGTCTCCTTCCCACCTTTTGCAGTACTTTGGTCTATTATGCTTTATAATTCTATTTAATTGATTTCAAGTACTGATCTCATTTATCTTTGACATTCTTAAGATTATAAATATTTGCACATAAAGGGCTAATAAATTAACTATGTTCCAGTAGTTCCTTCTTCTTGTTTCTATTTACATATAAAATTAAAACAAACTCTATTGCCAATTCGTAAATCATCTTGGCATGTTGCATAGTAAATGCAAATTGATTGCAATGTTACTTTATTTCCCAAATTCTTGAAATATTTCCTTCATGCAGGTCTGTTGGACAATGTGCTCAGCGATTATTTATGGGCGAAGGCCATTCTATTGACCACAACCACAGTAGCAACTGCTGGCCTCACTATTCAGGTCCCAATAGCTGCTGTTGTGGATTCGATCACAGGTCATGCCCCTCATCTCTTAGATCTAGTAGGAGCTTTTGCAGTCATACTAGGTTTTGCTGGGATCAACATCCCTTCTGAAGAAACGACACCTTTCACCCCAAATGAACATGAGACTGAGGGCATCATTGTGTCTGATCATAATTAGGAGAGGCTCCATTTGGGACGGCTTTCTTCATATTTTTTAAGAAGCTGCTTTAAGAAGCAGTAAAAAAAGTTCTTTAAGACCATTCACCCCAACTGAACATGTAATATAAAATTGAAAATTTTTATACTAAAAAACTGTTTTAAGAAGCAATAAGAAAGCTGTCCCAAATGAAACTTATAATATGTTATTATGTTATTGCGCTATGTTTTTATCTTTTGATTTTTTTTTTTCACATTGTAGTGTAGATATATGTAAATATGTCAACATTCTTGATTTGTGTAATTAAAATTTTAATTATTATAGTGTCCTATTGTACATTTTGCATGTTATACTCTCCTATTATGCATGAAAACTCATGCATGATCAAATCTAATTTTGATAACTTATATAAGTTAAAAGATTATTAGCATATCTCCAAGTCTTCAAAAGCTATTTTGGTATAATCTTGATCTTCTAAAGTTTACCTAAGTCATTCTTCTTCTATTTATGGAGGGACAATGCACAAAGAGGCATTTTGAGTATCTTCATATTTATAATGAAAAAATCACATTTTTTAATATTAATTTATTAAGATTAATTACTTTTTTTTTAATTCATATACTAAGCAGTTATATTTTTGACAACGATGTTATGTATATGCAATATTATGCAATTTTGAGAGAATTTTAATATAAATAACCAAATGATAACATTTTAAAACAAAAATATAAGAGAGATGATTATGATATTTGTCTGACTTTTGTAAGAATATTTTGTAGATATATAAAATGTTATTTTAATATTAATACCAACGAATTGAGTTGGCATTTAATAATAACTAATAAAATACAGTGAGTTATCAATAATATTAAGAAATTTAATAATATGTTAATAAATAAACTTAATATTAATTTGCTGTTTAAATTGATAAAAATATATATTATTAAAGTATTTATGCAACAATCTTGGAAGTTAAGTCTTCTTTCACCACAATTACTCAGTATGCAGCTCGAATCTTCTCTTGGCCCTTAACTAGCCTCAACTTCTCGAACGTCGTCGGCAAACTCACACTTTTATCACCCAAATCCTCCCGGCCACCTCTCTCTCTCTCTCTCTCTCTCTCTCTGCGATTCTCTTACCTCTCCTTTTCTTTCTGTCTGCTTCGATGTCAGAATCCGAAAGACTCTGCAGCTGCTGCGCCAAATTCCTGATCTCCGCCGGCCTCACCGTCCTCATCGTCTGGATCTCCTTCCGCTTCATCAGACCCCGCTACTACATCGTCTCCTTCGACCTCCCCACCACCAACTCTTCTTCCCTCTTCGCCTCCTTCCAGCTCGAAATCGTGAACAAAAACCGCCAAATCGGCATCTACCATGACGAAATCGCCCTAACCCTCCTCGCCGGCCCCAATCTCTCCTCCCCACTCTCCCACTCTGTTGTCCCCGCCTTCTATCAAGGCCACCTCAAGACGGCCGAAAAGCCCGGTAACTTCAGCGGCATCTCCGGCGGGAATCGGACGCGGCTCGCCGGAGAGTCGGTGTTCCGTGTTTTGGCGAATTCGGCGTTCCGGTTCAAGGTGCTGGGATGGAAGAGTCGGCACCATGCGGTGAGCGTAGCCGGCGATGTGGAGGTTGATGCTGACGGTAAGAAGACCGCGACGAAGGGTATACGATTATCGTCTTCCGCCGCTGTGGTGGCTCCGGTTGTCGCAAGTACTTTTTTCCTTTATGCGTTGCTGATCTTGACGTGATGCTTTAGGATTGGGCGGTTGAGATTGAATCACAGTCAGCTTTGTTTATTGCTTTTGTAAAAAGAAAAAACGTAATTATTTTTTTAAATGCTTTGATGCCCAATCAATATAATATAAAAAAAAGTTAGTGGAGAGAGACTGAGAGAGACCGATCTTTGTAAATTATTCTTTAGAATGGTTAACTTTTATGATTTGAGATTTTATTTGAAATAAATTCATACTTGTTGCGTCCTGGAGTATTCGCGGCGGTAGAGAAATATATGGTTTAGCGTCTTAGGGTTATACGAAGATTTGGCAAACAAGCAGATAAGAGAGAGGGTGTAACATTCATAAGAAACACCAGATTTTTTACGTGAAAACCCTTTAAAAGGGGGAAAAATTACGGGGCCTGGCTCAGTTTGAATGAATCCACTAGTATTTGCAGTCAATTACAAATGAGGCCCTTCATTGGGAGAAGGCCTTGGCTTAATATTACAAATGTACATCATATAGAGCACATTACATGGTGGGAATTATATATACATGTTTGTTTGATCTACAGGACCATAATCGATAGGTTGGAGGCTAGAAAGATCGTTGTCTGGTGATAGAGGTCGGTAGTATTCTGGGAGAACTCTAGGCGTCAGGTAGTGGCCCAGCAGAAGTTTGGGCCTCATGTGGTGCTCTAGTGGAGCATATGACCTTAAGAGGCTGTTAGGCGTAAGTCCGAGCCTTAGGTGGTGGCCTGGTGAATCATAGGGTCTCAAGTGGTGGTTCGGCGGAGCAACGACGTCAAGTGGTGGTTCGGCGGAGGTGAGGGCCTCAAGTGGTGGTCCGACGGAGCAACGATGTTAGGCGATGGTCCGGCGGAGGTGAGAGCTTCAAGTGGTGGTCCGACTAAAGTTCGGGTCTCAAGTGGTGGTCCGACGGAGCAACGACATTAGGCGGTGGTCTGACGGAGGTGAGGGCCTAAAATAGTGGTCCGACAAAGGCGAGGGCCTCAGGTGGTAGTCCGACAAAGGTCCGACGGTGGTCCGGCGAAACTCTGTCGGTGGTTGAGGAGGAGCTTCTTCCTTCTCTTCTCTTCTTGCTTTCCCCTCTCTCAAGATAAATGAGGGGTCTATTTATAGATTTCTGGAGTGGCATGGCCCGTAAATAGGTGAGAGATCAAGAATAAAGTGGGAGTGCTTGAATGGACGGCCGATGTTGAATCCCTTGATCATGGACCGTTTGATGGACATTTGAAGGTCTAATTGGTGTCAGAATTCAGTGATCTTGGGTTCGTTGGATTCATATCGTCGAGCCGCTCAATTCGATTATAAGCTCGTTATGCTTTGAGACCGTTTGGTAATCCAAATTGATGTTCGAACCTTTCAACAACACTACTAACCCTTGATTTGGACTCATTTGGGCTCGGATTGAGTCGAATTTGGTGTCGTTGGGTTCATATTTCCGAGACGCTCAGTTTGACTGTAAGTTTGCTGAAATCAGAGTTCATGTGATCCCGAATTTAATTTTTGAAATTTCCGACTTGATTTTGCCTCGAGATTCGTGCCCGATCAAGGTAATTTTTTGATGATGTATCAATACTCATATTTGATACTTAAATTTGCATATGATTGTGAATTTAGTTTAGTTGCAGCATTTATGATTATAAAGTTATTATTAAAAATATTTTTTAAAAATATTAATTATATATATATATATATATATATATATATATATATATATATATATATATATATATATATATATATATATATATATATATATATATATATATATATATATATATATATATATAATGATTGTAAAAAATAATTTCTAGTAATATAAATTTTTAAAATTTAATTAAAAGATAATAAAAAGTAGTAATAAAGAAGAATTGGAATTACAATTTGAAAAATAAACTATTAAAATTTTTTTCCCAATTTGTATATAATTTTAGTTATCTTTTTAGGATTTGTAAAGATATACATTTGATCTTCATGAGATTTTTTTTTTTGGATGTTGCAAAATTTAATTAGAAATTTTAGAAATTATTGACCATGCTATAAAATATATGCCTACATCAATCAAAAGACCTCATAGCCTTACTATACAACAACAACACAACAACATCAAGCCTTTATCCCACTACGTGGGGTCGGCTACATGAATCATTTTTCTCCATTGTGTCCTATTAAAAGTCAAATTCTCGTTTAAATCTAATAAAGAAAGGTCATTCCTAATATTTTATAACCAAGTCTTTTTAGGTCTACCCCTACCTTTCTTAACATAAGTCAAATCTAATACCTCATAGCCTTACTATGATGGATAATAATTTTAAAAATTTTACTTAATTAACAAACACCAGCATCTCATCTATCTTTAATTTGAACATTCAACTCGGCTTGTCTAATCCCAATTAAAGATAGATTAATGAGCCGAGTAAAGGTGATTAGCCTTACCTGATTTGGAACAATTATTACGTTCTCTGACCGGACATAGAGGAACGTTCGGTCAGAGGCAAATTCCCGCCAAAAAACGAGTTGTACCGAGCAAATACCGAGCAATACCAAACAATAACGAAAAATACCATCATTTGAAGACCCAATACCGAGTTATACCGTGCTTTACCGAGCAAATACCGAGTTATACCAAAGTTGTACCGAGTTTTTCCCAGAAAAACTCGGTACAACTCGGTATTTTCTCGGTACAGCTTGGTATAACTCGGTATTGGTCTTCTGAGAACAGTATTCCTCATTATTATCAAATAATACCTAGTTATACCGAGCAAATACCTAGTTTTTTGACAGGAAATTGCCTCAGACCGGACGTTCCTCTACGTCCTTGCACCGGACGGAATAAAAGTTCCCTGATTTGACCTTTAAACTGTTGATTTTAACAAAATTTATTTTTAATTTTTTTATTTATTGTTAATTATTTCAATATTTGTATTGGAATTTTTATCAAATTTTGTATCAAAATTTTGATAAAATTTATCTCAAAGAATTCCTACAAATATTGCATGCATTAAAAATAATTAAATATTTTCGATAACTACACGTTAAAATTTTACAAAATATATAATGAGTTTTACTGCATAATATTATTATGAATTTCTTTTACCAATTTTTATGAATTTTTTTTGGTTGTAAACATAAAAAACATTTACCTATTTCTAATGCAAATTTTATTTTATAATTATTAAAAAATCCACTAAAAAAAATTTAAAGTCAGTCATCAGCCTAAGCCTAAGAGGTAACTATCATAATTAACTTTAAATCAGGCCCAACATTTAAAGGCGAATTAAAAGTTGATGAAAATATTATGCATTAAACATGTAATATCTTAGGAATTTTTTAAAATAAATTTCACTCCCACCTTTGCTTACACTACTAGAAAGTTGTATTTTTTGCAGCAGTTGTTAGAAGTGGTTATAGAACCGCTGTTAAAAACCTATTCTAGCATCGGTTAAAATCGGTGTAGTAGCTCCGGTTTAAACTCGCCGCAAATAGCAATACAGAAGACCTAATTCCATTTTCTGCGTGCGAACTAAATCTCGATCCCCTCTTCTTTTCTGCGTGTGACTCGAGAGGAGCGAAACGGAGCATCGTGGCTGCTGTCGGAGAGGAGCACAGCGCACATCCCGCTCGCATTTTGCTCAGTATTCTCCTCACGCGAAGGCACATCCAGCCGACCTTTCTTAAGTGTGAGTCTCTTCCCCTTCTTCATCATCTTCTTCTTCTTCTCCTTCGTATTCTTCTTCTTCTCCCTCTTCTTCTCATTCTTCTTCTTATTTTGTTAATGTAATCCCTAAAATCAGAAAAGTGATCAACATTTAAGGGGCTGTTTGGTAGCAAGATTTAGGCCGGATCATTTGCCCTGAGATTTGGTTTTGCATTTTGCCAATGTGCTCAAATCCTGTTATCATTTGCTGTGAAGTTTGGTAGCAGGTTTTAAGACGGATTATTTGCCGTGAGATTTGGCTTTGCATTTTGCCGGTGTGCTCAAATCCTACTATCATTTGCCGTGAGATTTGGTTTTGCCTGGATTTACCACTTAGTCAATTTCGCACAAATTGTCAATTGTGCATGGAGAATTTCTCTTGTTTTTAATCAATATATTGTTAATATCTTCATTAGATTATATAATATGATTATATCATCTATTGTTATTAATCAATATATTGTTAATGCCCGCTGTGATTTTGTAGAATTATCGCGGTTTAAACCGCTATTAGAAGTGATATCTACTCCAGCGGTCATAGAACCGCCGCAGAATGTGTTTTCAACACATTGCAGTCACAACGGTCGTGCATCGGCTTTGCAACCGCTACAAGAAAATTTGTAGCGGTTAAATCTGCCGGGAAAAGTCTAATTTTGCGATACGGTATCCCTTTTCTATGGTAGTGTTAGTTTGGTTGGTGTGCGAATACGATTGGGAATTCCCCAACCCGTGCTCATTTCCCCTTGAGTATCAACCCTCATAAGTGGGACCCAATCAAGTTTAGGTCAGGAGGTTTTTTAGGTGAGTGTCTCTTTTAGATAAGTCAAGAATTAGTCAGCTGTCAAATCTCATTTTCGGGGGTGGAAGCAGGTGAATAACCCGTTTAAAAAACATAAATAAATACATTTCATCAAATTTTCAATGTTAAATTTGAAAGCATTACCAATAAATAATAAATATTTTGTAATTAATTTATTTGTTATACTTTTTTTTTAATATGTGCCCTAAAACCTTACACTTGGATGAGTGCTCCAAAGCGAAGAAGACCACAGGGCAACCCGCAACGCTGCAAAGCAGATAATTGATGATGAGAAAACAATACAGAGGAGAGCATTTCTTGGAACCTTTCGGGTGGAAGTGGAAGACTTGACTCCGAAGTACTTCAAGGCTTGCAACGCTGTAAAGCGCAGGGGATGGTAAACCACGGGTTCCAAGAAAATGCATCCATCCTAGCTTCTTTGAACCTTCCCCTGGAAGACTCGACTCCGAAGTAAACCACGGATCGCCCTGCTGCAATGGTATAAAGTATATGGGATGGTAAGAAAAGAGTCGCTCATCCTCTCCCCCCACCATATGGCTCCGAAAATGCACCCAAGCTGCCTCTCGGCCCTGAGAGCAGGCGACATGAACCGCCTCCATGAACTGCTCCAGGATGACCCAACACGATTATACGGCATGACCATTAAGGGAAACACCATACTCCACATCGCCGCAAGCCTCGGCAACGCCTGGCTCATCACCCAGTTGCGCAATCAACTTGATTTGGATTTCCTGCTGCACCAGAACTTAGAAGGCGACACAATCCTCCACTGCGCCGCCCGTGCAGGGCACGACAACATCCTTTCCTTGCTCATCAAAAACTGGTTTGGAGGGCTAATGATGGGAGTGTTGAACCAGCGCGGGGATAGCGCTCTGCACGAAGCTGCACGTGGCGGCCATGCTAATGCTGTATGGCAGCTTGTAGCTGCTGGAGATAATATGGCCTCAAAGGTTAACAGAGATGGAGAGTCGCCGATTTATCTAGCGGCGGAGAGAGGCTCAGTGGAGGCCGTGCAATTTTTGCTTGGGTGCGAGGTGGTGGATTATGGAGGACCTCGAGGGAAAAATGCTCTTCATGCTGCCGTCTGTCGAAGCTATGGTAACCGAAACTTCCATTTCTATAAAAGATCAACACCTTTGTCAGTTAAATTTTTTTTAAGAATATTTGTAGGATCAAATCAGTAGGATAAATTTATAAAATTAAATAAACTGTAGTGTATGTTGTGGTGGTAGCTAACTGTTGTAAGGTCTTTAGATATTGCGAAGATGTTGCTCCACAAAATGCCGGAACTAAACCTAAAAACGGATAACTCCCTAAGCGCCCCCATTCACTATGCGGCTTCCCTTGGAGATGTAAAAATGGTGCGTCTTCTGCTACAAGCGGATGCTACAATAGCTCATCTCTTGGACGACCATGGCCTCTCAGCCATACACATCGCAGCAAGCAAGGACTATGGCAATGTTATCGAGGAGATACTCCACCATTGCCCAGATGCCACTGAGCTCACTGATATTGAAGGCAACAATTTTCTTCATGTTGCTACAAAGAAGAGAGCGACATCAGTGGTGAAACTAGTACTTAGTAACCCTCTGCTCAGACAGAGCATAAATGAGAAAGATCGTGAAGGAAACACGCCATTGCATTTGGCTGTAATGAACCACTCCAGGGAAATCGTCCTTCTTTGGTTGTCAGATAGCAGAGTCGACACAAATGTTATAAACCACAATGGTCTCACTCCCCTTGATATAGCTTCATCATGTGCTGACTCAAATATTCGTCTCAGGATGGTACGTATGACTTCATATCAACAATGAATTCTTTCAAGCAAAAGAAGATGCAACCTTTAGCAACAAATCAAACTCTTTATAATGGAACTGTTTTAAATATCCATTTGCAGAAGAAGATGTGCGAAGAATTAACCTCTGCTGGTTCCAAGTTTGGCACTCACCGAATGGACATCTTGATGGGTAAGGATCAACGGAGGCCAGAAGAAGAGCTTAACCGATATAGAACACTGGCAAGTAACATGGCAATAGTGGCAGTACTCATTGCAACAGTTACATTTGCAGCTGCTTTTACCTTGCCTGGAGGTTACAACAATGATGACAGCAATAACCAGGAACAAGGCATGGCGATTCTAGCCAAGAAATTAGCTTTCAAGGTGTTTCTTATCTCCGACACCATTTCAATGCTAAGCTCTATTAGCGTTACCTGCTTGCTAATTTGCACTGGCTCTCTAGATCACGACATAAGATTGCACTCCATCATTACTGCTATGAAGTTCATGTGGGTTGCACTAGGAGGGATGGTGGTAGCGTTCTCCATGGGAATCTATGTGGTCTTGGTCTCAAAATGCAGATGGTTGGTTGTTCTTATTTGTGGAATGGCTGCTTGTGTTCCCTTCATGGCTTGTATGACAGCTTGTTGGCCAACTTTTGGTTCTATTAAGCTGGTGCAGAATGACATAGATCAAAAGAGCATAGAAAGAAAAACTTCAACCTTCAAGGTTAACATGCGCATGCCCCATTGTATGGTGGTTGATTTTGTCACACCCGAAAATTCAGCAAGATGAGGGGAGCCTCCTGTATAGTATATTTTCACAGAAGTATTCTTTCCGGAACTTTAAATTTCATCTATATGAACTTATTCAGAAATCGGGAAAAAGAGTAGGAAAAACCGGCACAAAGTTTGGTTTTCATGATTCTTTATTATTATTATTATTATTTTGGACATGATGTCTTATTTGTTGATTTGAAATTATTTTCGAAAATAAAATCAAATCAGATTTATTTTGAAAAGGTTTGATATTCAATTAATATATTATTTAGAGAATTGATTTTTTCTCTAAATTGTTGATTTTTTCGCAGAATCACATAAATCATTGTATTTATTATATTTGTATGGTGATTTTATTTTCATTGTGATTGTTTGCATAACATTATTAGGATCTTTGGTTTACATTGATGGTCTTCTCATGATCCATAGAATCTAAAGGTGCATCAATGAACTATAAGGAATCATCTTGACGGAGGAATTGAAAATTCAAGAAGGGCCAGCCGACCAGTTTTTCTCTAGCCCAACGAACAATCTCCTCAGGTACCTTATCTATAAACTGTACAATAATAAATTAGTATTATGCAACCAGGGTCATATACCCATGTTCATATATAATAAAATGAAAATGCTTAGCTTATTTGCTTGGGCCTATTAGAGATCTCCATGCCCTTAAGGATCATGGGCATCACAACAATGCCCTTGATAAAACTCAGTAGCTTCATGCTTTATTCTATGTTGCACCATACATCAAAAAGAAGCTTGCAGATTTGAACCTGCAAAAGAAAAAAAATGTAATGATGTCTTGATACTTGTCCTTCATGCTTGTGGCTTCTTTGATTAATGGATCAAATTCTCTCACCTCCATCATGTATGAGGCTTGGTTGAAGTCAAACAATATAAATCTTGGTATCTCATATAGGAGTGTTTGATCTCTTTTGTATTTATTTATGACACATCTATTGACCTTATTATTTGAGGTCAATTTTCCCAATTCAATCTTTAGCGCATAGGTTTTCGTAGCCTAGTGTAGACATCACTCTTCTAGGAATTCTCTTAGGAGGATACCTAATGATGTAGCATCGACTCAACTCGATAACTCGACCTAAGTCAAAATCAATTCAACCCAATATGTATTTAACCCAAATCGACTCATCTCAAATCGAGTATGATTTAAAGGACAATAGCCCTGATTAGCCCGAATTGACTCATCCCGAGCGCTTTAAAATCGAATCAAAACTAATCAAATTAAATATTTTCATGACCTCAACATGAGTAATCACTCGGGATGAGTCAATGTTTTCATGAGTAACATGAAATATCTTTTACTTTTGTAACAATGTTTTCATGAGTAATCACTTGGCATGTTTTATATCTCAAATTTGTAGGTATGTATGGATTTAATATAGAGATGTTGGGTTTATGTTTGATAATTGTTCCATCAATGAAAGAGCGCATAAATAAGGTTATGCTTAGAGGTATTCTTGTCAAAAGGGGTTTGAAGAATTTTGTATTTGTACTCCAATATTTTCTATTAATTAATGTTTAGGAACTTGTTGTAGGTTTTATTTTGCTAAGCCTGGATGAATCTGAGGTTTATTCAATGTGAGTTAAAGAAATGAATGAGCACAAAAATTTTAGAACTTTCATTTACATACACTTGTAGTTACTTGACGCATCTAACTAAGGTTAGAAAGCCTTCATATGCTTTATGTTTCATTTGAGAATTCAAGTTGAGTTGATGTAAGTTTTGCATGCCTTGTGTTGGGTGGCTTTCTTTGGGTCTAAAAGGAGGAAATGTGGTGAGCATTGTGTTAAGAAGTGTTCATGTTGCTCTACGTTAGAAGACTATGATTGCATCAAAACACTAAAAAGTCCCGCCCATGACTCGCAAGTCGGGTCGAGCTCATTTATAGTGGGACGAGCTTAAGCTCAAGCTCACCAGCTTGCTTTCCGACTGGCAAGCCGGGCTCGATAAGGCCTAAACTTGACTTGACTCGACTCGTTTACACCCCTAGTGGAGAGAGAGAGAGATCTTTGTAAATTAATTTTGAGAATGGTTAACTTTATGATTTGAGATTTTATTTAGCATATTTAGGTCAATTAAATTAATTTCGTATGATTGAGATTTTAGTTTAGTTGCAGCATTTATGATTATAAAGTTATTATTAAAACAGGTCATTGATGATGAGAAAACAGTGGAGAGGAAAATGACATGCACCCAAGCGTTGAAAACAGTCGCGCTCAACCCTACATGGCCATGAAAAATGGAAGAGTTGACTCCGAAGTACTGTAAACCACAGGTTGGCCTGCAACGCTATCAAGCACTGGTGATGGTTAGAAAACAGTCGCTCTCAACCCTACATGGCCATGAAAATGCATCGATCCTAGCTTTCTTCGAACCTTCCCGCTGGAAGACTCGACTCCGAACGGGTTGCCCTGAAATGCTATAAAGCAGATGGGATGGTAAAAAAAAAAGTCGCTTATCCGCTCACCCCCCATATGGCCACGAAAATGCACCCAAGCTGCCTCACGGCCCTGAGAGCGGGCAACATGGCCCGCCTCCGTGCGCTGCTCCAGGATGACCCAACTCGATTCTACGGCATCACCGTTAAATGAAACAGCATACTCCACATCTCCGCAAGCCTCGGCAACATTTGGCCCATCACCGAGGCGTGCAATCTCCCTGTATTGGACCTCCTGCTGCACCAGAACTTAAAAGGCGACACGATCCTCCACTGCGCCGCCCGTGCAGGCCACGACCAGATCCTATCATTGCTGATCGATCGTGGAGCAGGATTGCAAATGACGGGAGTGTTGAACCAACGCGAGGATAGCGCTCTGCACGAAGCTGCACGCGGCGGCCATGTCAAAGTTGTCCAACAACTTTTAGCTGTTGGAGAGAATATGACCTCCATTGTTAACGGAGATGGAGAGTCTCCGCTTTATCTAGCAGCGGTGAGGGGCTCAGTGGAGATTGTGGAAATGTTGCTTGGATGTGCGGAGGTGGATTATAGAGGACCTCGAGGGCAAACTGCTCTGCATGCTGCCGTCTGCCGAAGCTATGGTAACCGCCACGAATTTCCCATTTCTATAAAAGATCAACACTTTTTTCAATTAATTTTTTTTAGCAATATTTGTATTTTGTAGGATTAAATTGCTATTATAAATTTATAAAAATACCTACAACTATAACACCTATAACGGAGAAATTTACTTGAAACTCAATGACTAGAAGGGCGAAGCTTTTTTTTATTCTTTAATTTTATGTTTTTTTTTTTTAAATTTAAAAATAAATATAGTTAATCACATTTAATCTTTTAGTCATTCTCTTATAATAATTAATTTTATATAGACTAAATTACGATCTTAAACATGAATGAATGAAAAAAAATTAAAAAAACATTCAACAAGTCATTGATTATAAGCTAACTTGGTCACCTACAGCCGAACTTCACCTCAGACCAACGAGCCACTCCAATTCGGTCTTATAAAATTACCTAAAAATCAACTTCACCTCAACACTATGTATTGCCCTACAGAATTCGCTGGAGATACTCATAGTCACATATTCACCAAGACTATTACATAGAAATCCCTTAAAGAACATAGAATCTCTCACTTTGAGTTATGTTTTTATAGCTTCGTTCAACTCCCCTTTTTTGTTAGGAGTTTATATAGTAACTTTTTTTTTTTTGGTTAAAACCTACCTACGGGCCTACGCGTTAATATAGGAAAAAATTACATAATCCTTAAAGGGATATCTAGCTCACTACTGCTCATAAGAGCTACAAACAAAAGTAAAAAGAAACCTAAGATCCTGAGTTCCCTACTAAGCAGAATTACACAAAAATCTAGTAACATTCTAAGAACCAAAAAACAAAGGGCAAAAATAAGCACAATCAGCATATCCCTTCGAACAGCACACGTACCCTGCACAAAACGAGCGCGGAGCTCCAAAAACCTGCAAAACAGACCTGCAAGGAAACTAGAAGAAAAAATAAACAAACAGCAAAAATTATAATGCGAAATAGAGGACAAAAAATAGTAAATACTCCCTGGAATACCAGATTCCCAGAAGAAAGGTAACTCATAAGAGGGATGGCCAAGACTGCAACCACAAAACCACACCACCCAGAACAACTTCCGGGCAATATAGCAAGCCCCAGAGAAATTCAGCATAATGAGCATGGACCAGCAGAATAGAAATAGAGAAGAACAACACAGCAAAACACAACACTGCCTGCCACCAGACAAAACCAGCAAACCTCCCAAAGAAACACCACCATCACCAAATAGCCCAGCAAATAGAAACAACCAACCTGTTACCCCCAACAGACCCAAAACACCACAAAGAGCAAGACTGAACACAGCAAACAGAACACTGGAGGAAACCTCCAACCAAAAAATTAAAAACCATTAACATAAGGCACACTATTCTTATCCAAATTAATCAAGCCTTGAATCTGAACAGTAAGATTCTTGAAAGATAAATCCGTAATACCATTAAACTTACTACCAAGCAGAGCCATCGCTCGGGTAGCAGAATTAACCACAGGAGAAACAACACTATAGGAGCAATTCATAGAGTCCAGAAAAAACTTAATATTTCTGCGGGTATAGTAGAAAGAATACCCACAGCTGTTGTCATCCACTTCCAGCAGCGCTTTAAGATTCACATTAAAATTACATTCCAAAACAATACTCTGAATATCCAAACCAGCACAAAGATAAAGCCCATGAAAAACAACCAACAAGATACCACCAAGCATATCAGTTTCAACAGTTTTACCAGCAAACCCCAAAACATAAACCCAATTGAAAATTTTAATTAAGCTACCAATGCATCAAATGTTCCCCTCCAAAAAAATGTCAATATTAAGTTTAAAACAGTTGACATGAGGTCTAAGCCAATATAAAATCCTGTTCACCGGGTTGGCCTGAGAACAATCATAATTAATCTCAAAACCCTCCATCGTAAACAAAACCTTATCAAAGCTTTAATAAGAAATAAGATGAGCAGTAAATAGAGTTTTAACCTTCTCCTTAATACTAAAAATAATACTATGATGATCCATCAAATTACCATTAAACCGAGAGTCATTTCTAGCCAACCAAATAAACCAAACAATAAGAAGGGGGATAACATTCCTAATATGACCCTTAACACAAACCATCCAGTCCTCAAACAAATTCTGAACAGAACAGTTAGGACCCCAAAAATTAACTTGAAAAAGGTCCTCAAAGCAATGCCACACCTTAACAGCTATAGGAGAAGAAACGAAAGAGTTTATATAGTAACTATGAAATAATTATGATGTAATGCGAAATGTCAGGACTTCTATGGTTATTTTTTTAAATCAAAATTTTGACCATTTATATTATACTACTAATATAAATCTGTACAAGAAGCTCTCCACAAATTTTTTTTTTTTTTCCACCTGTAACGGAGAATTTGACTTGAAAGATGAAGACTTAAATTTAGATCGATCTAAACAAACATACTTCAAAATATAAATTAATTATAAAAAGATTTTAAGGTTTTCAGATATTGCGGAGATGTCCAAGCAAAACTAAAAAGAAAAATATTTACCTTTTTTTGTATGTCGTGGTAGCTAACTTTTGTAAGGGCGGTCTTCAGATATTACGCAGTTGCTACTGGAAAGAATGCCGGCACTAAACCTACAGGCGGATGCCTCCCTAAGCGCCCCCATTCACTACGCAGTTTCCCTTCGAGATGTAAACATGGTGCGTCTTTTACTAAAAGCGAACGCTACAATAGCTCATCTCCTGGACGACAAGGGCCTCTCAGCCATCCACATAGCAGCAAGCAAGGGCTATACGAAAGTTATTTGGGAGATACTCCGCCATTGCCCTGATGCTACTGAGCTCACTGATTATGATGGAAATAATTTTCTTCATGTTGCTGCAAAGAAGGGAGCGAGAATAGTGGTGAAACAAGTTCTTAGAAATCCTCTGCTCAGACAGAGCATAAATGAGACAGATCATGAGGGAAACACACCATTGCATTTGGCTGCAATGAACTGCAAGTGGAGAATCGTCCGCCTTTTGTTGTCAAATAACAGAGTCGATAAAAATATTATAAACTGCAAGGGTCTCACTCCCCTTGATGTAGCTTCATCAATTGATGCCTCCAAATTTCGCTTCAGGAGGGTACGTATGACTTCATATCAACAAATGAATTGAAGTAATTATTTTAAGCAAATGAAGTTGAAGCCTTTAGAAACAACTCAAACTCTTTTTAATGAAACTCTTTTAAATGTCCATTTGCAGAGGATTATGATAGAAAAATTGAACTCTGCTGGCACCAAATTTGGCCCTCACCGAATGGACATCATGATGCCTGAGGATCAAGATTATCCAGAAGAAGAGCTTGACAGACATAGAGCAATGGCAAATAACCTTGCAATAGTGGCAGTACTCATTGCAACAGTTACATTTGCAGCTGCTTTCACCTTGCCTGGAGGTTACAGCAATGATGACAGTAACCAAGGACAAGGCATGGCGATTCTAGCTAAGAAAGTAGCTTTCAAGGTGTTCCTTATCTCTGATACCATTGCAATGGCAAGCTCTATGTGCATAACCTTCTTGCTAATTAGTAGTAGCTCTCCAGAGCGCGACCAAAGATTGAGCGTCATCATTACTGCCAAGTGTTGCGTGCAGGTTGCACTAGTAGCGATGTTGGTGGCATTTTCCATGGGCATTTATGTGGTCGTGGCTTCACAATGCAGATGGTTGGCTGATCTTATTTGTGGAATGGCTATTTGTACTCCCTTTATTATTTTGTTGTCATCTAGTTTCATAAAGGTTTACTCTCCCTTAAATAAGCAAATAAACCTAGCTTAGTTTATCATAAGCTTGTTCATATTTGAGCTCATTTATTAATAGCTTGTTCGAGCTCAATTTAAACTTTTATATTTGTATTTTAGCTTGGTTCATTTAAAATGACATATATTTATATTTAGTTCAATGTTCGGGTTTTTAGTGCTTATCGAGCTTTAAACGAGCGGCTTGTTTAAATTAACAAACGAGCCCTATCAAGCTATATTGAGATGAAGATTAGCTTAATAAATGAATGTTATCAAGATTATTAATAAGTATTAACATTTATATCGAGCATGTTAATGACATATATATCAAGCTTTTTTTAGCCCATAAACAAGCAGGCTTATCGAGCTTTCTCCAACCCATAAACGAATTGCTTGTCAAGCTCATAAATGATACTTTTAATAAAAGAGATTTTTAATGAACCCTAAAATAAAATAGTCTATCAAACATTAACAAATATGTTTTGATCATGAATAAACTCTATCTATAATGAGACTTAATCAATATTTATATATAATATTTTACAAGGTCCTTATCGAACAAATATTCAGTTTATCAAGAAGCTTTTTAGCATGTTTCTTATCGAGCATGTTCATGAGTGTCAAACGATGTTGTTCATAAGCATAAACAATTCGAATGCATTATTTCTCAAGCTTATTTATTTAATCACCGAATATTTCAAAAAAAAAAGTTCAAGTTTTTTAATTATTTAATCAAACGATTACGGATGAGTAATGATTGAGCCGAGGCACGAGTAACTTGTTGAATGCTTAATTCATTTGATTAAATAATTAAACTGAATACTAACTCTATCGCCGCATATATTCTAGCCCGCAACACTAAGGAATATTTATATTGAGCCCATTAATGAACATATTTATCAATCTTTTTTTAGCCCATAAACAAGCAAACTTATCGAACTTTTTCCAACCTATAAACGAATAGCTTTTCAAGCTCATAAATGATACTTTTAATAAAAGATATTTTTAATGAACCCTAAAATCAAATAGTTTATCAAACATTAATGAATATATTTTGATCAGGAATAAATTCTATCTATAATGAGGCGAGTTTTGTATCGAATAAGAATTGAATTTGTCAATGAGCATTTTAACGAGCTCTTATAGAGCGTGTTTAGGAGTTTCAAATGAAATTGTTCATAAACATAAACGAGTTAAATGCATAATTGCTCAAGTTTATATATTTAATCGCTAAATATTAAAAAAAATAAGAATATTTAATTATTTAATCAAATAATAACGAATGAGCAATGATCAAGTCGAGTCATGAATAACTTGTGGAACACTTAATTCGTTTGCAACCCGTATGTTGGTCTATTTAAGGTAGGGCAAAATGTTAACATGTACGTGGTCGATGATATGGCTGATTTTGTCACATCCTTGTAGAGGCCACAAAGCCCATAAAGGTCTTGGGTATCACCAGGGGCGGAGCCAGGATTTTTTTCATGTGGGGGCACAATTCATTGAAGTAAAAAAAACCCTCAACCTTTTTCATCCAGGCTTGAGACCGGCAATGACGGTTTTAAATTTTTTTTTAATCATTAGATTCACTATAAAAATATGAAATATATTATAAAGCAAAAAAAAAAACTTACAATTGAGAACACTAATCTTGAGTTTAAAAATTAATAACAACTAGTTTAAAAATTCTATGCTTGCAACAAAAAAAATTTATATGCTAGTAAATTTATTAATAACTAAAAAACATACCTGTCAATTTCTACATATCAGTAGAACACTCGTAATTCTTTAATTCTCGAAGTGTTCCTGAACACAAAAATTATAAAATTAGTTTCCATTAATCAATATAAAATTCTTAGTTTTAACTTAGCATGATAGTTCACAACTAATAGTATCAACACCTACCTACTTAACGCCAAAGCTGCAAAGATCTATTTCATCAAAAATTCATCTTACTATTGGAGTGACGGCATCATTTCTGTATAAATTCAAAGGAATAGTTTACGGTTTAATGTTCAAGTCACATTTAAAAGAAATCCCATCCAACAAAATTAAACCAAAAGTTAATTTGTCAGATTGAAAACATTGGAAGAATAGGACAAATCTCTATTTAGCTAGTAGCATGTAGCCTCATAGAAATATCTATATAGCAATGCTTTTATTTTAATATAAAGAAGTTATAAACTTATTATAGATAAATTGCAAAAGGCAAAAAGCTGCAGAACTTTACCCAGTCCTCCACGGCTCCACGTGAAGCAGGTTCTCGGTTCTCCACGCCAAGCAAGTTCCCCGCGCGAAGCAGGTCCTCCGGCGCTGGCTCCTCCGGCGTCTCATGTCCGCCCTTGCGCTCGTCCGCACTTCCGCCTTCTGGTCGCCGGCCAGAATGCAGTTCTTCTTCACTTTCTGGCGGGCCAGTGGGGGCACATGCCCCCAGTGCCACCACCGTGGCTCCGCCCCTGGGTATCACTACAGTAAGAGCAAGCTCAACAACGCCCTTTATAAAACTCAATAGCTTCATGGTTTATTTTATGTGACGAATATCAAATATAGTTAAGATTATAAATAAAATTAAAATAATAATATTTTATAAAGAAAATTTAATATACTTATAGCGTAAAAACCCCAAAAATAATAAAAATATTTTAAAGTGAAAAATGGATTCATTGTCCTGTCCAAATTTAAATATTATTCTTATAAATATATTTAATTATAAATTATTAATAAATTTTTATTTTATATATATATATATATATATTAAAAATTTATAAATATTAGTAAATGTTTTTATATTTATATTATATTATGTTAAATTTTATTAATTTTTAATAATATTATTATTTATTACATCATCCAGTTCGATTCCGATTTGACCGGTTGAATCATGAACATCTCATTCTTCAAATTCGTTATATCAACGGACCTTCTACTTTATGTAGTTAGTTCAGCTGCAAAGCAACTTTTTGTTTACACCTTCTGCTTCATCAGACCCCGCTACAACATCGTCTCCTTCGACCTCCCCACCAACAACTCTTCTTGAGGCCGGCGTCGCCACTAAACAGAACTTCCCTGAAGACACGAACGTCGGAAGGAGAGTTCGATTCCAGTAACCGCCACGGCGCCACTGGACTTGGAGATTTACGCTCACGTCAATGCTAGATCGCATGTTCTTCACCACCTGCACAGTCGAGTCAGGATACAGAGAGAAATAAGAACCAGACACAAGACAGAGCTCTTATTACGGAAGGAGAATTTCCCTTCACGAATCAAAATCACAAAACAAAAACTATCCTTCTCTTCTAAGGAGAGACTATTTATACAAAAAAAATAAAGAAAAACAGGAAAACAGAATTATGAATCAGGCTATACTGCCGGCACAAGCAGAGCTATACAGGCATTTCCAAAATGCCGCCAGTAGACGCTCCGGCGTCACTCTTCCGGGGTGAGAGAGGACTCAAGTTCAATATGAGGGGTTAAGTCCGCGACATTGAACACAGCTGAAACATTATAATCACCCGGTAAATCAATTTGATAGGCATTGTCATTTATCTTCTTAATAACTCTAAAAGGTCCGTCGGCTTTTGGCTTCAACTTCCCAAATGGTCCGGGAGGAAATCTCTCTTTCCTTAATCTAATCCAGACGATATCACCTTCTTGGAATTGGACGAACTTCCTATGCTTGTTAGCTTTTTCTTGGTTTTTGCGATTCTGTTTGAGAATCTCGGCCTGCACTTGCTGATGCAATTTTTTTATTTCCAAACTTCTTTGTTCACCTTCGGAGCTGTAACAAGAAGGGGAGAGGATAGGAATTAAATCCAACAGTGTCAAGGGATTGATTCCATACACGATTTCGAATGGGCTGTGCCGAGTAGTATTATTTGGAGATAGGTTAAATGCAAATTCAACTTGAGCCAGAACTAGATCCCATTGTCTAAGATTCTTTCCGACAAAGCAGCGTAGGAGATTGCCCAGGCTCCGGTTAACCGTTTCAGTCTGACCGTCCGTCTAAGGATGTGCGACGGAGCTATATTGCAGGCGAGTCCCCATTTTTCCCCACAGTCTTCCAAAAATGGCTTAAAAACTTGACGTCCCGATCAGAAGTGATGGTCTTGGGAATTCCATGAAGCCGAACTACCTCTCTAAAGTAGAGATCGCCAATGTGGGTGGCATCAAGAGTCTTGTTGCAAGTAACAAAATGCGTCATCTTGGAGAAGCGGTCTACGACATCCATGATAGAATCCTTATTCCTTTGTGTCCGGGGTAATCCCAACACGAAGTCCATGGAAACATCCTCCCAGGGTCCTTGAGGTACAGGTAAAGGCAGATATAATCCGGCATTGGTTCCAGTTGTTTTTGCTTGCCGGCAGACTCTACAACCCTGCACATATTTACCTACATCTTTGGCCATGGCAGGCCAGTAGAACTTTTCCTTGAGTAGGAACAAAGTTTTGTCACGCCCAAAATGGCCAGCCAATCCACCATTGTGACATTCAGAGATCAGAACAGTCCTGAGAGAACATCGAGGTATGCAAAGACAGTTATGGAAGAATAAGTAGCCTTCTCGTCGGTGAAAGAACTGATGTGCAGAATCTTGACAATTCTTCCTGGTCTCACTGAAATCTAGATTATGTGCATAGGACTCCCGGATGAAGTCGAAACCTATCAACTGAGCTTGCATTTCCTGGACCAGATCATGACGCCTACTTAAGTCATACGCGACTTGATTTTGCTTGCCTGACTTATGCTTCAACACGAAGTGGAAGGCAGCTAAAGATTCAGACCACGTTGCGTGCGGACCGCGAAGTTTCTTCTGGCTATTGATGAATTTTAAAGCAGCATGATCGGTGAAAAGAACGAACTCTTTGCTTAGGAGATAGTGACTCCAATGGTGAAGAACCCGAACTATAGCATAAAACTCCTTATCGTATGTCGAATACTTTTGACGTGCCTCATTCAACTTTTCACTAAAATAGGCTATAGGCTGATCTTCTTGACTCAGCACTGTGCCAATGTCCACATTAGAGGCATCACAGTCGACTTGGAACAATTTGCTGAAATCAGGGAGTCGGAGGACGGGCATTGTTGTCATCTGCTCCTTAAGGCGTTCGAAACTTATGCCAGCCATCGTTGTCCAGACGAATTTATCTTCTTTCAGTATTTCTGTGAGGGGAGCAGCAATGGCACTAAAGTTTCGAATGAATCGCCTGTAAAAAGAAGCCAGACCATGGAATCTTCTTATGTCCGTGAAGCACGTTGGTGTTGGCCAGCTCACAATGGCTTCAATTTTCTCTGGATCGACTTCAATTCCAGATGCAGATAGTATAAACCCCAAGAAATTAGTGCGACGGCTCAAGAATTGACATTTTGGAAGGTTGTCGAACAACCTTTGTGCTCTTAACACCTCAAGCACTTGCCTTAGGTGTTGCAAATGGCTCCGAAGGTCGTTGCTGTAGACAAGTATATCATCGAAATAGATGATTACAAATTTACACAAGAAAGGTTGAAATACCTGATTCATTAGCCGCATAAACGTACTCGGGGCATTGGAGAGGCCGAATGGCATTACCAACCATTCAAAAAGATCGTCCCTGACTTTAAAGGCCGTCTTCCATTCGTCCCCCTCTCGGATCCTAATTTGATGATAGTCGCTTCGTAAGTCGATTTTGGAAAAAAATTTCGCTCCTTGCAATTGATCAAAGAGATCATCGATCCGAGGAATAGGGAGTCAATAACGGACTGTAATTTTATTCACCGCCCTGCTATCTATACACATCCTGTAAGATCCTTCCTTGTTGGGCACGAGTAAGGCAGGAACCGCACATGGACTTACACTTGGTCTTATGAAACCTTTGGTCAGCAATCCTTCAACTTGTCGTTTTAATTCTTCATGTTCTTCGGGTCGGAGCCTGTATGGAGGGCGATTGGGTAATGCAGCACCCGGAATCAAGTCCATGGCGTGTTGAATGTCTTGGAGAGGTGGCAAACCCGAAGGCAATTCATCAGCAAAGACGTCTTGAAATTCTAATAAAAGTGGTTGAACCTCTGTTGGTTGGGAACAGACATCTTCCCCCACTTCCTTGAGGATGACCAAGTAACACCTGTGAGCTTCTTGGAGGGCTAATTGACATTCAGCCTTGTTTATGATGAATTGCTCGGTATGGCCTTCAGCTTGGGAGTTGGCTAACGGAAGCAGAACAATTGGTTCTCCTTCATGAATAAAGGAATAGGTGTTGTTGATTCCGTCGTGCACGGTCTACCGATCATATTGCCAGGGTCTTCCTAATAATAGGTGACAGGCGTCCATAGGAAGCAAATTTTATAGATGTTTGATAGACTGGTTAATTGAAGGTTTTAGATAACTCTGGTAAATTTTTTGAGAAATAGATTGACATTCTTTCCAAGTTAGATCTTGGGGCATCACATGATTGACAGGAGGTCTACTGGCTATAGGATGGGTTTCTGACGAAGTAGAAGCTCCGCCACTGGAATGACGAAGGGTTGGGTTGTTTTTTTCAACATTATTGTCGCGTGATCGTAGAAAGGTTTTGGCTTGTGAGCTTTCTGTTGTTTTTCCACTTTTAATGCCAAGTTGATAACGTCCTGCATAGTCCAATAGGACTGCAACTGGACAATATGAGCAATCGACAGATGGAGGCCTTCAATGAATCTTGCAATGGTATTTTCAAGTGGTTCGTTTAGATCGTATATGATAACGTCCTGCAACTAGTTGTTCGAACTCAGCCACATATTCCTCCACCGTTCGTTGTTTTTGCTGCAACCTATGCAATTTCAAGAACAACTCATGTCGATAATGCTCGGTTACATATTTGCGTTGCAAGGCCTTCTTCATCTTATCCTAGCTCATGATTTTTCCTCTGCCCTCTCGCAAACGCGTGCGCTTTAGATTTTCCCACCATAACGAAGCATTTTTCGTCAGCTTGATGGCCACCAGTTTTACAATCCGATCAGGAGCAACTTCTTTGTATTCAAGAACACGTTCCACCGTGTGCAACCAATTCAAGAACTCGTCTGGGTCCAGCCTTCCATCAAATTCTAGAAGTTCTATTTTCACTCCCCCATCGTCCCGGGTCGCCTGTCTGCCACGAGCTAGACCTCTTCTATGGCCTTCGTCATCGCTGGATAGTTCTTGATGGAATGGATTGACGTTTTCTTCAGCTTCTTGATGATTCATTGGATCCCGATTAGGGGTGTCAATTTTTGACACGACACGAAACACGACCCGAACCCGACCCGGAAAAATCCGGGTTCGGGTCAACCCAAACCCGAAACGGGTCGGGTTCGGGTTGAAGAATTCAACCCGTTTAAAAAATCGGGTCGGGTTCGGGTTGACACGGAAACACGAAATTGACCCGAAAGTGACACGAAAGTGACACGAAAACTCATATTTGACCCGAAAATCCGAGTTTGACCCGTTTTTGACCCAATTTTGACCCGATTTTGACCCGAAAAATGAAGATTGACCCGATTTTTGACCCGAAAACTAGCAATTCCGGGTCATTCGTGTTGGGTTGGGTTGACCCGGACCTGAATCGGGTCGGGTTCGGGTCCGGAAACCTGACCCGTTTTTTAAAACGGGTCGGGTTCGGGTTGACCCGAACAGTGCCGGGTCAGTTCCGGGTTCGACCCGAACCCGACCCGTTGACCCGAATTGACACCCCTAATCCCGATGATCCCTTCTTGCTAATTGTTGTTGCAGGTGATGAATCTCTATTCGCAATTCTTCGATTACGATTTCATGGACTGGTCGTTGAGGATTCCGGCGAGGAGGCATCTTGCCCATGCTTTGATACCAAATGAGGCCGGCGTCGCCACTAAACAGAACTTCCCTAAAGACACGAACGTCGGAAGGAGAGTTTGATTCCAGTCACCGCCACTGAACTTGGAGATTTACGCTCACGTCAATGCCACTGAACTTGGAGATTTACGCTCACGTCAATGCTAGATCGCCTGTTCTTCACCACATGTACAGTCGCGTCAGGATACAGAGAGAAACAATAACTAGACACAAGACAGAGCTCTTATTACAGAAGGAGAATTTCCCTTCACGAATCAAAATCACAAAACAAAAACTATCCTTCTCTTCTAAGGAGAGACTATTTATACAAAAAAGAAAGAAAAACAGGAAAACAGAATTATGAATCAGGCTATACTGCTGGCACAAGCAGAGCTATACATGCATTTCCAAAATGCCGCCACCAGACGCTCCAGCGTCACTTCTTCCCTCTTCGCGCTAAACCTCCTCGCCGGGCCCAATCTCCGTTCCCCACTCTCCCACTTTGTTACGTTATCCCCGCATTCTATCAAGGCCAACTCAAGAAGGCCGACAAGCCTTGTAACCTCAGCTGCATCTCCGATGAGCGTAGGAATAATAACCGTACTAATAATAAATGTTCCGATTGGTAATATTAATAATAATACTAATTGAATCTTTATAATAATAATAATAATAATAAATATAATAAAAATCAAGGATGTGGAAACCGGACCGGACAACGAACCGGAAGAAGAAGAGGTTCAAGGTTCGATCGGTCGAATCGGGGTCGAACCGGATAATGTAATAAATATTAATATTATTAAAAATTTATAACATTAATAGAATAATTACGTGAATTTAACATCAAATAATATAATTCTAAGAATTTAAATTATATAATTTTAATAGATTATCTCTCAATATAATTAAATTAAATTGAAATGATGAATATATTATAATATAA
This sequence comes from Dendrobium huoshanense, assembly GCA_016618105.1. Classification (NCBI taxonomy): domain Eukaryota; kingdom Viridiplantae; phylum Streptophyta; class Magnoliopsida; order Asparagales; family Orchidaceae; genus Dendrobium; species Dendrobium huoshanense. The sequence continues at coordinate 33,188,414 of CM028349.1, read as the reverse complement.
TTATAATTTATAAAATATTTAGTTAATTATATTATATTTATGAATATCTAATAATTTAACTATAATTAATTTTTATATTTCATTATAATTATAATAAATGAAATTCTTATAATATACATTATAACAAATTAAAAATTTTAATATAATATATAAATTTATAATATTAAATTTAAAAATGTGTAATAAGAATAATATTTAATATAATATATAAATTTATATTATTAATTTATAAATATACATCATAACAAATTTATAATACAAAATTTAAAAAATTTTGCACCCAACTAGCCCAAATTCGTGGCCCAACAAACACAATTTAATGGCCCAATAAAGCTCAAGCTCACATTTAAGCTCACATAGAATTCATGATCTCTTTTTTAGTCTCATATCATGAAGGAGTAAGAGATAGTTGGCTTTTGACTCTATATATAGTTCTCTCTTTTCTAACAAAACTTGTTTCATGAGATGACAACCATATATTATGGTATCAAAAATCTCATTATTTAATAAAAAATTTATTTTTAAAAAATGTAATGAAGTAAAATTTATTATTTATATTTTATTTATCATTAAACAATTTTTTTTGAAACCGGCCGGTTCTTTCGAGCCCGGACCGGTTCGCCGGTTCATCGGTTGAACCGTCGGTTTAGTCCGGTTCAGGCCGGTTCTCTGTGAAGCCGATTTTTGAACTGGACCGGATCGGACAACTGACTGGTTCATGGTTGAACCGGTTGAACCGGCCGGTCCGGTCCGATTTTTAAAACCTGGATAAAAACAATACTAATAATATTAAGAAGAATAATATTAACTAAATAATAATAATATCACATGCTCAATGTCATGGTTGCTACTATCAACATCTCGCAAATGATCACCTTTTCTATCACGGTGCATCTTATTTTCTATATATGTCAGAAATGAGGAATAAAGAAATGATATTTTTTTTTCCAACTGGTAGCATTTTGAAAATAAAGTTTTACCATCATTATCTCAACATGCACGCTTCAAATAGCATCATCCTCAACTTCTGACCATTCATGAACTCATTCGCATTCTTCTTTTGCTCCAATTGAGTATCACAAGTCAATTAAGTTGGTATGCGAGACTGAAACTCAAGACCTCTTAGTCAGTAACCAAAACTACAACCAACATACCAAGTTAGTGAGTTGAGTGCTACACTTTTATTACTATACTTGATATATCATCAAAAAATTTGATCAGGCACGAATCTCAAGGCAAAATCAAGCAGGAGATTTTGAAAATTAAATTCAGGATCACCTAAACTCTGATTTTAGAGAACTTATAATCAAACTAAGCGTCTCAAAAATACAAACCCAACGACACCAAATTTGACTCAATCTGAGCCCAAATGAGTCAAAATCAAGGACTTGAAGCGCTATTGGAAAGTTCGAACCACAATTTGAGTTACCAAACGGTTTCCAAATATGACGTTCTTATAGTCGAATCGAGCGGCCCGACGAGAAGAATCCAACAAGCCTAAGATCCCTAAATTCCAACATCATTAAGACTTTCAAATGTCTAACGAATGGTACACAATCAAGGGATTCAATATTATAATATATTTTAAATTCTAATATTATAATATATTTTAAATTCAAATATCTAACGAACGGTACATTAATCTTATAATATATTTTAAATTCTAACTAAAAATAAAAAATTCTCTACAAATATAATTTTTTTTACTACTAACCACGTATTTGAAAAAATTGAGTTAAACTTTATTTAAAAAAAACTTTTTTAAATTTGATTTAATTTTAAAAAATTTTAAGATAATATTTTTAAAATTAATATTAAAATTATAAATCAGAAATATTTTAGGCAAAATTTTCGGAACAAGCGGCATTTAAGACCTATTTAGGGGAACGAGCATTTTCATAAAGAAATTTAAAAAAGAGCAGTTACGCTTAGTAATTTGGCTCATTTAGAGAATGGGATGAATGTGCCAAACGCCATGGCGCATTTTATAGAATGCAACCAATGGGTAGCATATTCTATAAAATGCGCCTAAACATGATCATAGATGATGATAGGAAAACAGTAGAGAGGAGGATGAACAGCACTTAAGCTTTCTTCGAATAAAGCACATGTCAGAAGTTGTCCCAGGATGGTAAGAAAATAGTAGCTCTCAACCCCACATGGCCATGAAAATCAGAGCCCTTCATTAGGTACCCATATCCACACCCACCCACGTACCCACCCATACCCAATGGGCATAGGTGGGTATGGGTACGCTCATAGCCTCATGGGTGGGTATGAGTGGGTAGTCAATATCAGGGGACAAATCGATTTACATTACTAATCACCATATTCATGCAATATATTACAGTATTCCTTACTACGCAGTGCGCAACATTGAACCACGCCACGACCACGATAAATTTTGATGTGTGGCGTGAAAGTTTGCTGTCAGAGAAAAGGGCAACAAACCTCAAGCTCATTAATCCGTGGTAGACTGCATTCAAGAAGCATTGAAAGTGGGTGGGTGTGAGTGGATATGACATCCCGAAAGTCACTATAGATGGGCATGAGTGGGCAAAGCCCACCAGCACAAAGTATAGATACCCAATCAGGACCCCATATAAGACTCTCACGAAAATACATCCAAACTTTCTTCGAGGACTTGACTCCAAAGTAAACCACGGGTCGCCGTGCAATGGTATAAAGCAGATGGGATGGGAAGAAAAGAGTCGCTTTATCTTCTCCCCCCACTATATGGTCACGAGAATGGACCCAAGCTTCCTCTCGTCCGGCGATCTGGAGGTTGATGCTGACGGTAAGAAGACCGCGACGAAGGGTATACGATTGTCGTCTTCCGCCGCTGTGGTGGCTCCGGTTGTCCCTATTACTTTTTTCCTTTACGCGTTGCTGATCTTGACGTGATGCTTTAGGATTGGGCGTTTGAGATTGAATCACAGCAGCTTTGTTTATAGCTTTTGTAAAAAGAAAAACGTAATTATTTTTTTAAATGCTTTGATGTCCAACCCATATAATATAAAAAAATGGTAGTGGAGAGAGAGATCTTTGTAAATTATTTTTTAGAATGATTAACTTTTATGAATTGAGATTTTATTTGAAATATTTAGGTCGTTTAAATCAAATTCAAATGAAGAATGTTGTTTAGTTTCAGCATTTATGATTATAAAGTTTCTATTAAACAATATTTTTTTAATATAGATATATATAATTAAACATATGTTTCTTAACATTATTATATATTAATAATTATGATTGTAAAAAATGATTTCTAGTAATATAAATTTTTAAAAATTAATTAAAAGATAATTAAAAAATAGTAATAAAAAAGTTTAATTACAATTTAAAAATAAACTATTAAAAAAACTACCCAAATAAACTTTGAGTCACCTTTTTGGTAAATAATTTTAGTTATCTTTTTAAGATTTGTAAAGATATAAATTTGATCTTTATGAGATTTTTTTTGGATGTTGCAAAATTTAATTATAAAATTTAGAAATTATTGATTATGCTCTAAACTTTATGCCTACATCAATCATAAGACCTCATAGCCTCTCATCTATCTTTAATTTGAACATTCAACTTGGCGCGTCTAATATCAATAAAAGATATATTAATGAGCCGAGTAAAGGTGATTAGCCTCACTTGATTTGACCTTTAAACTCTTAATTTTAATTCTAATTTATTTGGGAAAAGTTAATTTATTCCTAAATGCTACTTTTAGTCTTTATATTATATATATACTAGTTTAAATGCACGTGCACAACATGCACGTTAATATGATTTTAAATATAAGAAAAATGTTAATATAAAAATTATTGATTTCTAATTACAATACTAACATTTAACTAAGAATTTTTATGGCAACACTAAAGCAAATCTTTCTTTAATCATTCTTAGAACTATAATAGCAGAATACAACATAAGAGAAGAAGACTATAGAAGCAGCTTTACATAAAATATACTTGATACGACATCATGAAATTAGCTTGATCGGGCACAAATCTCGAGGCAAAAACTAGTTGGAAACTTCAAAAATTAATTCCGGGAGCACACGAACTCCGATTTCAGCGGGCTTATAGTCAAACTGAGCGTCTCAGAAATACGAACTCAACGACACAAAGATCAATCTAATCCGAGCTCAAATGAGTCTGAATCAAGGACCCGAAGCGCTGTTGGAAGGTTCAAACCGCAATTTGAGTTACCAAACGTTCTCCGATTTTAATGAGCTTATACTCGAATCGAGCGGCTCAACGAGACGAATCCAACGAGCCCAAGATCACCGAATTCTGACATCATTAAGGCCTCCAAATGTCCAACAAACGGTGCATGATCAAAGGATTCGATATTGGCCGTCCATTCAAACCACTCCTAATTCGCCCCTGATCTCACGCCTATTTACGGGCTATGCCACTCCAGAAAAACTATAAATAGAGCCCTCATTCTACACAAAGGGACTCAAGTGAAGAGAGAGAAGAATAAGGGAAGAAGAACATAAAGGGGAAAAGGAGAATCCTCTCCTCCTCGACCACCGCCAGAGTTCGTCCTGCCGCCCGAACACGTCGGGATTCTGCGTGATATTCGGGAGAACGCAGGAATTCTGCCCAACTTCCACGTGATGTTGAAATTCTTCCCAATTTGCAACAGAGTTCCCTCATAACAACGAAACTCCGCCCAAGTGAAGCCGGAGTTCTCCTCTGCCACCAACAGACGTCGGACTTCTACCCGACGTCAGACCTTCACTCTCCGCCAAGTTTCTACCTGACGCCGGACTTCTACTGAAATATCGGACTTTGCTGGACGTCTACGCGAAGATGGATTTCTTTCAATTGTTGGACTTCTACCTGACGCTGTCCTTCTGATCTTCGTCGTCAGATTACAGTCTTTCCGACCTCCGTCGCCCGCTGACTATGGTCCTCTTGACTTAGTCGCTCGTCGACTACAATCTTTCCGACCTCTATCGCGCGCCGACTACGGTTCTCCTGACTTACGTCGCCCGCCGACTACAGTCCTTTCGACCTCCGTCGCCAGCCGACTACGGTCCTCCTGACTTATGTCGCCCGTCGACAACAATCTTACCGACCATTGTCGCCCGCCGACTACGATCATCCTGACTTACGTCACCCGTCGACTACAAGCCTTCCGACCTCCGTCGTTCTCCGACTACGGTCCTCTCGACCAAACGAACATGTCAATAGTGATTCTTTGTATTCATATCATGTAATGTACTCTATAAAATGTACATCAAGCTAAGGCCTTCTCCCAAGGAAGGGCCTCATTTGTAATCGACTACAATATTAGTGGATTCATTCAAACTGGGCTAGGCCCCGTGGTTTTTCCCCCTTTTTAGGAGTTTTCCACGTAAAAATCTTGGTGTCTCATAAATGCTAGACCCTCTCTCTTATCTGATTGCGTGCCGGATTTTCGTACAACGCTAAGATGATAAACTTTATATTTCTCTACCGTTGCGAATACTCCTGGACGCAACAAAACTCAAAGCTTCATTACTCTAAAGCAAGCTACACATGCAGGTAGAAATCAATTAAATAAGTTAAACAAGTATTACCTTGCAAGTGTTGTTAATTGTGAGTGAATCTGCAGCCTAGAACATGATAAGGAGCTGGTCAAGGATTATGAAAAAGGCTAAATAAATTTAGGGTTTTCTTGGCTCTGCTAGGGTTTTGGGTTTCGTCTCTGTCGGCCGAGGCTCCCCGTTGCGCTGGGGTCTTCCCTGGTGCTTTGTTTTTTTATTTTATTTGGCTTTCCTGGTGCTTTGTTTTTTATTTTTTTCCTCTACTTTTCAGGTGTTCGCTGGTATGGCACCTATTCGTCTGAGCGACCCTGGGTTTTTAGGTGGTTCATCTCATTTGCGCTCGTTTTTTGAGGCATTAGCTGGGTCCAAATCGGTGTCTTCTTTTTCGGATCTGCGCAGCTCTACTTTTCGGGGCTTTCCTTCCTTATGTATTTCTGATCAGGAAATCAATGCTATGGCTACCCCTTTTCAATTTTCCTTAGTTGGCTTCTTCCCTACAAAACGACCCTCTCTTGACTCTATCCGTAAGTTTTTCTTTAACCTCAAACTTAGGGGGGTTTTTCGGTTACCTTGCTTGATCCTGTGGACCTCCGAAAGGAACACCGCGCGAACGGGTCGATTGGAAGGGACAGATTGGATCGTGCATACGACTAACCATTGAGGATAGAGGCTTTCACCAACACACCTCGATGGGTAAGAATATACATGACCAAATCACGGGTTTCCCCCACCCGATGCAAGAGCTCGAATGGGGTTTAGTAGATGTGGGACCAAGTTTCCCACGGGCGCAAGCCCCCGTGGTTAATTATATCCCAGGCCGGAGCCTGAGAAAACTCTCGATTAAGGATTATACATTACCCTCTCTTAAAATGGGATCGGCACAAGGGTATAGACTAGGAAATCCTACTCAAAGGGAAGAAAGGTCCGAAGGGCTGAATCGACATGCATGGCTCATACCAGCATTCGGAGGCTCTAGGGTACTAAAAAGAAACTGGAGAAAGTAAAACCAAACACTCAATCACATGCGTGAGAGAAGGGATGGAGGTGGCGTCATCCTGTGACGCGAATAAATAGGATTTATAGTCCCTGAAAGAAAGGGACCTACCTACTATTTAGGGCATACTACGAGACCGAATGTAGTAGCCTCGAATCCTAAATCTAGGTTGGACTTAGTGTTCGACACACACTAAGACCAGTGTCCTAGCTAATGCGATGCAAAGGTCTGGACTTATCCCGGCCTGGATTGGGGGAGCCAGCTAACCACCTAATCGATTTAAAACCATGCTGTCAAGTCAATTATGAAAGATGGGTGGGTGGTACAGTTATTGGAAGTAGGACCGACATCTAGAGAATTTCCTAAGTGGTCCTGGACATATGTTGGGTGAATGCCCCTAACTAATGCAATTAAATTTTAATTAAATTGATTTCTAATGCAATGCATGCTAGTTGAAATGTCAGCTCATGAATGCTTTAGATTTTAAAAACAGGCTTAATATAAAATAATTTTTAGAAAAGACTGAGTCTCCCTAGGTCCGGCACTTCATCCTCATAGGCCAGATTATCCGGACTCTACCCGCAGGCAGGGAGATGTCTTATTAGAAGGAGAGAGAAGATGCAGTAATATGCATGCGACCCCGGACGGTTCCGGCAGTTCCCTAGGTTCGTTAAGTTTCTATGTTATTTAAAACTTAAATATTAAATTTTGGTTATGAGTATAAAAGATTTTTCAGTCCTTAAAGAGACTAATACGATCCAGGCGAAAACAAAAGCGGCATGCAAGAAAGAAACCTAGAAAAAGCAGGTAATTCTACTGCGCAATCAGGTAAACACATCAATATAAATCCAACTAATCAAGTAAATGTCCATAGGCCAACTGCCCTTTAATTACAACCCAGGGTATGCAGAAAAGTAAAGTGGCCGGACACCACTGCCAACAACCCGGATTTCTAAGCCTATGACAGACGCCAACAACTTTGAGTGGGATATTGGGTCTTCAATCTTCAATATCTTCAGTCTCCTGGGTATCATCTCCTTAGACTCCTTGGATCACTCCTCCTTGGACTCCTTGGATCCGTCGTGGCTTGAATATCCAAACGAAGAGATAATTCCCCCAGTAAGGATGTATTGCCTTTTCTCTTTGGATATCTAAAGCCATCCAGCTCGATCTTCCAAATTGAAGAAGACCCTCCCCTTAGGGATGCATTCTTCTTTTAGAATCCGAGCTGGATAAGAATATCCCAACTCATAGTTGTTTTCACAACTCTTAACAAATTATTACAGATAAATTACATTAATTGAAAGCAGTAAATCTAAGAATCCCTGCAAGGTTATCCTAGTAAAAATCATCCCAAGCAGTTTATATAGAAATGAAAATGCTAACACCATTGACCCTGTGCCAAGCCATGCTCTGAGGGCTAAGCAGCTCCATCTGTAGCAATTATAATTATTTAATAGTTTTAGCCCTCATTATATCAGGGGGGCTGAGCAAGCACCTGCATAAAACAAACATTAGAAATCATAACGGTGCCCCCCTTTTCTTAGCTTGAGCATGGCCACCTGCATAGAAGAACAGTATATATATATATATATGACGTTCCTGACCTAGGGGTAAATCTAGCGCCCATCACATCACAGAGTGCAAGAAAAGTAAGCAAACACAGCAATTCAATTTTCAAACAGCATGCAATGAAAACTACGAAAAGCTCCGGCACACAGCAAAAATAAAACCCAGCGGCCTAACCTAGATCTAGAAGTGGTGTCCTAGCAAACCATTCTATGTGTGTGTAAGGCTAGTGTGGTTTGGATAGATCCTAAGTGGGATAGTTAGTTGAAATTATCGAGAGTTCAGGTATGTTGGGGGTATAAAAATGATGTTTTAATTCAAATATTAGTGAATTAGATTCATTTTGATTATTTTTATTTGTTGATCAGTTTTAAGAACTAAGGGTATTCATATTTGAAGTTTGAATTGTATTAGCCAATTTTGGAAAGTTCTAGGTCCTCCTAGGAACTAGACTAAGGGTCCAAAAAGTCACTATGGGAAAGAGGCTAATTCTGGGTCTCCTATCACCTTAAGAAAATACTAGACCTTAATACGAGTAGTTAGACAGGTAGTAGACTGAAATCGGAGCTTCCTATCCAAAGTTATGAATTTTCTAAGTTTCGGGCCCTAGACTATAGGCTGGGGTTGACCAAAAAGTTGACTTTCTAATCTAGGCCATTTTCTAGAAACCTAAGATTTTCAATAAATACTAGGCCCTAATTGGAGTCTAATGCAAGTGAGTTCACCTAATTTGGAATTTTCTACAATTAGTTATGAATTTCCAAAGATAGGGTATTTAAGGGAATTTTCTAAATTAACTAGGAAAGGGCCCTTTTTTACTATTTTGATCCAAATGAGCTCCAAACTGATTGGAATCACTCCCAAAAGTCAGGGATGACCTGAGAAAGTGATCCCAAGTATTTGGAGAAAATTTGGGATTTTTTAATAATTTTTAATAATTTATTAGGGGCAAAAAGGTAATTTCCACCTAGGGTCAAATTGTGGGTCAACCTGAAGTCAAACTAGGGAACCCTATTTATCTAAGGTCAAGGGTCATATTCTGGTAAGTTTGAGGTATTATGGGTAATTTTCTGACCTATGGTGTATTTATTGTAATTTCCGGAAGGTCTCGGGGCCTTAATTAGCAGGTTAATTAGGGTTAGTTAACTAAGGGGTCTAACAAGCCCTAAAAAAATCCTAGAAAATTCAGGGAGGTTTATGATGTCACTAAGTTTAAATGTTGAAGTTTTCATGTCGTTCTGGGATCTATCCTAGCTCCTAGAAAACTTCTAAGTTCGCTAGACAGGTCCTTAATTTTTGTCCTTAGGGTGTCACTACGTTGTAGGAGTTTAAAGTGATGTTTACACTAACCCTCGGGATAATAAATGCATGGGAGTACAGTAAATAAATAAACACACCATGTCCTTAGATCTAGGGGAACCTAAACTGAGTGGTGGTAGTGCGACGACCTACACATGCAATCTACGAAAGATAAAAAAAAGTAAAGACACCTAAAGAAAGGATTAGTGAATAATTGGGACTCAATCATTCACTAACCCACTCCCCCATGATTGCTCTTCATCCATAGAATCCATGCCTAAAATTTCGTGAAATAGCGGGTCTTCCGGAATTAGGATTTAAAGTATATATAGTTTTAAAATACTTTTAAAATACTTAGAACTAAATAAATTTTTGGAAAAATAGATAATTTAAAATAAATCCATTTATAATAGATATATGGGAGACCCGCTGACCACTCTCACACGGCCTCAAAACGATTTAAAAATAATTTGTATCCTGAAAGTAATTATTATACTAATTGAGTAAATAATAATTAAATAATCAAATAATACCCCAAAAATAGAAATCTGCCAACACAGTCAAAATCAGGGGCTGGAAATGGTTCAGAAACATAAAGCTCGTCTTGCTGAAAAGAACGAGGGGTCGCACATCGAAATCCGACTTAAAACGGCGAAGATACGAAATTTACAAGTTCAAATACAATAAAATAATATTTTAAAATAGTGCAGTTTCACTGTTTTTGAAATTACAGAAAATGCAGAAAAAATTTTTATCTGAAAATAGTTTTAAAATATGCAGAATTCAGAGTGCATCCAAAACAAGGTATTGTGCGTTGACAGCGGACTTAAAACGACAAAGTTATGTAATTTCGAAGTTTAAAGGCAATAAATAAATAATTTTAAAATAATGCACCTGACTGTTTTGGAAATAATTGCACACAGACCAAAAAAAAATTTCAAATAAAACCAATTCCAGAATGTGCAGAATCTAAAAATGTTCAAAACAAGACGTTGTGCACTAAAATCGGGTTTAAAACGAAGGAGTTATGCAATTTTGAAGATTAAATGCAATAAAAAAAATAATTTAGTATAAATAATATTTAAAACTAATTATTAGAAATAGTATAAAATAATACTTTAATATTTATGAGACTTAAAATAATTTAAAATATATAATAATAGCAATATTTTAACTATTAGTAATATTTTCACTAATTTAACTAATTAAAGTAATTAAAATAATATTTAATTATTAAAAATACATTTTTATATTTAAATAAATATGATAATAATAATAATAATAATAAATAAACATAAAACAATAAGAAACAGTTTAATTATGATATAATTATTAATTTTATAATTAAAGATAATAATTTTATAATAATATAATAATAAAATAATCAAAATAGTATTTTTTAAATAGTACTCTTTACTATTTTTAAAATAAATTAAAATCTATAGGTCATTTTTATAAAAAAAAATTTTAATCAGGTAGAGGACGACGATACGAATCCAACGAGGTATTGTACGCGAAAATCGGACGAAAAACGGATTTTTGGCGAATTTTTAAAGATTCTGGATTTTAAAATAATTAAAAAAAAATATTTTCTAAATCGGCAGCGACACGTGGCGGCCCGGGATTGGATCCCGGGACCGCGGCCAATCATTGGAGGCGGCGCGATGATTGCGCCGCCAATCAATGATTGCGGCAATCATGCCGCAATCAATAACCGCGGGCCACGGTTACTTATCACGTCAGCCACCATCGCCCGCCGTCGGATCCGCGCGGTATAAGATCGACGCCCCAGATCTTGCCGGACCACACGCGGAACCGCGGGATCAACTCCTGCGGTCGGACGGAACCGCAGAACGACGCGGTTCTGACCGTTGATCACGGGATCAACGGTCCAGATCCCGTAAATCCAGACTTAGGGCGAATCAGAAGACCAAAACGGTTTTTGGCTTCGTTCTCGCTCGATACTCAACCAAATTCGACGAAATTTTAAACACAGTATCTATGTATGAAGAGCATTCATGGGGGACACTTTATTTGAATTAATATTCCCTAATGACGACGCTAATTAACCCTAAGTGTTCTAACTAGGGTTTGAGATATACCTCGATCCGCTCGGTGGATTTGGATGATTTTGGGCTTGTTGGACTCGTGGACTCGCCAAGAACAACTTTCTATTTGACGTCGAGATCCAACACGCGCTAGATCGACTTGACGAAGCCTTGGAAGGGTTTCACATTCGGGTCGCCGGAGAACTCGCCGCCGGCGGCTTGGGGTGGTCGGGTTCGACGTGGGAAAGGGAGGTGAATCTCTCTAGAGCTCTCACAAGAAGTTTCAAGAGTTGAGACGGTCTTGAGAGGGAGTATGAATGAGAGAGCCCCTCAAATAACCTAATTTCCACTATTTAAGGCCTCATCTCTATGATTTGACGGTGGGGATCAAATCTTTGGCTAATTGGGAGGGAAACCAGGCTTTGGAGGCCGTGGTATTGAATTCAAAACGAAAGGCCTTCACTAGAGCCTTGAATGGGCACTTAATAGGGATTTAAATAAGTCTTAATGGGTCGATTTGACCCATTATGACTTGGATTGACCAAGTCATGTGTTGACTTGGTCAACTCAGTCAAATGGGTCCAATGGGTGTGAGGTTTGAGCCATGAGGAGATTTAGTTTGGATTTAAATCGATTTGGGCTCTTAATGGGCTAGGTGGTCAACCCTGGTTGACTTGGTCAACCGGGTTGACCCAGGGTCCAAGTCCAGGCTCAACAGACTCGACTCGACTCACTAAACCCATCGGAGAGGGTCTTGGGGTCTGGCTTGGTCAATTTGACCAAGTCAACCCTCCAGGCCCGGGTCTGGGCAAAATCGAGGTCAACAGATCCTACACACATTATGATTAAATTTGAGAATGACTTGGATTACTGTAGGGTATTATGTCACCATTCATACTTAGTTTTCAACTGCTATATGAAGCTCACGAAATGGTTGCCTAGTTTAGATGTTGGAGTTGAGTCGCCTGTCATCCCGGTGTGGATTTCTTTTCCGCTTTTGCGTCCTCATCTCTTTAACCCTCACATTTTTCATGCTATGGGGACAATTTTTGGTAAACCTTTGAAAATTGATGAGGCTACCTCTGTGGGTTCCCCTCCCCTCCGTGGCGCGTGTTCTTGTGGAGCTTGACATTACTAAATCTTACCCAAACCGGGTGTGGCTTGGCTATGAGAATTTAGGATATCTTCAGGAAGTTGCCTTTGACTTTTTCCCCCATTTTGTGCTTCATGCAAATGTATTGGTCATGTTTCGGGAAATTGTCGACCTCCCCATGCGTGTGTTCCGGCTGTTTCCCCTATTTTATTATCTTTGGGGCAACTCCTTTAGAAAATGCTGAAACCATGGATAATTGTGTGAAAGTTGTGAATGCAATTGATGGTTCTCCTATAGCTAATAGTTTAGGAACTGGGGTTGTTTTGGAGGGTGTTCTGGTTGGGTTGCCGCCTGCTGCTCTTGGCATTCGGAATTTTGTTATTGCCTCTGTGGATGCTCGGAGTGATATCTGTGATGATATTCAGTTAGTTTATTTGGTTTCGGGTGGTGAGGTGGATGTCGTTTCTAATCCTCTTATTGATGAGGGTATTAATTCTGGTTCTCATTTAGTTGCTTCTGAGGTTGTGGTTGCTGGGGTCGTGCCTGCTGCTCTGGAGTCTCGGGATTGTCTTAATGAGGAATGCGTAGGTGTTATTTATCCTTCTTCTATTGCTGTTATGGAGTCTCCTTAAAAAATTGGTAGTATTAATATGGTTGGAGGTGGTGCTAATGCTGGGAATGGATTATTAGTCACTTCTAGCTCTTTTGTTGATGTCCCTGTGAATTTGATCGACAACCAAGCATTGGTGTATCATGTGGGTGATAATTCATGGATGGATGTTAGGACTCATCTTGATTGGTTGCATTGTACGTCTGAATTGGAATCCGAGTCTGATTCCTCTTCGGATTATTGTGGTGGGTCTGATCCTGGCCTTGATTTTAAACTGGTTCGAGATAGACATGTTCTCTTTGTCGCCTCTCGCGGGAGGTTACGTGGGAGGGGCAGGAGAGGTAGATAGTGCCTTTTTCATGTGATTGATCCCTTTGGTGTTTTCTGGCTAGTTTTCTGGACATTTGGCCGTTTTGTGGGTGTTTTATGGCTTGGTTTTTTAGGCTATGATGTGGTTGGGGCTCGTATCATCGTCGTCATGCTGGTGGCAACCTTTGGTGATGTTTTCTTACTTGGATGGATCGATTGGAGCGCTTTCTTCACCATATTGGATGGTCCGTGCATGCCTTCATGGATGCTGGGAGCCTTGGCCGTTTATTAAGCCCTCTCCTCGATCACTTCGATCTCATTTTGTATTTTCTTTTATTTTTGGTTGTTGGCTTTTGATCTTTATATGGTGTATTCCCTTTATATCAATATAATGTTATTTTGTTGGAAAAAAAATATTACCTTGCAAGTCCCAGACATCAAAGAGGGGCGGCCTCAGCTTTAAAGATCTTTCCATAAAGTCATGTCAGGTGCGGATTCAGCTTCTTTTTTTAGGGTTGGCAAAAAAAAATTTTTTTTGGTAGGATATGAACAAAATACTCAAAATATAACCCCCCTCCCCACCCCAAGTACATGGGGGGATCAGCCCATGACTCGTGTGTTCCTAAATCTCCTTTAAAGAGTTGAATAACTTGCATTCCAGGAAATACAAACCAACCAACCGGGAAAAAAAGTTAATTTGGAAGTGGCATGGGGTAATTTACTCTTTCGGTACAAAATGAGGCCCCTCTGAATGGAATTTTTATTGGGTCAGGTAACCTGATATAGAGATACATCAGATAACCAATAAAAAAATGCCACATGCACTTGCTTTTTCTTTAAAGCTGTGCTTTTTGTTTAAAATGCATGTGTCATTTTTTTATTGATTACCTAATATATCTCTAGATCAGATTACCTGACCCAATAAAAATTCTTCCGAATGATATCTATCTAAATCTTCCATAAATAAATGTTGAATGTTAACGGATAACTTGCATTGACATGACATTTGTTTTTTTTAAAATGGGCAACTGCTTTTTATTTTATTTAACTTTTTAGCCACTCCGATTGCCTATTTTGCTTAATTAATTCTAAGAAAAAAAATTAATAAAATTTATTTTTAATATTTTTATTTATTGTTAATTATTTCAATATTTGTATTGGAATTTTTTATCAAATTTTGTATCAAAATTTGGATAAAATTTATTTCAAAGAATTCCTATAAATATTGCATGCATTAAAAATAATTAAATATTTTCGAAAACTACACGTTAAAATTTTACAAAATATATAATGAGTTTTTTTTACACGTTAAAATTTCTTTTTCCAATTTTTATGAATTTTCTTTTTAGTTGTAAACATAAAAAACATTTACCTATTTCTAATGCAAATTTTATTTTAAATTATTTAAAAATCCACTAAAAAAAAGTAAAGTCAATTATCAGCCTAAGAGGCAACTATCATAATTACTTTTAAACCAGGCCCAGCATTTCAAGGAAAGTTCAGGAAAATATTATGCATTAAACATATAATATATAAGGAATTTTTTAAAATAAATTTCACACCAACCGATGCTTAGTTTAGTTGGTGGACGAATACGTTTAGGAATTCCCTAACTCGTACTCAATTCCCCTAGAGTATCGCCCCGTTTAATTGGGGCCAATCAAGTGTGGGCCAGAAGGTTTCTGAATTGATGTCTCTTTTAGATGAGTCAAGAATTACGCACGCCACCAAATCTCATTTCAGAAGCAGGTGAATAACCTATTTCAAAAAATAAATAAATAAATAAATAAATTTCACCAAAATTTCAATGTTAAATTTGAAAGCATTACCAATAAATAATAAAAAAATTGTAATTAATTTATTTATTATACTTTTTTTACTTGACTCCGAAGTGGAAGACTTGACTCCGAAGTACTTCAACTACAAGTCGGCTTGCAACGCTGTAAAGCACAGGGGATGGTAGGAAAACAGTCGCTCTTAACCCTACATGACCATGAAAATGCATCGGTCCTAGCAAAGTTGGTAAATGTTTTAAGTGTAGGAGCATAAAAGTAATTAAATTTAAAAAGGAGCAGAAATGCGAACAGGTTTGACTTTTTCTGTGAAAACGCAAAGCAGGATTACATTTTCTTCAGAAAATGCGATCTTGCTTTGCGTTTTCCTCTGAAAACGCAAACCAGGTGTGCGTTTTTAATGAAAATGCTATCATATATTGCGTTTTCTTCATATATTTAAGTTTTATTTGAGACTATTTTAATTTTTTTAATAAAAAAATTAATTTTTAACTAAAAAATTATTTTTAAAAGCAATAAAAAAAATTGTCCAAACCAAAACTTAGATCAATCGGTTCAATGCCTTCAGACTGTTTTACAGTTGATGTATATAGCTGCTACTCAAGTTCTTATAAATTTATTATAAGTTTCATTTTTTAAGGTAAACAACCATAATGAAAAAATGTATATTAAAGCTACAATTTCTTCTCATCCGCCTCTGCAGTCTCCACTCACAGTTGTTTATCATAATAATAGAAAAATATTTAAAATTAATCTTATATCTGATCATTAAAATTTTTAAAGTTTATATTTTCCCACGTCTCAGACTTTCTATCCCTCTCTTCCTATTATATAGGATTATTATTTATAAATTTAATATTTAAGTTCAATGTATAACTTTAATTTTTAATATTATTAATTACATTATTTTTTATTTGCAAAATAAACTAGAAACCTAAAATTATATTATTGTAATAATAAAAATTCATCATTTCAATAATAAAAATTTATCCTATATAAATTAAATTTATTTTAATTTAAATATATTTTAATTAAGTTAATTACGTATAGTCTCGTATTATGCCAAATCTAAGGGCAATTTAATATTATTTGAACTTAAATATGTTAGTAAAGTATTTTAATATTATTTAAAATTTTATAATTTGATAAAATATATTAAATATATAACAATTAAAGTATATTAAATTTAAATAATATAACTATGATTAATAAATTAAATTTAAATTATATTTATATTATTTAACTTAATGAAAATTAATTAATTATTTAAAAATTAAATTTCAATTAAAAAATAAATTAGCTATTAGCTATTAAATTTTTTGGAGATAAAAACTGAATTTAAATAATTTATAACTATTAGCTATTAACTTTTAGTTATAATAAATTTTTTCATTAATTATGTTTTTTTTTTTAATAAATTTTTTGAATTACTTAATGAGAACATTGGATTCCTCTGTTATGAGATGTCATTGTAAGCATTGGATTCTTATAGCTGGCTATATCTAGTTGTACGTGATTGGACATATCATATAGCTGGCTATATCTAGTCCCATCAGATAGACTATAAAGTTGAAAGGTTCATTAATATGTTAATGTATATTTTGGCTGCACATGTTTACACTCTCCTATTTAAAGAGTATATACATAGCATATGAAGCATTTTTGTTAAGTCACTCAAAATGAGTTGGACATATATGGAGATGATAAAAGGAGTTCCCAACAAAGAAAGATTTGATGAAGAAAGTCGTAGGATTCATGCTTCTATAGCACGAGCCGGTGATACTCCATTAGAGCGAAAGGCGAATGCAAATGAGTTTTTTCGGTGTTGTCTCCACAAATGGTCAGAAGAAGAGGATGATAGGCTCTAGGCTATACATGCTGAGTTGATCGTGGTAAAACTTTTCAGGACACAAAATTTTTTAAATGCTGCAGGTTGGAAATCACTTGAAATTAGGTTCAAAGAGGTTAACGGTCATTTTGTTAGCCCTCACTTCTTACAGATGCGATACCACGAGCTGAAACGCCATCGAGACGAGGGTTATTCACCACCAGATCTCGACTGTAGTGAGCTTGATCATGAGCATGTCATTTTTTATCGTAGTTGGTGTTCGATGTATGACCAATTTATTAAAAATTTTTATAAAGATCGGATGAAAGAGGTAACACTTGATGGTCAGCTGAGAGAGTTCTTCAAATTTGAGGATTGGCAGGACCTACAGTATGAGTTTGAGTGCAGGATGAAGTGTTGTCCAACACAGTCACAGCTCCAATCACGTATGCATATGCTGCTTAGGAATTAGTACACCTATAGCATCGCTTATTCGAGGCCATATTTTATATTTTCATGCCCGTCGTCCTTTTTATTTAGCAGCAAGAGTGTCTTTTATTTTAATATGTTATGTTATCCTGTTTATGTGGTTATCCCGTACTAAAAATAGAAGGATCAGTAATGGAGATTGCTTAATTTATTTTATATTTATTGACAACGCATTCTGAATTGATAACACAAGCTAAGTTGATAAAAGTAGATGAGTTAAAAATTTTGCGAAATTAAAGTACACACATTTAATATAAAGACTGATTTCAATATAAAGATGAGAGTACATATTATGAAAAATGAACATAATAAAGTCCAGACATAGTACATCAATAAATACTCCTGAATTTCAACTATCTCTTCTTCTTGTGCCTAAGAGCATCTGTGCCTGGGGTGTATCTTAATGGTTCCCTCCTACTCCTCCTCTGGAGTTGTGGTTCTTCTTCTTCTTCATGATGCACCTCCTCTTCTGCAGTGTTCATGTCAGGTTGGACGTCTTCAGCAACTATGCCATGCTATGATGGAGTTCCTGTCCAACCAAATAGTGTCGTCCACATGGGATTGTTCAAGTCATATGGAGCATCTCGCCCATACGAAGATGATGTACCAGGCCATTGTGATTCTGGAATTGTCCATTGGCTTCCTCTTCTGCCCTGAGATGAACTCCCTTCACCACGTATTATAGAAGGCCCTGCTCCCATCATCCCTAAAGGTCGGCCAGAATCAGCTGATCCTACGTACATAGAGTGTCTTGGCGGATCTATAGGATTTGAACGTAATCCTAAACTATGAGATGTAGATCTCCTTGCTGGCTGCTCTATTACTGAAGTTCGTCCTCCTCGTCGAGGTTGCCGACCAGTAGTATCTATATATACAGATTGCTCTACTTGTCTTGCAAGTTCTACAATATCAGCATATCCTTGATTTATAGACCCCCCACTCTCCATCTGACCCGTAGCATATGATTCAGCAATTTCTTTGCTACGCAAGAAGTAATCAACCTATAAATGCAAATTTATTATGTAATCAACTTGTATATGATGGAACATTTAAATATGTACGAAATCACTTACCACGATCCTCTCCCCCGGTGACCTAGGATAAATTGTTTCTGGTGGATTTGTCGCCGCTTTAAGTAGGTAGATTGAAGCCCAAGATCTGTACCATTGTAAATAATCTGATAACTCCTTCTGACCATCTCCCAATGGATGCGTGATGGTTGTAATTAGTGCTAATCTGTTATTCCATAACTCAATATATCCTCTATGATAATGAAGCCAATCTACCTCAGCTCGGCCTCTCCCATCAACCCGTCGAAATTCACGCTCCATGGGCTCAATCGTTTGAGGTTGAATGCCTCCAAATTGTCGCATCACCCTGTCAGGCAAATGCCACTCTACCCGTTTCCAGCTAATCAATGGGACACGAGCCATCCATAGGTTGTTCGCTTCATGGCATATTGCAGGCATCATGCCCATTATAGCATCCAAGTAAGGCATAAATATTGTCTGCGTTGAGAGATAAAATTACAAATTAATATTTACTAGGATGATATGGTGGATTTAAATTAGAGCTACCTGGCTAAGTTGAAGTCCATCCAGCTCATCTCTATATGTCATCATGTTCCCAAGTGGAACTTCTCGCACTCTTCCTTCAGCCCACCTATAATAATTTTATGTTTGTCAAATTAATCATTTTAACAAAAATACATCATAAGAGTTTTAGTGAATGCCAAATTACCTCAAAGCTAGGGGCTTTCCAATGATATCCCGTGGGTATGGAACTCGAAGTGTTGGCCTGCCAACATGTATCCGCTCCCAAGCCCATACCTGTAACAGAGGTAGGCATCCAGCTATGTACATTCTCGAAGGTCGTGTCGCTAGATTCAACTCTCTATACAGATGTGCCAATACCGCCGAACCTAGAGAGTAATGGGCAAAATTCTCTATGTGCTCAAGTAATGGGAGATATTGCATATGCACGTGGGATCCGGATGTATCAGGCAATAAATAGCAACCAAGCATATACATAATGTATGCCCTAACATGTTGAAGGAACACATGTCGGGGTAAATCTTCATATGACTCCCGGTAAAAGGTCCATCGTAACCATCGAAGCGGTATAATTGAGTACGCTTGTGAATGCCCCATTCTGAAGATAACCTCTACATCGTTATCGTCAGGATCATGGTACGTAACATTTGGGTCTGCGTGGGATCCCAATAGCTCATTACAGCACTCTATCCATGTATCCCAACGTAACCCGTCTCCGACTACTGAACTACCAATAATTGGCGCACCATCTATCCTGATGCCCAAGAGCAACTGAACATCCTGTAATGTTATCGTCATCTCCCCCACCGGTAAGTGAAAGGTGTTTGTTAGTGGACACCACCTTTCAACCAATGCACCTATTAAAGCGTGGTCCAATTGTATGAACTGTTGGTACCGAATTGAGTCCAAGCCTGTGATCTGAAGTGCATGAAGCATTCGTCTGCAACGAATTGACCACTCACGTACCATATGTAGGTGGGTTGAACCCACAAGATGCACAGCCTGTGGAATAATAAATTATGAGTTGATGAAAAATTTGCATTATAATTGATATATTGGGAGAAAAATTACCTCATTAATGCATGAAGCTCTATGAGCATCCCCCAATAATCTTATGCTAGGAAGCTCTTCTACCTCTTGCACATCTACTTGTGCACGACTACCTCGTCTAGATCGTCGTGCCCGACCTCTTTCTCCTCTACCTTCCATATCGTCTGATTGGAAATATAAAGAAGGGCAAATTTTTAGAAGGAACACATTTAATGTTAGATTTAGGATAAGGATCATTATATAAATTAAATTTAAGACGGATCAAAAACACAAAATGGGGGGACGTTTTTGCATAAATTAATTTGTGGGTGACCACACGAATTACTAAAAAAAAAATTAATTACTACCTTTAATTATTTAACTTATAAATTTTAGCTTATTAATCTTAAAAAATTTAACAATTAAAATTAATAAAATTTTTTAATTTAACAATTGATACATTTAAATTTAAAGTGTCACTCCTTCTATTAAAATAATCATTAATAATGATCCTTTTTAAGATTTCTCCTATAAAGAATCTTATTGAGACGAGTAGAAGCAAGATTAAAGTCTTTACATTATTTACTAATATGCAAAAAAAAAAATGTGAAGCCCATTTAACAACATTACATTAATTAAATATTCAAGTACAAGCAAAATGACATTTGAAATAACAAATCCATTACAATTTCTCAATAACCTTAATCTCTCCTCGTTGTTGTCCTTGGATTAGTAGGGCAGGTAGCAATGTTGTGACCCTTGTTATGACATAAGGAGCATGTTCTACTTGAGGATGCACGGGTTTCATCCATACTGTTACGATAACGGTTAGTTCTAGGTCTCCCTGAACGACGCCGGATTGTAGGAGCTAATAATGGTATAATACCAAGATCTTCATTATTGTGGGTCTCCGAAAGGATTCCGCTCGTGTGGTTCGAATGCAAAGGGCACGATCACACTGTCCCGTAGGACAAAATGGTCGTGGACCTTTACAATCGACACAAGCAGGCCGATGGAAGAGCAGATGGAGTTATAGATACGATTAGCCATGGAGGATAGCGGGTTTTCACCTACACACCTCGATGGATAATAATATCTATAACCCTAAATTCACGAGATTTCCCCTATTCGATACATCAGCATCGAATAGGGTTTATTTGATTGTGGGGATCGGTTTCCTACGGGCGCAAGCCCCCGTAGTTAATTACATCTTAGACCTCAGTCTAAGAAGACTCTCGATTAAGGACGTTAGATTATCTCCTCTGATGGGTTTAGTGTAAGGGGATTTCTAGGCCTCCTAATCAAAGGGGAATGTCCCAATTTGGTTCGATCAACACACAGGGTGGTTCAGTCAACATCCGGCCGGCTAAGAGAAGTGAAAACTGGAGAAAAGAAAGAGGGACAACACACTCAGACATGAACGAGAGAAAGAGGGAGGTGGCGTCATCTGTGTGACGCGGATGGGTAGGATTTATAGCTTCCGAAAGGATGGATAGCTTACCCACCAATAAGGTGTATAGGGGTACACTCGTACCACTCACCTTCAGATCCTAAATCTATAAGAGATGTAGTGTTGTACACGCGACACTAACATCCACGACCTAACTAATACAATCTGGACTTATTCCTTGCCTGAAAAAGGAAGCCAGCTAAAATCCTAAGCACAACCAACCGTCTTATATGTATGCAAGATGGGAAGGGTCTATCCTAAGGAATCAAGGATTAATAGTTCAGAAGACTTAAATCAATGACTCTACAATATACAGACGAACATATCTAGCGTTGTTAATGATGCATGAAAAGATGCATAAGTAAGAAATGTCCTTAGGTCCACTAATGCAATGCATGCATGTAAGGTGCATTGTGGAGAAAAGTGTGTAAGAACATATGTGTGCATGACATCCAGAGTACAGAAAAAATAAATAAACACACCCTAAGGGTATCCTTCAAGCAAGATACCCGCACAGAAAATCATCATAGCAATGCCCACTTCGTGTGGGAAAACAGCGATGCCCAATGGCACGAGTAGGTGGCCTACTCTACAGGCCTAAATGACCCTAATGGTCTCTAGGGCTCACAGAAAGAAAGAAAAAAAAAAGGGGGGGGGGGGTATCGTACCCAAAACCGGAAAAGGCCAAAGTCCTAGCAGAAAAACAACGATGCCCACTTCGTGTGGGAAAACAACGATGCCAACCGGCATAATAGGTGGCCTACTCTACAGGCCTAAATGACCCTAATGGTCTCTAGGGCTCACAGAAGGAGGCAAGCTTTGACCTATAGAGCCAAAACTTCGTTAGTGAACTACCCTATGGCTGGCTACCTACACATGCTAGAATACCTATTAACAATTTGTGTGTGGAGTGTAACAGTTCCGATATATAATTACAAGAAATTTGCTTTACAAGTTGCAGAGGTTATACCTGACTGTGGCGCTGCCACTTACAAGCTTATAAGCAAATACTCCCCGATTGTGGCGCGGCCACTCAAAAGCTCCTAAGCAAATGCTCTTCTTTAGTTCTCAACCCTCAGGATTTAATGTACCTCGCAAAATAAGATAAAAGAAAAATATACAAATGAGCGTAGATGCCATTCAGAAAATAAATGCAGGTAAATAACAAAAAGTAACTAACATGAAGTATATATAAAAAAAGCATTTATAGAATATGTGCATGTAGTAAATACTGAACAGTAAAAGAAAATGTCAGCCTAACCTAGGGCTAGAAGTCGTATCCTAACCAAACAAGTCTAAGGTGTGTGTAGGCTATGCAGTTTTGGATGGATCTTATGTAGGATGATTTGGTTCAAGTTATTCGCATTTGGTTTGTTAAAAGGCCAAAAGAGAAATTTTAATTTAAGTTGAAATATTAGTAGTTTAGGATTAATTTTAGAGATTTTGTCTTAGGATTTGATTGATTATCACCTTTGTTTCACACCGAGGCCGTGAGGTTTATTTCACCCTCCTTGGGGCTAACTTAATAGCCTCGTAGGCCTGGGTTACCCAGTGGTAATCAACTTTGTTTGATTTATTTTAGTTGGTTATAAATTAGAAAATAAATATATATTAGGCGATTTATTATCAATTAAGGTTTGAATTAAGCCAATTAGAAAAATTAATTTTACATTTTTGACGCTCCATTAGATTCATTCGTGGCGTTGTGCCACCAGGCTCGAGGAACCAGCCTCCTTAGGACACTTAGCCCCGCAGCCCGGAGTAGTCCATCCAATAAACTTCACTTTTGGAGCGGTTGTTATGTATTAAGGGATTTGTTGATTACTTTTAAAAGATTATTCTAAGTTTGATCTTTAAGAATATTTTAATCCTAATGAATTTAATTTGTAACTTAATCTCCTAATATAATCTACATCTTTTAGATTTTAGATTGGTTAAGGATTAATTATTATATTAGTTAGAATTGGTTTAAGTTCATATCTTAGATTTGAAGTTTAATAATTATAAAATATTAATATTAACTTGATTAAGAGTTGAGTGTTTTAATAGATTTTAAGAATTAGATTAATATTGATTGGTTGATTATTAGGACATTAAGAAAGCAAAAATCCAAATCTAGGGAAGCGTGTCACTAGGTTTATGTTTCGATGTCTCTATCCTATAGGGAGCATGCATCCTAAGTCTATGTTATCTAAGACCCGGTCCTTAATTTTTGTCCTTAGATGTCACTAGAGTTGTAGGGAATGAAAGGAGATTTTGTTTTCTAACCCTTAGAACATTCGTACATGTGTCACTAGACTTAAGAATCTATTGCAAAGCAGTAGAAAGAAAAAGAATGAAAATCAGAAATAAAAGGGATGTAGGCATTGTTGTTATTGGGCACACTTCTATGAAGTCAAGTGTACCCTAAAGCAACATCAACAATGCCCTTTAATGTTCCCACAATCCAAATAAGGCACTTGAACGAGACTCAATTCAAACAACTAGACCTACCCTCTAAACAAAGCTCCAAATGATAAGAGAAACATACCCCCAATAATAAAACCCAAAATAGACATTTCACTTAGAACCCAAAATAACATGCTCTTACTACCCACAATCCAAAATCATCTAAAAAAAAAAAAAGACAAGTGCAAGCAAGAAGAAGGACAACTTCCCCCCCCCCCCCCACGAAATACCACTTCGCTCTTAAAAAAGACATCAACGAATCTACCACATCAAGCTAATCATAAAGCTATGAATTCTAAAATAACTCATAAAAAAAAGAATTCAAATGAAACAACATACGAAAATCTCGCATAAATTGACCACAAAAAAAAAAAAAAAAAAAACCCTCCCGACACAAAACAATCAAGTGCCTTTTTCTCATTTGGAGTGGGGTATAAAATCCATAACGCTTTCCAACAAGAAAGTTTTATAAAACCTCTCATTGTAAAGCATTCACGAAACTCAAATCATCCAACTTCTCAACATAAAACAATTCGCAAAATACAACTCACAAAATTCATCAAAAAGCTTTCAAACCATAGAGTCATTCATAAAATCTTTCAATACAAAATATTTTCAAACTTCTCTATCATAAAGAAATTCACAAAACCTCTCATAAGATTTCCAATGTGCTACACCTCTTAACACTCCGAAGAAACATTCCAAATACCAAGTCAGTTCCTATTTTCTATCCAAATCCATCATAACAAATCCATAAAGATTTAAGAAAACTCTTAACTCTCAAACATTCCACATACCCCTCCAAAGAAAATTATAAAATCTTTCGACATAAAGCAAGTAATCAAGTTTTTTTTATTAACAGAAGGCAAACCATTGGCTTTCCTGATATAATGCATGCGGCGCTTAGTTGAATAATAAAAACCCATTATTGAAATATACTGCAATTTACATGAACGAATTCGTATTCACTTCACATTGGAGCTACAAGTCACAAAGATAAAACTTACATCACAAGTAAGAGTTTCGTTTAATACTACAAATAAATAAATAAGTAAATAAAATGACACAACAATTCAAAGAACAGAAAGAGAAGTTGTCTCATAAATAACCACAATCTTACTATTTTTTTCATCGACAGAATTCTTAAAACTGACAACGCAGGCATATAATCATTCTTTGTAAATGAGATGAGATTCCATAGATATGGGTATATGAAGTACCACTAACTCATTGTGTATTTGGTCAGAACGTAATGATCTATAAGAAAGCTTTAGCATGGCATGCTTTATTTATCACAAAACACAACAGAACATGGATTTTCGTATATGCAGTGAAATAACTAACGAATCTAAAAGCTTTTATTAGTAAACAAAATTGAAACAAATGCACTTCCTTTCACAAAGATGATTTGTAGATAAACATTACTGGCCTTGTCTCTCTAGGTGAAACTCATTTCATACAAATTCCATTTGGAATGCAAGAAGAAAATATTCCTACTCTTGAAACACATCTTTCTTATCTTGCAGGTTGAGAGAAAGAAATCACATGTTAAGATTTTCAATTTACATCATGTCTTCTAACTCCAAACTAAAAGAAAATTCATAGCTCTTATCTTGCATAAATATCACAAATTTTATGCATATAATCATGCTTTCAGAGAAGAAAATATGTTCTCTAATCATGTTGGCTACTCAAAGCTTATGAACCAAACAACTTGTAAAAACAAGATATGAATTGCATGAAACTTGTTTGCACTAGTGAGGTGAACTTTCCCAACCAAATCTCTAAATTTGATCACTTCAATTTAAGCATGTCATACGAAATTCTCTTTTTGATTATTTGATGAGTTCAACATTCAACTTATATTTCATTCTCCAATACGTTAGCATAATAAGTGAGAAAATATAACGTTCAACATGACACCTAGCTTCATAATACAAGAAGGCATATGCTCAAGAAAAAGTAGAGAAAAAGGGTTGCATTGTGAGATGATGGAGGCCAACCGTAATGCCAAAACACTAGTGTACATGCTACAATAATTATAATTCATGAAATCTTCAATGCTAGCTAAACTTCTTTTGTTGCAAATAAGAGCAAGAAAATATAATCACATTCCATAACCATGACTTTTATATAGAGACAACAAGATCGAATGAAATTAAGAGGTTCAAACAAAGTAACACTATACTAGCTTGACACCTCTCTCATGTTTTGACAAGAGGTTAACATGGCTTCTTATAACTTGTCACCATTTACACCTAAAACCTTAAGCTATAAGACACGATTCATATCAATGGCTTACTACCAAAACAATACAAATCAACCCAAAAACTTGTCTACACCCTACAAAATCACTCATGTTTAGCAATAACCATCATCATTTTAAGAGAACTTCAACACCATTTGATAACCAAACAAAAATAGCAAAGACTGAACAATGGCCATGAATGCATTATCAAACTATTTGTAATAGAAGTCAAGCTCTCTCAACCACACTATGAATGAACATTGCTCTGTAATTTACCCTAGCTTTCACATAGAAGCAATAGAATGAATTTAGATATTTTTTTTTTTTTTACAGCAATAAGTTCATTCCATGGGAAATCCACCTCAAAACAAAACAATGCAAACTTTCCAAAGTGCATGAAACTGCTACTTTAATCAAAGGAAAATTCCAACAGCTCTTAATAAGCATTATCTCAAACACATAACATGCATACTTACAGCAAAATGAAACTCAACTAAACTTTATTTTTCAGATTTTTGCAAAGAAATTCAACACTATTCTCAGATTTTTTTTTTTTGCAAAGAAGTTTCACAATATTCCTCTTTCACTATAGTGAAAAAGAATAGGGAAAGAAGGAGAAAGAAGGAAAGGAGGAAATGAGAAGGAGAGGATGATGATGAGAAGATGAAATAGGGAGAAGAAGAAAAAGAAAGAAGAAAAGGGAGCTCACCTTGCAAGCAACGGGATGCCAACGAATGGAGGCGACGAGAGCAGGGAGGAGTCACGGCTTGGGCTAGGTAGATCGCGAGAATAGCGAAGGAATAGAGCTCGGAGACCGTCGGGTTTAGTCCTAGGCTCGCAAATCTGAGAGAGGAAGAGGGGTCGGCGTTCGCACGAGGAAGGCCGACGTCGGGACGGCTGAAGGCGTCGGGACGGCTGAAGCGGCAAAGCCGTCGGGTGCGAGTTCGATCGCGAACCAGGGGAGACGGGAATACTGGCTTAGGGCTGGTTGAGAGCTTCTCTTCCTCCTGGCGTGCGTGAAACACAGAGATGGAGGAAGCAGGGAGCTCGGCGGGTTTGATCCTGGGGACCGGACGGGTTCTAGAGAAGGGAGATCGTGGGAGCTGGGCGTGAGATTGAGAGCGAGGAGGAGTCGCCTAGGCTGCTTCGTGCTTGTGCGAGCAGGAGAGAAACGGAGAGAGGGGGTCGGTGAGTGAGAGAGAGAGGACATTCGGTCCCTTTGGGCAGAACCAAGAGCTCGAGAGGGGGAGAAGAGGGCTTTTTCTTGGAACGGAGAGGGAGGAAAATCCACCAGAGCGCGAGCGAATTGGGTCTCACGCCATTCAATACTGCGGTAACGGTCGACTTCGGATTTTTGGGGAAATCGGAGCCGTCGAGGCAGTTTCCTGATTTGAAAAATCAATTCAAATTGATCCAAAAGCGAATTGGAGTTTATTTGAATTAAATTGAGTTGATTTGAATCAGATTTGGGCTCAAATCAGGCTCAATCCTAGGCCAAAATGGGATCAGTTTGGGCTCGAGGCAGTTCGATTTACTCATGTCGATGAAATTACACCCAAATCGATATTAATTTAAATCAAATCGACCTCGACGCAATTAATCGACTAATTGAACGCAGTCGAGCCTAATTGAAATCAATTCGAATAGATTCGAGTTCGAATTGAGCTCGACGAGGTCTAATTAAGCCGATCAAAGGTGCTCGAGAGTGCTTGAGCGAAAATCGAGGTCAACAATTATATGGTGGCCATAGTGTCCTCTCCGGGATTACATGAAAAATTCCTGAATAACTTTCTTTGTAACACACTAAGCTATAGTAGGTCGATACAAAAGCATTGTGATCCCAACGTCGTGAACTCAAAGCAATTACTGCATGTTTGCATGGCATGTGATAAATTTGTGGGTGACCACACGAACAAGTGCATGTTTGTGGAGATGTAATAATAAAGCGAAATGATCTACATGACATGCCAAACACCTCGAACTCATGGTTATTAATTTGGGTTGGTTGTGGACTTCTACGTGCCTGTCGTTCAGTCAATTCTAGGACTGCCTTTGTGCGTGGTACAAATGCTGAGCTATCAGAAGCAATCCATTGTTCAACCTTGGCTGCTCGCTTTATGAATAATGAGACAAGATTGTAATATATACTCATGATTAGGCCTTGTATAGGTAATCCGCGGGCTCTTCGTAGGACGCCATTAAAGCATTCAGAGGCATTTGTTGTCATTATTCCATACCGAAATCCACCATCGTAAGTTAGGGCCCACTTCGTGCGATCCCTCTCCATCAACCAATCGTAAGCCTCTTTCTTTATGTTTTGTATGTCTTTCATGTGTCTTTCGTGGATTTTAATATCATCTGTATTTCCTGCCCAATACATTTTATCACAAACAGCATCACAATCAACGATGGCTAGACGTCGCAAAACTTTCTTAAAATTTTCTCGCAGGTGACGCAGACAGTGTCGATGGCAGCCCATGGGAAAACCTCAGAACAACCGCGTATCAAGCCGGCATGTTTGTCGGATATAATACATAAATCAGGCCGGGAATACGTACTCAGAATCAGATCATGCAACATCTGCAAGAACCATATCCATGATTCTATGGATTCGGATTCAACCACTGCAAATGCAAGAGGGTATAAACCACCATTTCCATCGACACCAACAGCAGCAAGCAATGTTCCTCGATATTTTCCTAATAAGAAAGTACCATCTAGACAAAGAATTGGACGACAATGTTGCCATCCCAAAATGCTTGGCCCAAAGGACCAGAAAATGCTCTTGAATCGCATACCTTGTGTGACTTGAATATTATAAACAGATCCAGGCACTGCTAAACGTATTGCTTCCATCATCCGGTATAATGAACTGTATGATTCTTCGTAACTACCAAATACTGTTCTTATTGCTTTTCTTCGTGCATCCCAAGCTTTCATATACGATACTTGAACATCAAATTTTGAGCTGATTCGGGTAATGATTTCTTTTGGTTTTAGATCTAGTTGTTGCCTTAAGGTTCCTGTTATAAATTGGCAGATGAACTTCGAAGTACAATTCCGGTGACTTGCAGACAATATCGGGTTGGTGCAAGTATGTCGCCCGGTTAAGGTTGAAATCTTCCATACCCCTCCGAGACGTTTACTCTTTGCTGCATGCAGACGCCAAGGACAAGGACGAGTTCGGTTATCGTGTTGGACACATTCTACTGTTAGACGTGTCTTATTTGAGGTTGATTTCTTGTATTCTACATTTTTTATTATGGACCACCCAGCTAGAGCACATTGAAGTGTTTCCTTGCTCCCAAATGTCATACCCTCATACAGATGATCTGGAATGTCGGCATCAAAATTTTCTTGATGATTATTAACATGAACATCAATATCATCACTCGCGTCCCACTCTTGTGCAGTGCATAACTTTGCTTGGAACTCATTACTTACCATCATATCATCTAGATTTTGTACATTTTGTACCGTATGTTGCTGAATAATTTGATCTGCATGCATTGTTACCTCTACATCCTCTATAGGCGGCGCTTCTGGCTCCCCGCTCGTGTTCTCGCTAGAACCGCTATACATCGTCTCATAATCGGGTAGTACTGCTTCGCTGTTAGGATGAGTTGAAAGACCTTCAGCTCGTGCACTACACTCCCCTATATTATGACCCATAGAAGGTGAGCCTAATATACATGTTGGTATGTTGAGGTCGAATGTCGGTCGTGAGCTCATGCTCATCCGACGTGAAGATGAAGGCTCGGTTTCTATGGGTGTTCGCCTACAACAAAATTTTGACCATGAATTTATAATTATATAATTATATTATAAGTATGCGATTGGTTAGCATAAATTCACTAAAGTATTAACATTGAATTTTACCTAGGTATGTAGGTGGAGTTGCGAGGGTTATCAAATACTATGTTTGGTGGAGAATGAGTCCGGTTCACTGGCACGGGTAATTCTTCAAACTCAACGTACACGATCACAGTTCTTCGTCGTCCTTCTGTTAGAACGAAGGTACAAACTTCATCATCTGTAATTTCAACTGCAGTGTGACCGTCGTTATTCCGTAGTCGAAATGCGAGATTCACCGTGTGCGTGGTGCAATCACGATGTAATGCTCTAAGGATCCTAATTTTAAGGTCCTCTAGGGTGATAATGTCGTTAATCTGCAGAGGTCTACTTCTTCCACCAATATATGTTGGTGTGAAATCCTCTGCGAGTTGTAGGGCCCCATCAAAGAACAATATGAGTCGTGACATAGTTTCTGATGATCAATGAGAAGATACATAAATCACATTAAACTAATCTCACATAAATCACATTAAACTAAGTTCTACGTCTTAGCGTTGCACGGATATCCAGCTCACACACAGAGAACACAATATTTTTTACGTGGAAAACCCGGAAAGGGAAAAAACCACGGGGCCTAGCCCATTTGAAAATGATTCCACTAAAATTTGAGGAAAGTACAATGGTCTAACTTGTCCTTGAAGACGACCAGATTACAAATATCAACTGAGAGTTTTGCAAAAGTCCAACGTCACTCCACTGTCAGATGGTGGTCCGACGGCACTCCGATGTCAGGTGGTGGATCGGCAGTGACACTTCAGTGTCAGGGGGTACTTCAGCTTTGGAAGGCACTTCGGCATCCCTTGGTGGTCTGTCGATGGTGTGGCAGAACTACAGCGGTGGTGCGGCAGCACTCCGGCGTCCCTTGGTGGTCCGGCGGTGGTGTGGTAGAACTACGACGGTGTTGCGGTAATACTCCGGCAGTGGTGCGGCAAGAATACGACGGTGGTGCGGCAGCACTCCGGCGTCCCTTAGTAGTCTGGCGGTGGTGCGACAAGACTACGGCGGTGGTGCGGCCGCACTCCGGCGGTGGTCGAGGAGGAGCTAGGTGGCTGGAGCTTTCTTCCTTCTCTTCCTTCTTCTCTCTTGGCTTCCTCCCCCCTTTCATGAGGAATGAGGGGTCTATTTATAGATTTTCTAGAGTGGCATAGCTTGTAAATAGGTGTGAGATCAGGGGCAAATAGGGAGTGGCTGAATGGATGGCCGATATTTAATCCCATGATCGTGCACCGTTCGTTGGACATTTGAAGGCTTTAGTGATGTCAGAATTCAGTGATCTTGGGCTCGTTGAATTCGTCTCGTCGAGCCGTTCGATTCGAGTACAAGCTCATTAAAATCGGAGACCGTTTGGTAACTCAAATTGTGATTTGAATCTTCTAATAGCGCTTCGGGTCCTTGATTTGGATCCATTTGGGCTCGGATTGGGTTGAATTTGGTGTCGTTGGGTTCGTGTTTTCGAGACGCTCAGTTCGACTGTAAGTTTACTGAAATCGGAATTCAGATGGTCTCCGATCTAATTTTTGAAGCTTCCATCTTGATTTTGCCTCGAGATTCGTGCTTGATCAAGACTATTTTTGGTGGCGTATCAACTCTCATTCTTATTTTCACAGTCTTGTTTCTACTGTCCTCTTCTACTTTATGTAGTTAGTTCAGTTGCAAAGCATCTTTCTGTTTACACCTTCCGCTTCATGAGGCGCCGCTACAACATTGTCTCCTTCGACCTCCCCACAAACAACTCTTCTTCCCAGTTCGCGCTAACCCTCCTCGGCGGGCCCAATATTTCTTCCCCACTCTCCCACTTTGTTATGTTATCCCCACCTTCTATCAAGGCCATCTCAAGATGGCCGAAAAGCCCGGTAATCTCAACTGCGTCTCCGATGGGAATCGGACGCAGCTCGCCCGAGTGTCAGTGTTATGCGTTTTGGCGAATTCGGCATTCCGGTTCAGGTGCAATACTAATAATAAATGTTCCAGTAAGTAATATTAATAATAATACTAAATATTAATAATAATACTAACTGATTCTTTATAATAATAATATTAATAAAAATAATGATAAATATAATAATAACAATACTAATAATATTTAGAAGAATAATATTAATAAATTAATAATAATAATAATAATATCATATGCTCAATGTTATGGTTGTTACTGTCATCTCACAAATCACCTTCTCTATCACGACGCATCTTATGTTCTAGTTGTCGCGTCTTGAAGTATTCGTGGAAATATAAAGTTTAGCGTCTTAGTGTTGTATGAAAATCCGGCACGCAATCATATAAGAGAGAGAGTGTAGCATTTATGAGACACCAAGATTTTTACATAAAAAACCCCTGAAAAGGGGGAAAAAATACGGGGCCTAGCCTAGTTTGAAGGAATCCACTATTATCAGCAGTCGATTACAAATGAGGTCCTTCATTAAGGGGAAGGCCTTGGCTTAATCTACATTATATGAAGTACATGGTGGGAATACAAAAAGTCACTATTGACATTTTCGTTTGGCCAGGACCATAGTCGATGGGCGATGTCAGTCGAAAGGATCGTAGTCGACGGGTGATGGAGGTCAGTAGAACCGTTGTCTTACGACGAAGGTCAGAAGGAAGGTGACAGGTAGAAATCTGGCGACGAGCGGTCCAATGTTGGGTAGAAGTCCCCGGGAAGAACTCTAGCATTATATGGTATTCGGGTAAAACTCCAGAGTCATTCGGAGATTGGAAAAAATTCTGGTGTCACCTCGAGATCGGGCAGAGTTTCGGCATCACTTGAAAGTCGAACAGAACTCTGCCGTCACTTGAAAGTCGAGCGGAACTCCGGCATCACTTGAAAGCTGGGCGAAACTCCAGCATCACTTGAAAGCCGGGCGAAACTCCAACGTCACTTGAAAGCCGGGCGGAACTCCGGCGTGACTTGAATGCCGGGCGGAAATCCACCGGTGGTCGAGGAGGAGTTTCTTCCCTCCTCTTCTTCTCTTCTTCTTCTTCTTCTTCCTTCTTACTTGGGGTTCTTCTTAAGAAAAAGGAGGATTTATTTATAGTTTTCTGAGAGTAGTGTGACCCATAAATAGGAGGATCAAGGGCAAATGGGCAGTGGTTTGGATGGATGGCCGACATCAAATGCCTTGATTGTTGACCGTTTGTCAGAGATTTGAAGGTCTTAATGATATTGAAATTTGACAATCTTGGGCTCGTTGGATTCGTCTCGTCGAGCCGCTTGATTCGACTATAAACATGTCATATTTGAAAACCGTTTGATAATCCAAATTTTAGATTGAACCTTCCAAATGTGCTTCGGGCCTTTGATTTGAACCATTTTGAGCTCAGATTGAGTTGAATTAGGTGTCATTGGGTTCGTATTTCCGAGACGCTCAGTTCGACTATAAGTTTGCTAAAATCGGAGTTTAGATGATCCCATATTTAATTTTTGAAGTTTCCCACTTAATTTTTACCTTGAGATTCATGCCCGATCAAGATAAATTTTTGATGATATATCACCAGTATATGTAAGAAATGAAGAATAACTAAATGATAATTTTGTTTCCAATAGGCCAGATTTTGAAAATATCTTGTCTAATAAAATTTTACCCTCATTATCTCATCATGCATGCTTCAAAGATTATCATCCTCATCTTTTGACCATTCATCAATTCAAGATCGCAATCACTCATTCACATTCGTCTTTTGCTCCAATGAAGTATCATAGATCAATTAAGGCAAATTCACACACACACATCACATACATGAGACTAAATCCCATGATCTCTTGATTGATAACCAAAGCTACAACCAATAACCAAGGTGAGCTAGGTGCTACGCTTTTATTACTATACTCATATTAACCAATCCTATATAATTATATAGTTTATTATTCTATCATTTCTAACTCAAACCTTCATAAACGATTTTGCTTTATTTGACTAATGATACACGCCCAACACCCAAAGTCTAAATAAATTCTCATAATTGTCAAATTTTGAAGTATTTTATGATAAGCCAGCCGTCTTATAACTGCCTCTGCTCACTTCATGTGCCCACTATTCTCTACTAGTACAGAGCACAGCTATCGCAACAATTGACAACCGTTGGATCGCTGTAGTTCATCTCAACCGCTGATGTTATTTTCAGCACTTTTGCCTTTATAAATCCTGTAACCCGTTGCATTAAGCTTCAATGAAACAGTAACCTGTTGCTTGCTCTGCATTGCTTCTTCCTCACCTTGCAATGTAGTTTCTCTTGGCTTTTGTTTCAGCTGCAGGGAAGACATCGGAGACCAAAGATCAACATTTTAATCAGTTATTTTTTAAAAAATTAGCCAAAGAAAAAAATAACATTATTTCATAATACAAATTATAATTAACAAAATCATTAATTAATCTTATAATATATTTTAAATACTAAGAAACAATGAAAAATTCTCAACAAATACCAACATTTTTTACTACTAACCACGTATTTAAAAAAAAATTGAGTTAAACTTTATTTAAATTTTTTTGATTAATTATAATCAAATTCAATATTAAATTTAATTTAATTTTACAACAATTTAAGATAATATTTTTTTTAAATTTAATATTAAAATTATAAATCAGAAATATTTTAATACCCCTTCTTTATTATTATTTTTTTAAATACCCCTTCATACAATCTAAAAGAATAAATAAACCAATATTAATATGATGGGGATCATAAACCGCTACAGGCTCTCAGCCACACTGGCTGTTTTACTCTTGGCACACAATAATGTTACACACACACCCACTACCTAGTTACTGCTTTATTTCCCTTCTTTTCCATAAGTTCGTTATTGGCAGACGTAGTGGCTGCTATATAAGTACTTTTACAGCTCACTACAGGAATATACAGAAAGATATACTTCTACCCAAAATTACTATTCCATTGCCTGTTCTTCCTTTGTTTTCTTGCAGGTCCTTCGCTCGGTGATCAGCGGAACCAGATTTCCTCCTCGCGGGTAACGGGTGAGTCCGTCAGTTGGTATCAGAGCCGGCATTGTAGCAATGGCCGCAGAAACGTCCCGCAAATCTCCCGACGACGATCGGAGTGTGGAAGCCTTATGGGCAGCGCAAGCTAGCTTCATACGGCAATTCAGTGATCTTCGAGCGGATTTCGTCCGCCTCTCTACTGATTTACGCAATGATATTATGGATCTCAAAACTACGGTAGGCACATTACTTCAATCGCACACTGCTAATATGGCGCACAGACCTCCCGTAGCTCCAGTAAGAATCCCGCCGGATCCAGTGGGATTCCCTAGGTTACCGAGGAATATCTCTGCGGAGATTATCGAATCCGATGATGAAATTGATTCGAGGCCTCGACGGGACGGAATCGATTCCGGCGATGAAGATCAGTTTCGATATCACGATCGCCACCGTCATCGGGGACAATACCAGAACCATCATGGTGAATTTCGTGTCAAATTGGATATCCCATTTTTTGAAGGGCGAATACACATAGAAGACTACCTTGATTGGGAGCGTGCAGTGGAATCCTTCTTTGAATACATGGAGATCCCTCCCGATAAACAAGTCAAATACGTCGTGTGCCGACTAAAAGACGGGGCGAGCGCATGGTGGCAACAGTTGATTCAAACACGCCAACACGAACACAGGGGACCAATTCGGAGCTGGACACGAATGAAGCAACTTCTTCGAAACCATTTTTGCCTACTGATTTTGAGCAAATGCTCTACTTACAATACCAGCAATGCGCCCAAGGCCAGCGCCCGGTCAGCGAATATACGGAGGAGTTCTATCGCCTGAGCACTCGAAACAATCTTCAGGAGTCAGAAACTCAAATGGTGGCTCGATACATCGGAGGCCTTAAGGAGGCACTCCAAGACAAATTAGAATTGAATTCGGTTTGGACACTCAGTCAAGCCGTGAATTTCGCGCTGAAAGCGGAGACGCAGATTACGCGTCATTCACGCAGTTATTCCACCAGGAAGAGTTACAATGATTCTACTGTTGATGCCAACAGAGCCGTTCAATCTGGAACCAGAAATGTCCAACCGCAACGTAATCTACCACCTGCACCGTCCACTCAAGGAGAACCCCACAATCTATCCAAGGCTCCGATCGCTACTAGAGACAACCCATACAGTAAGCCAAGCACCTTGAAATGTTTCAGATGCTTTCAACCCGGGCACAAGTCCAACGAGTGCCCAAGTAGGCAGAGGATCCAAATTTTGGATGGAGAACAATTACCTGGAGCCGAAGAATCCGCTGAAGCTGAACATGATTCTGATAATGGAGTTGAAGAAGTCTATGGTGATGATGGGGAACCCGTGGTCTGTGTATTACAAAAACTGCTTTTAGCTCCACGTACACCCGTGCATTCCCAGCGTAATGCATTGTTCAAGACTCGTTGTACGATACAGGGGAAGGTGTGCAAAGTCTTAATTGACAGCGGTTGTACCGAAAACGTGATAGCCCGGTCTGTGGTTCAAGCTCTGCAGCTGAAGACGACCAACAACCCGCGGCCTTATAAGGTTAGCTGTATCAAGAAGGGAATGGATGTTACCGTCACGGATATGTGCCGCGTTAATCTATCCATTGGTAAACATTACGTTTGCGAAATACTCTATGACGTAATTGAGATGGACATTTGTCATGTGATCTTGAGACGACCATGGCAGTATGATATGGATGCTATCTACAACTGCCGGCAGAACATTTACACTCTAGATTGGAAGGGCAAAAAGTTGCGGCTGTGTCCGTCTAATCCCGACCCTCCAGGAAAAGCTTCTGTACAGAACGCTGCCTTTGTCACTTCTGGTAAATTGCTTCTACAGGACCGCCAGGATCTTGACTCCATTGTGGCTTTAGTTGTTTCGGATAGTGACAGAATTAAGAGCAAATGGCAACCTCCAGCTGAAATCCAGGAACTCTTGTCCAAATTCAAGGATGTCATGCCATCTGATCTGCCCCCTGGTTTGCCGCCCCTGCGCTCCATTCAACATCAGGTTGAATTCATTCCCGAGGCAACTCTTCCAAACCTACCGCATTACCGTATGAGTCCCAAAGAGTACACCATTCTGCAGGAAATTGTTGAAGATTTGCTTGACAAACAATTGATTCAACACAGCTTGAGCCCTTGCGCAGTACCGGCCCTCATAGTCCCAAAGAAAGATGGACAATGGCGCATGTGTATAGATAGCCGCGCTATCAATAAAATCACTGTGAAGTACCGATTTCCAGTGCCTCGCGTTTCTGATTTACTGGACCGATTGACTGGAGCAACTGTCTTTTCTAAATTGGATCTTCGTAGCGGCTATCACCAGATCCGCGTTCGTCCCGGGGACGAATGGAAGACCACGTTCAAAACGCGCGACGGACTATACGAATGGAAGGTGATGCCCTTCGGCCTTTGCAATGCTCCTTTTACATTCATGCGGCTGATGCAAGAGGTACTTCAACCTTTTTTGAGAAAGATATGTGTGGCCTATTTTGATGATATCTTGGTATATAGCACTAATCTGTCTGATCATGTGCAACACTTAACTGACATTTTACGGGTGCTTAGACAGCATAAACTCTATTTAAATCTTCATAAATGTGAATTTGCTTCCCCTAGTGTGCATTTTCTGGGCTTTATATTGACAGCGGGCGGAGTTGAAGTGGATCAGCGAAAGGTCCAAACCATTCGAGATTGGCCGACACCCCAATCTCTCTTTGAAGTTAGAAGCTTTCACGGGCTAGCCAACTTCTACAGGCGATTCATTCGGGGCTTTAGCATTTTGGTAGCACCTCTCACAGATTGTATGAAGACCGGCAGCTTTAAATGGACCACATCTCAACAACAAAGCTTTGAAAGTATCAAAGAAGCTCTCTGTACCGCCCCTGTCTTAGCATTGCCTAATTTTGAAAAACCTTTTCATGCGGATACGGATGCATCCGCAGTTGGGATTGGTTCTGTTCTCTCTCAAGAATCTCGCCCTATCGAGTTTTTTAGTGAAAAACTCAGCTCGGCGCGGCAGAAATGGTCTACCTACGAACAGGAACTCTATGCCGTGGTGAGAGCTTTAAAACAGTGGGAGCATTACCTGCTGCATCAGGATTTTGTGCTGTGCAGCGATAACCAGGCTTTACAGTATATAAACAACCAGAAAAACATCAGCCGGATGCACGCTCGTTGGATCGTCTTTCTTCAGAAGTTCACATTTGTATTACATCATAAGGCGGGAAAACTCAATCGGGTGGCAGATGCACTTAGCCGACGAGCAGCCATGCTAGTCCGACTGCAAACCGAGATCACTGGACTTTAAGAAATGAAATCGTTGTATGCAGATGATACAGATTTCGCTATCCACTGGGAGAATTGCCAGTCGGGTAAACCATCCAGTGATTATAACCTACGCCATGGCTTCCTATTTAAAGCCAATTGCCTCTGTATTCCTAGCTCCTCATGGCGACACTTCCTCATCAAGGAAGCGCATTGTGGAAATCTCGCTGCACATGTGGGTAGGGACAGAACATTAGCCCAATTGCAAGTTCGTTTCTATTGGCCCCATCTAAGCCGTGATGTAACGCGATTCGTTGAGCGCTGCTCGGTGTGCCAAACCTTCAAGGGTACAGCTCAGAACACTGGGTTGTATTTACCTCTTCCCACACCAGATTCCATTTGGGAGGACCTTAGCTTAGATTTCGTGCTAGGCCTTCCCCGAATAAGAACTGGGGCTGATTCCATTATGGTGGTAGTGGATAGATTCTCGAAGATGGCTCATTTTATACCTTGTAAGAAGACTTACGATGCGGTTCATGTCGCCAGACTTTTTTTCAAAGAAATAGTGCGTCTACACGGAGTTCCTCGGAGCCTCACGTCCGACCGAGACGTGAAGTTCATTAGCCATTTCTAGCGAGAGCTATGGAAGCGTCTCCACACAGAACTAAATCTCAGCTCAGCGTATCATCCCCAAACTGACGGCCAGACGAAGGTAGTGAACCGCACGTTGGGTAATATGCTGCGATGTCTGGTACAAGATCATCCTAAGAAATGGGAAGAGGTATTGAGCCAAGCTGAATTCGCCTTCAACTCCATGCCAAATCGGTCTACTGGACATTGCCCCTTTAGAATCGTATACACTAAGATGCCAAACCACGTGGTAGACGTGGCTGTTCTACCCAAATGTCGCAGCACCGCGGCGTCTCAAGCTGCTGATCAATTCAAAAAATATTGTTGATCGAGTTCATGCCCAGTTAACGGAATCCAATCGGAAATACAAGGAACAGGCTGACCTTCACAAACGATTTAAAAGTTTCGAACCTGGCGACTTGGTGATGCTACGGGTTCGGAAGGAGCGCTTGCCAATGGGAACTTACACTAAACTCAGCCCCCGAAAAATCGGGCCGTTCCCTGTTCTTAGAAAAATCAATGACAATGCCTATGTCATTGACCTGACAGCTGAAATACACACTTCATCTACCTTCAACGTGTCTGATATCCATTCCTATCATCCCCCTGATGACGCCAATACTATATTAACCTCGCCGGAGACGAGTTTTTCTGAAGAAGGGGAGAACTGATGGGGATCATAAATTGCTACAAGCTCTCAGCCACACTGGCTGTTTTACTCTTGGCACACAATAATGTTACACACACACCCACTACCTTGTTATTGCTTTATTTCCCTTCTTTTCCCTAAGTTCGTTATTGGCAGACGTAGTGGCTGCTATATAAGTAC
This sequence comes from Dendrobium huoshanense, assembly GCA_016618105.1. Lineage (NCBI taxonomy): Eukaryota > Viridiplantae > Streptophyta > Magnoliopsida > Asparagales > Orchidaceae > Dendrobium > Dendrobium huoshanense. Next base: position 33,148,572 of record CM028349.1, on the reverse strand, counting down.
TTTTACAGCTCACTACAGGAATATACAGAAAGATATAATTCTACCCAAAATTACTGTTCCATTGCCTGTTCTTCCTTTGTTTTCTTGCAGCTCCTTCGCTCGGTGATCGGCGGAACCAGATTTCTTCCTCGCGGGTAACGGGTGAGTCCGTCATAATATTACAGCCGTTTAAAACCAATATTAATACTACAATGGAAGCAATCAAGTTATGATTATAAAATTAAGTTATGATTATAAAAACATTATATATATATATATATATATATATATATATTAAAAATTAAATAAATATTTCTATAAATCAATAAAACATTAGCAGCACTCTGTATTCTTCAAGTGCAACGATTCAGACTGATCATTAGGTCATTGGCTCGTAAATTAAATATTCAAAAAATCGATGGAACAAAATTTATACCACACAACGTGTAGAAGGAATCATCTTGACTGAGGAATTGATGATTCAAGAAGGGCCAACCGGCTTTTTGTGAGAGTTATCTTCTCCATAGCTTCGGTTACTTTTTCTCTAACTCCATGAACAATCTCCTCAGGCGCCTTATGTATAAACTGCACCATAATAAATTAGTATAATGTAACAAGGGTCATATAACATTGCTAATAACCTGAATACAGTTTGGCATGGCTAATCATTTCTAGGTAAATTATTATGTTAAAATCAACTAAAAACAGAATGATGTTTTTATGAAATTTGCTTCAACAGATCTAAAGAAATATTGAGCAGAACATATGATATACTCCAAATAATTTATTAGGATCTAACAATTGAGATTTTACATCAAAATTCGCAAATTATAACATTGCCTTATTGATTCGGGTTGTATCATATATGGATTTCTTGGATGTGGCATCGATACGTATGGAAGGACCTTTCATCTTTGGGATTGGTACCTCAATTTGGATGGAATGGAGGGAGGTTGACGACTCTATACAATATAATGTCTTTCCTATGATTTGGAATCTTTTGATCTCTTTGGGTTTCATCTGCAATTAGGGCTTCTTGGAAGATTGAAGGCTTTGATGCACTAGAGTTTTCAAGTGCATGTGAGAAAAATATCTTTGTGAGGGTTTTTTATATTTCTTTATTTAATGTGGGTGTAATTGAGATTTGTAAAAAGTTGGCGAAAGTCCTGATATTTATATTTCATGTGTGACTTATTTTAATTAATGGATCAAATTCTCTCACCTTCATCATGGATGGAGGCTTGGTTGAAATCAAACAATGTAAATCTTGGTATCTCCTTCTACATGTGTGTTTGATCTCTTTTGTATTTGTTTATGACACATCATACCTGCTCAAGATGATATTAATAATCATATTGTTGTTTTCATTACAATTATTTGATACTAGTGCCAAGTTGTGAATTTGATGGTCATGAAGTTCAGAGTAAGAACTTTGATAGCCTACAAAGTTTTCTCTTTAGAGAACCAAGAATTGTGGTTTTACCATTCAGCACAAGCTTGTCAAGCCACACATTGAGTGTTTAGAGCTGCCAATGATGATGAATGATTAAGATAAGGCATTGATGATGTTGACTGTAAACGTCACACACGACTGGCTCCACATCGGACGAAACCACAACCGCTCATTCACCGACTTATCTATAATCGGACACGACGATTCGCCCACCGACTTACCCACCGCCTCACTCACAAAATAAAAAAACGAAATCTTCCTCTCATTCGGTTCTAACGACACTCACACGCACATATACACGCATAGAGAGAAGAGGAAGAGAGTTTTCGAAACTTACCTCTCGATCTCCCGTCCGCAAGAGGCCCACCGTCTCCTGTTCTATTAGAAATTAATGCTCCTCATTCTAGAGTATTCCTCATTCTAGAGTATTCCCTTATCTAGATTATTCCACCATTAAGTATTAATGTTGAATCTTCTAGATGCTTATCTTTTGAAATAAATGCTTATTAAAAATAGATGTTTCTAGAATATATAGAGAAATCTAGAACTACTTGTAACCACTAGTATAAATAGGGATGATGTATTGTTGAAATGGCAAGAGAAAAAATATTTTCTTCTACTTCCATCAATATCTCTTCATCTCTTCATTTCTCCAACACATGGTATCAGAGCAGCTTCAATCTATGGGAACGATGACAGGCTCAATTTCTTCTCCATCATATCCAATATTCACCGGCGAAAACTACGACTACTGGAGCGTGAAGATGATTACGTTGTTCCGATCACTGGATCTATGGGAGATAGTTGAAGATGGCATTTCGACTGAAGTTGTCAGTACCTCTGATGGTTCTTCTAATCTCACGCAAATCCGGGCGGACAAACAAAAAGATGCAAAGGCGCTCTTCATTCTTCAACAAGCTGTAAGTGACACTATCTTTCCAAGGATAATGCGGGCTTCTTCGTCGAAACAAGCATGGGAGATCCTGCAGGAGGAGTTTCAAGGAAACTCCAAAATAAGAACAATAAAATTACAAGCCTTGCGAAGGGAGTTGGAAAATCTCAAAATGAAAGATACAGAAAATACAAAGGAGTACTGCTCCAGAATCATTACTGTGGTAAACCAGATGAGGGCGTACGGCGAAGACATCTCAGAAGAGAAGGTTGTACAGAAGATCCTCATTAGCCTTACCGCAAGCTACGATCATGTTGTGGCTGCGATCGAAGAGTCCAAAGACCTCTCCTCATTGTCGGTGACAGAGTTGATGAGCTCATTATATGCTCATGAGCTTCGACTTGAGAGAAGGAAGGATACGACTCTTGAAACAGCATTCCAGTCAAAAGTCAATCTGAAGAAGCAAAAGATAAAGGATTCCAAGAAGAAGTCTAAAGAGATTACAAAGAGTGGAGACAACCCACAAAAGAAGGAATTTCCACCATGTAAGATCTGCAAAAAGACAAATCACTTGGAAAAAGATTGCTTTCATAAAGGTAAGCCTCTATGTTCTTATTGTAAAAAGTTTGGACATGAAGAGAAAGATTGCTGGCATAAAAATAAAAAAAATCAACAAGCTAACTTTATGGAAGAAAAGGAGGAGCAATTGTTCTATGCCTGTCATGTTGCAGCCGAGCAAAGGAAAGAATGGTTTCTTGATAGTGGGTGCAGCAATCACATGACTCCAGATGAGAGTCTATTCACTCATATTGATAAATCTGTATGTGCCAAAATAAAACTTGGAAATGGAGAGTTGGTAGAAGCAAGTGGCAAAGGAACAATTGCCATCAAAACCAATGAAGGAACACGACACATAAGAGATGTTCTACTAGTTCCAAGCCTTGATCAAAGTCTTCTCAGTGTTGGGCAGATGATGCAGAATGGGTATTCCCTACATTTTGAAGGTGATGTATGTATCATTCTAGACCTAAAGAAAGACAATCAAGTTGTGGCAAAAGTAAGAATGAAGGATGGCAGAAATTTTCCTATCACTTGGCAGTATCCAAGAGCTTTATTTACAAAGAATGATGATACATCTCTTTGGCATCAAAGATTCGGTCACTATAACTTGAAAGCTTTGAGATTGTTAAATCAGAAGAATATGGTAAAAGACCTACCTCTGTTAGCTCAAGATATGCCTATTTGTGAAGGATGTATAATGGGAAAGCAACAAAGAAAACCATTTCCTTCCGGAGAATCTTGGAGAGCAAAATCAGTACTTGAGCTTGTTCACACTGATCTCTGTGGTCCTATGAAGACTCCATCTCTAAGCAATTGTAAGTATTTTATTCTCTTCATTGACGACTATTCTAGAATGACATGGGTTTACTTTCTCAAAGAAAAATCAGAAACTTTTGGTATTTTCAAGAACTTTAAATTATTAGTTGAAAATCAAAGTGGTCAAAAGATAAAAATCTTGAGAAGCGATAGAGGTGGTGAGTTTAACTCATGCCAATTTGAAGATTTTTGCAAAGAAGAAGGGTTGGAGCACCAACTGACTGTTGCCTACACTCCTCAACAAAATGGAGTCACAGAAAGGAAGAATAGAACTGTTATGGAGATGGCAAGGGCTATGCTAATAGCAAAAGACATTCCAAAGAAATTTTGGGCTGAAGCTGTCAACACTGCTGTTTATGTGCTAAACAGATGTCCTACAAAAGCTGTGAAAGATATCACACCTATTGAAGCTTGGAATGGACACAAGCCTTCTGTTGATCACTTCAGAATATTTGGGTGTCTATGTTATGTTCATATTCCTAAACAAAAAAGGCATAAGCTTGAAGAAAAATCGGAGAAAGGAATCTTTCTTGGGTACAGCTCTCAATCTAAAGGATACAGAATCTTTAATCTCAAAACACAACAACTAGTTACTAGCAGAGATGTCAAATTTGATGAGGATGCTATTTGGAAATGGGAAAATACAAATAATCCCAAGCTATTTCTTCAAGCACAGTCTATCGATGATACTACAGAACAAGCCACAGCCGATACTGTATTACCAGCTGATGACCTCGCGCTAATACCGACATCATCTACCTCAGTCAATAATGAGGAGTACGATAACACTTCTGAAGGCGAAATTTCTTCCACATCTTCACCAGGATCTACTCCAAGAAGGTACCGGGCACTACAAGAGATCTATGAATCTTGTAACTTCACATTAGTAGTACCAGAAAGCTATAATGATGCCTCAAAAGAGCCTATTTGGATGGATGCTATGAAGGAGGAAATCAAAATGATTGAAAAGAATAACACTTGGGAGCTAGTGCCTTATCCTAAGAATAAGGACATAATTGGAGTTAAGTGGATATACAAGATAAAACTTAACTCAGATGGCTCTTTAAACAAATGTAAGGCAAGACTTGTTGCCAAGGGCTACACTCAGCAAGCAGGAATAGACTACAATGAAACTTATGCTCCTGTTGCTAGACTTGACACCATCAGGACTGTAGTCGCTCTTGCAGCTCAAAAAAATTGGAAGATCTCACAATTAGATGTAAAGTCAGCCTTTCTAAATGGAGAACTCGAGGAAGATGTGTATGTTCAACAACCTGAAGGATTCATAAAAGAAGAAAAGAAAGTTTATAAACTTAAAAAGGCTCTCTATGGGCTCAAACAAGCTCCTCGAGCATGGTACAGCAAAATTGATAACTATTTTTGCAACCATGGATTCACCAAGAGTATAAGTGAACCAACACTCTATGTGAAAATCAAAGGAAGTAATCTTATCATTGTCTCTCTCTATGTGGACGACTTAATCGTTACTGGAAATAGTCCAAGGATGATCAACTCATTCAAATCTGAGATGATGAAGACCTTTGAGATGAGTGACATGGGGCATATGCACTACTTTCTTGGGATGGAAGTACATCAAGAAGAAGGAGGTATCTTTATTTCACAGAAAAGGTATGCTACTGATATGCTAATTAAATTCAAAATGAATGAATGCAAACCTGTAGATACTCCTTTAGTTGCAAATGAGAAATTGATGAAAGAAGATGGTACTAAAGAGACTGATGCAGCTACATATAGAAGTTTAATTGGGAGTTTACTTTACCTAACTGCTACTCGTCCTGACATCATGTATGCTACCAGCCTTCTTTCAAGATTCATGCAAAAGCCAAGTCAAATTCATTTCAGTGCTGCTAAAAGAATATTAAGGTATATTCAAGGCACAAAGGATTTTGGTATATGGTATAAACCAAGTACTCAATCATCCTTAGTTGGGTTTACAGACAGTGATTGGGCTGGCTCTCAGGATGATATGAAAAGCACATCAGGCTATTGCTTTACCTTGGGTTCTGGTGTGTTTTCTTGGGGTTCTAAGAAGCAAAGTTCAGTTGCACAGTCCACTGCTGAAGCAGAATATGTTGCTGCCGCAGGTGCTACAAATCAGGCAATTTGGCTTTGCAAAATACTGGAAGATATGGGCTCAAAACAGGAACTTCCTATAGTGATTTATTGTGACAACAATTCTGCTATTGCTATGGCTAAGAATCCTGTATTTCACAACAGAACAAAACATATTGCTATAAAATATCACTACCTACGAGAAGTAGAAGCTAAAGGAGAAATAAAGTTAATACACTGCAAATCTGAAGAACAACTGGCAGACATCTTCACAAAGGCTCTATCCAGAGATAAATTTCAAAAACTTCGTGATAAACTTGGAGTCACAAAAATGAGCAGCAAGGAGGAGTATTAGAAATTAATGCTCCTCATTCTAGAGTATTCCTCATTCTAGAGTATTCCCTTATCTAGATTATTCCACCATTAAGTATTAATGTTGAATCTTCTAGATGCTTATCTTTTGAAATAAATGCTTATTAAAAATAGATGTTTCTAGAATATATAGAGAAATCTAGAACTACTTGTAACCACTAGTATAAATAGGGATGATGTATTGTTGAAATGGCAAGAGAAAAAATATTTTCTTCTACTTCCATCAATATCTCTTCATCTCTTCATTTCTCCAACATGTTCGTCGTGCCCTAACCGACTCCGGTAGACGCCGCCTCCGCCGCTGCAGACGCCGTCGCCGACCAGCGCCCGAACCCGTGCGTGATCTCTCCGATCCCGCCTCCTTGCCCGATCGGATTCAATGCCCTAGCCCGATAATGGGCTCCTCTTCCCTCTCTATTACATCTAATACAATATATATATATATATATATATATATATATATATATATATATATATATATATATATATATATATATATATATATATATATATATATATATATATATATATATATATATATATATATATATATATATATATATATATATATATATATATATATAATAATAATAATAATAATAATAATAATAATAAAATAAAATTAGAGAAAAAGAGAGATGAAGAAAAATAAAAGAAATTTCATACAGGTGTTGAAGACCATACGCCGTCGATCTTTGATCCGGATATGATGATTTTAAATTTTGAAGACCATACGCCGTCGATCTTTGATCCGGGTATGATGATTTTAAATTTTGAAGACCATACGCCGTTGATCTTTGATCCGGGTATGATGGTTTAACTATTGAAGACCTCGCGCCGTCGATCTTTGATCCGGGCGGGAAGAATTACGGCAGTGCCGTCCCGATTTCTCCCTCGGTGGGGAGGAGACGCCGGGAGGCTGCCGAAATTTTCATTGAACGATAAAAGACTTGGACAAAAATTTAAAAAATTGATTTGAACGAAATTCTAAATATAAAATCAATTTTTAATTAAATTTGATCGAATAGTATTTTACCTACCTCGAAATGAACTCAAAATCAATTTAATTTGAGATCGACTTAATATGTGATGCTTTCAAATAGAAATTTTCGTCATTGTCTTACACTCAAAGAAATGACAATATGATTGAGCCCTTACTAAATCAATCAATTTGGAAATCAAAATGGTTGTTGAGCAGTCGTATCATAAACCTATCATATTAAAAGGGATTAATAATATTACTAGATATCAATGGGTATACAACAAATTGAAGAGCAATTAGTGTTTAATTTGTCTCATATGATTGAGTCTTTTTAAAGTGAATAATTTTTATATGAATAGGTTGAATCAATTTTCATGACAAACATACAATAATATAGCATTTGACATTTAACTGTCGGTTGATATCTTACAACAAAGAATTTCTCTAGATTCCCTTATAAAAGTTCTTTTGAAACCCTTTGCTATGTGGAGATCGGCATGTATCAAAACTTGGTATCATTCAAGGTCTTTATAGAACTGAATGATGTACACTACAATTTACTTGTAATGGAAGTTAGAGAATTTGTAGTGTGCTCTATAATTTATGCTACAATTCACTTATGACCAAGAATAGAGAATTCGTAGTGTCAATAACAGCTAGTTTGCAAGCAAGGATAAGAAGTTTGTATCAAATAAATCAGTCTATCTACGAGATAACAGAAGACTTATAGCAAACAAAATAATTCTTCTACGAACATAATCTAGTAGTGGTGATTGAGCAAACATCCTCTACAATCTGTGCAAAGTGACACTTAAAGGAGTTAAAACAAACTAAATGCAATAATTGAAGTCTAGAAAGCTATCACGCCACCGGATCCGCAACATGTGTACAAGCGGACAGAAGGCGTTTGTAGGTCCTTAAATGAAATTTTGGGCATTTCCTAAATAAAATCACCTTCGCAAATGGATCATATTTAAATATTTTAAAACGCCCCTTATGTATTAAATACGATCCCTTAAATCAAATACCTCCCTGCATGTGCTCCGGTCAATGCATTAAAGTTACAAACATCAATGACCGAGAATGCTGCGTAGGGTCAAATGCTACAACCCGCATGTGCTCCAATCATCATACCTAAGTCTCAAATCCGACGATTCGAGAATGCTGCGTGGGTCTAATATTCAAGTTTCATCCTCCTCCTCGAAAGGACTGGAGTCGACATGACTTGAATAACAAAATGTCTCCCAAAATCCTATAAAAATACATGTGACTTTAATATCACCCCGATGATGGGCGTGTTGATCAAAAATTTCAACTGGAGGGGTCAAATCTTAAATCAAACAACAATCCAAATTCTTGAAATGAAATCTATCATCTAAAGATTTAAAATTAAAAAATCATCCATCTCCCGTAACCGTTTGTCGTGGGTGATAAATTTGAAATTAACCTCAGCTCACAAAGAGCGAATGCATGTCCGGTGTATTATTACGATTCATTCTCAAACAGTCTCTTGCCAACAGGGACGTGGCACGTGCCCTCTGGTCGGGTGGTTTTGCCGCGAAATGGCACCATTATATTACGATCACGGCCAAAGCCCCTATGTTCTCTAAAGGCGTCAAACCCTTGAGCGATGGATCATAGGGTATATTCGATAGGCATAAAGCCCTCTGTCAGCTAAGGTGGATTCGAATATATCTCCTTAGACAAACATCAACCCAGGTCTACGAGGTATCCTTGGACGAAGCAACCCATGGCTGCCGATAAGGTACCTTCTGTCAGGTTGGGTCGACTACCTCCTCTGACTAAGTAGACCAGGGATCATGACAGCCCGGGACGACGGAACCATGGGATCTTGATCGGGCTCGTCTTCATTCCCCCCACCACCAGTTTTAAGTTTATGGTGATAAACTCTAAATTCCAAATTTCTAATTCCTAAATTCAAAATTTAAACCCTAAATTATTGCTATTATACGATAGGTTCATAACCTATATGACATCTTTGATGACTAGCCTTAATCGAAAGTTCTCTCCTGTTATCAGGAGGGGTAATTAACTATAGGGGCTTGCGCCTATAGGAAACCAGAACTCAGATCAAAAAGTCCTCACTAAATGAGGGCGAAATCTCTGGGTAATGTCTTATCTAAAACCCAATCTGCCTTCTGAAAATTCCCCCGGGATCATAACCCAAAAATGGAATTTTTCGGAGCCCACAGATGAAAAAAAAAATGCATAACTAATTGTTTATACTCTCTTCCAACTTATAATAAAAACAATTTTTTTCTTTCAATTTTTTTAAATAATTTGACAAGACAGGCAAATTAAGATTTGGCTCTTACAAAATCAAATGAATAATAGCACATGGGTTTCCACATCCCGATAAAAGGAGTGAAATGCTCAAATTATCAAGTGAGGATGAATGAGAGCCACTAATTTATGCTTATTAAGTTAGTAAGCATACATATACATCTATATTAAATTCCTTATTTAACAGTAGGTTGTCACAATTATGTTCCTCTATGTCTAATTTAATATCTAATTTTAGGAGCCAATTCACTTGAAACTAAACAATTTTTTGCATAAACTTATATAATCTTTTTATATAATATAATAGAATGCACTACAGATAAATTTTGTATGAATTAATCCTCTAAAAATTTTAAAAACATTTTCTACTAATCCCTCTTTCAATAAAAGAATCCTAGATGCACCAGCTACATTACCAAAGAGCGATACATATCCCTTTTTACCCCGTTGACTAATTCTAACTCCTTGGTCTATTGGTATGTGTTTCAAACTTTAGATGAAGAAATGAACATAATCATGAAGTATAGCATACAATATTTCAACAAAATAAGGTTGCGACACTCATCACTATCATAAGCCTTTTCACAACTATTTGGATTTGGCTTTATGATTCCTCATTTTCCCTTCATTCCAATTTTATTAGTTTCAATGAAAATCCACAAAGTTAAGATTTAAGGTTCACAATAGACATTGATTTAGAAATTGAGAGTTGAGAGAGATAATATAGAAGTTTCGTGAGAAAATATTAAAAAGTGATGATTATAAAAAAGATAATAGTGTTATTTAGATATAAAACATAAAATTACTATTGGAGAGTAATAAAATATAGGATCCAAGAAGTCATGTATGTTAGTCTAATCTTTGTCATTTTGTGTTAATCCTATGTTTAGGTGTTTGTTTATTTTAATGTAATTTGTATTAGAGTGAATCTCATTCAGTTTTATAACTGTGCAGCAGTTATTATTCTTAGAGTTTATTTATAGTGGATTGCTTTGTACCGAAAACAACCCACTCTCTCCATTTTCAGTTTTTGTTACAGTTTTTCTCTTTTGGTTAATACAAGAGAAGGTTTCCTTGTGAAGAAGATAAGAAAAAATCTGTCCAGTATTTTTTCTCTGTTTTTTTTGTTCTTTGATACAGGTGAAAATCAAGTTTTTGATCGTTCCAAACAATGTAAATATTGAAGAATCCATTAATTTCACTACACGAAGTAAGGAGATGATTTATTATGCTAAGAAAATGAATGAAAAGCTATAAAGAGAAAAATAAGCTGTTGCGGGCTAGAAATTACGCGGCGATAGAGATTTGATTCTACGTCTTAGCGTTGTACGTATAACTAGCACACACAGAGAACACAAGATTTTTTACGTGGAAAACCCTAAAAAGGGAAAAAACCACGAGGCCTAGCCCAGTTGAAAATGGTTCCACTAGATTTTAAGTTGGTTACAAAGGATTGAATCACCTCCAGGGGTGAACAGATTACAATCAATTACTTAAGTAAGATGCCGAGTCCTCAGCAGGATGTAGGGACTGAATGTCGAGCCCTAAATAGGATGTCGGGTCTTCAGCAGGATGTAGGAACTTTGGCAGGAAGTAAGGAATGAATGTCGGGCCTTGAACAAGACGTCGGGTCTTCAGCAGGATGTAGGAACTTTGGCAGGAAGTAAGGACTGAATGTCGAGCCTTGAACAAGACGTCGGGTCTTTGGCAGGACGTAGGGATTGAACGTCGGGCCTTAAGGTGGTGGTCCGGCGAGGTTCCTGCGGTGGTCCGACGAGATTCCTGCGGTGGTCCGGCGGTGGTCCGGCGAAGTTCTGCGGTGGTCCGGCGGTGGCTCGGCGGCTGTCGAGGAGGAACTTCTTCCTTCTCTTCTTCCTTCTCTTCTCTTCTTCTCTCTCTTGCTTAGATGCTCTCTTGTGAAGAATGCGGGCTCTATTTATAGATTTTCTGGAGTGGCATGGTCCGTAAATAGGTGTGAGATCAAGGGCGAAAAGGGAGTGGTCAAATGGACGGCCGATATTGAATCCTACGATCGTGCACCGTTCGTTGGACTTTTGACGGCCTTAATGATGTCGGAATTTAGTGATCTTGGGCTCGTTGGATTCCTCTCGTCGAGCCGTTCGATTCGAGTATAAGTTCGTCAAAATCGGAGACCGTTTGGTAACTCAAATTGCGGTTTGAACCTTCCGACAGCACTTCGGGTCCATGATTCGGACCCATTTGGGCTCGGATTGGGTCGATCTTGGTGTCGTTGGGTTCGTATTTCCGAGACGCTCAGTTTGACTTTAAGCTCGTTGAAATCGGAGTTTGGATGCTCCCGGATTTAATTTTTGAAGTCTCCAACTAGTTTTTTGCCTCGAGATTCGTGCCCGATCAAGCTAATTTTGTGATGACGTATCAGTTGCCCCTTTATTTTCGGACGTCGAAGCTCCAGGGGTTCGAAAATATGAGTGTCGACAATTTGCACAGGCCGAAATGCCAAAAAAGTGTTCCGAAGGTTAATGGCTTGCTCGAACTTGACCATAGAGGCCTTGTTGAGCTCTGAAAGTGCCGAAAATGAGTCCGGAACGTCGAAAAACATGTCCGGGGACCCCAAAAACGTTGAAATCGGAGTTTTCAGGACGAAAATTGGACCCAAGGAGGGCTAGGCGGCCGGACCGGCCGGCCGGCCGCCGCCGGCACCGCCGGCGTGGCATCGGAACGCGTGGCCCGCGTTCCGGCGGGCCGCCTGACCTGCGCCTCGGGCACCTGACCCGCACAAGCGGGTCCGCCTGACCCGCGCGGCCCGCACAGCGGGCCGCCTGACCCACGCAAGCGGGTCCGCCTGACCCGCGCGGTCCGCGCAGCGGGTCCGCCTGACCCGCGCGGCCCGCACAGCGGGCCGCCTGACCCGCGCAAGCGGGTCCGCCTGACCCGCGCGGTCGGCTCCGGCGGGCTGCCTGGCCCGCGCCGCTTGGAGCTGCCGCTCCGTAAGGCGGTGGAGGGTGAGGCGGTTTGTCCCACAGCCTCAAGTGGGCCCCACCCCGCGAAAAAATGAGTTTTTTGACGTTTTTTGGCCCGAAAAAATTCCAAAAAATGCCTAAAAAATTCTAAAAATTTTTAGAAAATTTCAGAAATTAAGAGATTCTAGAAACTTCTATTCTCTCTCCCCAAAAACTATAAATAGGCTCTTTAAGTCCTTAGGAAATCACTCCACTCCTCTTCTCCTTCTCTTTTCTTCTCTTCTCCCTCTGTCCTTTCTATTGAGGCTTTCCCTCAGTTTTCTGAGGCCCCTCTCTTGGCAAGGAAGTTCGGAGCCCTCTCCCTCTGTCCTTTCCATTGAGGCTTTCCCTCAGTTTTCTGAGGCCCCTCTCTTGGCAAGGAAGTTCGGAGCCCTCTCCCTCTGTCCTTTCCATTGAGGCATTCCCTCAGTTTTCTGAGGCCCCTCTCTTGGCAAGGAAGTTCAGAGCCCTCTCCCTCTGTCCTTTCCATTGAGGCTTTCCCTCAGTTTTCTGAGGCCCCTCTCTTGGCAAGGAAGTTCGGAGCCCTCTCCCTCTGTCCTTTCCATTGAGGCCTTCCCTCAGTTTTCTGAGGCCCCTCTCTTGGCAAGGAAGTTCGGAGATTTTCTTCTTTCCTCCTACACCCTTTAAGAGAAATGTCAGGTGATCGCCCCCCACCGAGAGATCCTGCGATTCGGGGGGACCCCGTTGCACCGCATGATGGCGAGCGGAGGCCAAACAGGGAGGTGGATGTGTCAGCGTCAACTGTTACAAATGACTTCATATTCCTTTTTCGCAAGAATTATTACTTTCTGAATGATGTGAAGACGATGGTCCCGAGGATGTCTGATCGGGCGAATCTTCCTCCTCCTGGGTACGTGACTGTTTCTGAGGCCCACTTGCAGGCTGGTTTACGTTTTCCGCCTCCTACTGAGCTGATTGAAGTCTTGCAATGGTGCGGTGTGAGCATATTCCAACTTTCGTTTAGAGCAATGTCAGTGGCTATGGGATTGATTGCTCTCTTTCGGGATCGAGGAGCTACTATGACCCCGGAGCATCTTTCACGGATGGGTAAGTTCACCAGCGATACATCTGGGCGTGTGACTTTTAGATCCAAATTGGATGTGCGTACCCGCGATTCTTCAAAGAACTGGATCAATACTTTCTTTTTTGTGAAGAATGATTGGGGCTTGATAGAGAAGTGGGGGAAAATGAGGGATCTGCCATCCCCTCTACATGTCAGTGAGGAAGACATAATAAGAATTTTGAAAGTTTCTGATCTCGAACATCTTCTATTTGAGGTTCGTCATATGAGCAAATACACTGAAGAAGAGTTCTTATTCAAGGTTGGGATTTCATTTCATACTGGGAGATCTGATGCAAGGAAGTTGAAGCCGACATCCAGGGTTCCTGAGCCCCCTGTCCCTACTTCAAAAGCGGCTCCCAAACGACTAGCAAGGGTTGACGACCCCCCGATTTCGAAGAAGAAGAGGTTGGAAGAAACAAACACGGACAAGACCCTACCTGACTCTTCCCCAGCCAAGCTACATATCCCTGATGACGTCATGAATCATCAATGCCTTGGGCATAACAAGACCAGTAACTTGGTGAGTAATATCTCCTAATATTTTTTTTATTTCATTTGCTTCTGAGGTGACTTCTAATGAACTTTTCTTTCTATTTTCAGCTGTCACGTGCTGTGATTGCAGTTAATGACTGGAATACTGAGTTTGTTAAGATCAAGTACCTCCAAGGGGAGTTCAAACGTAAGTATGATCAGAAGGTTAAGGAGGTGAAGGTGCTTGAAGATGAGTTGAGCGAGTGCAGGACTGAGCTGGCTAACTCAATGCGCTCTGTATCTCTCCAGAATCGGCAGGCAGATCGGCACCAGATAGATCTTGAGGAGGCTCATGCGACGATCACCAGACTTTTGAGGGAGCAGAAAGTTTCTGAGGAGAAGATTGCGTCGCTGGAGGCGAAGGATAAGGAGTCCCAGGCCATTATAGCTGAGAAGGAGGCTGCCTTGTCTAGCTCAGAACCTTCAAGAGTTATTGAAGACTTCAAGAAGTCCATAGCATTCAAGACTATCGTCCAGGATCACGTTGAGGAGGCCCGAGATCACATCTATGCTATAGAGGTGAAGGGTTTGGAGCAGCAGTGCACTGAGGATGGATTTATTAGAGGCTTCTTTAAGGGGGTTCGCCTGATGCAGCGAAAGACCGGAGTTCCAGCCGAAGAGGTGACCCCTAGTCAGGCTTCAGCTGACTTTCCTTCAGGCTCTGATGGTGATGAGGTAGAGAGTGATCTTCGGAAGGTCCTCGACCTTGATGCAGATGATGAGATAGTAGATGTTGAGTAGGCATTCTAGTTCATGTTGTTTGTATTAGTTTATCTTTTTTAGTTATTGTGATGTACCTGATGTTTTGTACTGTTGTGTGATATCTACTTTGACTTAGTAGTGGATTATCATTCTGTTGCTATATGACTTAAATGTTCCAGTGTATTTATTCATTATGAGTAAATTTCTTTTATGCTTGTTTAAGGTATTTATCTTCCAACATGTGCCTAAAAGTTTAAAAGGATCCTCTAAGGATGTACTGTTTACTCTAAGTTGTACGCCAGAGCCTTGCTTGATGACGCCAACCTGTATGAAAGAGGTTAAAAGAATCTGTAAGAGATGTAAGACCTATCCGAGGTTGTGAGTCAGAGCCCTGCTCGATGACGTTAACCTGTGTGGAAGAGGTCGGGAGAATCCACCAAGGATATAAGACCTATCCGAGGTTGTGAGTCAGAGCCCTGCTCGATGACGTTAACCTGTGTGGAAGAGGTCGGGAGAATCCACCAAGGATATAAGACCTATCCGAGGTTGTGAGTCAGAGCCCTGCTCGATGACGTTAACCTGTGTGGAAGAGGTCGGGAAAATCCACCAAGGATATAAGACCTATCCGAGGTTGTGAGTCAGAGCCTTGCTCGATGACATTAACCTGTGTGGAAGAGGTCGGATCGAATCCCCCTGGGATTGATCAACTAACGATTGAACAATAATCATCTACTGCTTAAAGTTCAAAACTTAACAAAGTCTTTACTGCCATTAAACGAAGAACATTGCTCCCGAAAACAGTTTAGGGGAGAAGGAAACTAGAAACACCACAAACAAAGTCCAAAATTAAAGACATATACAGTAAGCAAAATACATACAACATTCTAAAACAAACGACACGATCACGCTCTACTGATAGTATTTGCGGAGGTTCTCGATATTCCAAGTTCGAGGAAGCATCTTCCCTTCAGCATCCTTTAATTTGAAAGTCCCTGGCTTCACCATAGCTGCTACTAGGTACGGACCTTCCCAGAGGGGGGAGAGTTTATTTCGTTGAGGGCCTTTGCCTGCCGCCTCAATGCTGCGTAGGACCAGATCTCCTACCGATATATGTCGCGGCTTCATCCTTCTGTTATAGTGACGGGCAACTCTCTGGTGGTAGACAGCAACCTTAAGTATTGTCCTGTTTCTTACTTCTGGAAGGAGGTCTAGGTTGTGCCTGAGTTTTTCGTCGTTGGTATTGGAGTCGAAAGTTTGTACTCTATGACTGGGGACTCCAATGTCGACTGGAATAACAACCTCTGTACCAAAACAGAGGTTATACGGTGTCTCTCCTGTTGGAGTCCTTGCTGTCGTACGATAGGCCCAAATAACGTTTGGGAGCTCGTCAGCCCATTGCCCCCCAGCCTTCTCCAGCCGTGTTTTCAGTCCTCTCAGAATGGTCCGATTAGTGACTTCTGTCTGTCCATTAGTATGAGGATGAGCCACAGCCGTGTGTACGAGATGAATGTGGAGATCTTTACAAAATGTGGTAAAGACCCTTCCGGTGAACTGTGTCCCGTTATCAGTAATAACTTTTGCAGGAATGCCAAAGCGACATATTATGCTCTTCCACAGAAACTGTTTGGCATTTGCTTCAGTGATCTTTGCTAGTGGTTCTGCCTCTACCCATTTCGTGAAATAGTCGACAGCCAATATGATGAATTTTCGCTGTCCCGTGGCCATAGGAAATGGTCCCATTATGTCGATCCCCCATTGGGCAAAAGGCCAGGGACTCTGTAATGTCGATATCTCTACGGCGAGTAGATGAGTGAGGTTGGCATGCAACTGACAGCTGTTACATTTCCGTACAAGTTCTAATGCGTCCTATTTTATCGTCGGCCAGTAGAACCCTTGTCTCAGAACCTTTTGGGCTAGCGCCCTTCCACCTAAATGTTCCCGACAAATGCCCGAATGTACTTCGTGAAGTGTATAGTTTGCCTTCGAAGGAGGAAGGCATTTGAGGTATGGCCCTGTAAAAGATCGTTTGTATAACTCTCCGTTAATAACGGTGAAGTTGGCTGCTTGCCTTCGAAGTCGTACTGTCATAGCTGAATCCTCAGGGAGAGAGCCTTCTTGTAGGAGAGCAAGAATGGGGTCGATCCAAGAAACTTCTTTTGATTCATCTATTGATTGAAGTACCCATGAGCCTTGAATGCTCGGGAAGTGGATCTCCTCAATGAATTTCCTTTTAAAAACATCTCCCGTCGTAGAGGTTGCTAGCTTGGAGAGTGAGTCTGCCCTTGCGTTTTGCTCTCGAAGGATATGGATGACCTGATGCTTTGCTATTTGAGCCAACAAGGTTTTAACTATATGACAGTATTGAGCCAAAAGTGGGTTGTGAGTATCGAATTCCCCTTCTACTTGAGAAGCAACCAGTTGGGAATCAGTGTGAACCACTAAGTTTTGGACTTCGCAATCAATTGCCAATCTTAATCCAGCGATTAGAGCTTCATATTCAGCAACATTGTTTGTTGCCGGGAACTTCAGTCTAAGCCCGTATTCAAGTGTGGCTTTCTGCGGGGAGATTAATAGGATTCCAGCACCAGCACCAGCACTCCCAGAAGCTCCGTCTACATATAATGTCCAGCAGGAGGAAGAAGGGGATACATCAGGCAATTTCTCGGAGGTATAGCTAGTACATTCGACTACAAAATCGGCAAGCACTTGTGACTTGATGTCAGGTCTAGGTAGGAACTGTATATCAAACTCTCCAAGTTCTACTGACCATTTGATCAATCTTCCGGATGCTTCGGGTTTTTGAAGAATATTTTTCAGCGGCAGGTTTGTATAAACCCTGATCGCGTGTGCCTGAAAATAAGGTCGTAACTTCCTGGCTGAGAAGACTAATGCTAAGGCTATTTTGTCTGCCAATGGATAACGTATTTCAACATCTGAAAGTACCTTGCTGATGTAATAGACTGGGCGTTGAGTCGAATCATCCATCCGAACCAAGACCGAACTTATAGCTTGAGAAGAGACGGCCATGTACATATACAAAATTTCCCCTGGAATTGGCTTTGAGAGAAGCGGTGGTGAGGCTAGATAAGTTCGGAGTTGTTCAAAAGCTTCTTGGCATTTATCAGTCCATTGGAATCCTGAGCTACGAGCCCCTCTGAGGATCTTGAAGAAAGGCAAATATTTATCTCCCGAACGAGCCAGAAATCGAGAGAGTGCTGCAATCCTTCCATTCAGTCTCTGAACTTCTTTGATATTTCTGGGGGGTAGCATGTCCCATCATAAGAATCAATATTTGGGAGTTTGAATCTTGCCGGAATGGGATATCGAAGGACAGCTTCGGTAAAAGGTGATGACTCCTGAATGTCCCGTTGGTGAAGGGACTGCCTGATACCTCCTGTGGGGAACTCTTCTCGGACTAATCTTCGTAACTCATGCCGTAGAGTATTACGGGGGAGTTCAGTGACGCGCTGTTGGTCTAAGTCCTCGGGGACGTCCGGCGGCATATGCTGTCGGTGACCCGTGCGCGAAGGATGGGTAGAGCTTGCTGTATCGGCAAGCTCATTCTCTAGACGTGTAGGAGGACGCATCCTTGGTGGAGGAAGGGGGACTTCGACATGAAGAATGTCTTCAAATCCTGGCTGATTTTGAGGGAGAAGAGCATCTTCTTGGGGTACCGGCATTGGTCCTCGAGCTCCCCTTAAAAGCTGAAGGATCTCATTCTGAGATTCCTCCATTTTTCTGATACGTTCTTCTAGGGACGGCCCTGAAGTTCCTTCTCCTATAGGGTGTCGGTTATTGGGGTGAAAGGAGGCAGATGCCTGTCGTCCTTGATTCAGGGACTGATTCCTGGATTGGTGTGAATTAGAGCGGGAGGTTCCCATGATGCGATGGCTACGCCTGTTGACCATTGGAGGATTCCTTAGTGTAGTGGGATTAGATTCCCACAGACGGCGCCAATCTGTTGCGGGCTAGAAATTACGCGGCGATAGAGATTTGATTCTACGTCTTAGCGTTGTACGTATAACTAGCACACACAGAGAACACAAGATTTTTTACGTGGAAAACCCTAAAAAGGGAAAAAACCACGAGGCCTAGCCCAGTTGAAAATGGTTCCACTAGATTTTAAGTTGGTTACAAAGGATTGAATCACCTCCAGGGGTGAACAGATTACAATCAATTACTTAAGTAAGATGCCGAGTCCTCAGCAGGATGTAGGGACTGAATGTCGAGCCCTAAATAGGATGTCGGGTCTTCAGCAGGATGTAGGAACTTTGGCAGGAAGTAAGGAATGAATGTCGGGCCTTGAACAAGACGTCGGATCTTCAGCAGGATGTAGGAACTTTGGCAGGAAGTAAGGACTGAATGTCGAGCCTTGAACAAGACGTCGGGTCTTTGGCAGGACGTAGGGATTGAACGTCGGGCCTTAAGGTGGTGGTCCGGCGAGGTTCCTGCGGTGGTCCGGCGGTGGTCCGACGAGATTCCTGCGGTGGTCCGGCGGTGGTCCGGCGAAGTTCTGCGGTGGTCCGGCGGTGGTTCGGCGGCTGTCGAGGAGGAACTTCTTCCTTCTCTTCTTCCTTCTCTTCTCTTCTTCTCTCTCTTGCTTAGATGCTCTCTTGTGAAGAATGAGGGCTCTATTTATAGATTTTCTGGAGTGGCATGGTCCGTAAATAGGTGTGAGATCAACGGCGAAAAGGGAGTGGTCAAATGGACGGCCGATATTGAATCCTATGATCGTGCACTGTTCGTTGAACATTTGACGGCCTTAATGATGTCGGAATTTAGTGATCTTGGGCTCGTTGGATTCGTCTCGTCGAGCCGTTCGATTCGAGTATAAGCTCGTCAAAATCGGAGACCGTTTGGTAACTCAAATTGCGGTTTGAACCTTCCGACAGCACTTCGGGTCCATGATTCGGACCCATTTGTGCTCGGATTGGGTCGATCTTGGTGTCGTTGGGTTCGTATTTCCGAGACGCTCAGTTTTACTTTAAGCTTGTTGAAATCGGAGTTTGGATGCTCCCGGATTTAATTTTTGAAGTCTCCAACTAGTTTTTTGCCTCGAGATTCGTGCCCGATCAAGCTAATTTTGTGATGACGTATCATAAGCAAATATGCTATTGAAGCTTATCAAACGAAATGGTTATGACTCTTATAAAATATAAAAGTATAAGGATGAAAGGTTAAGGGGTAGAAAGTTACGCTTGGAGAGCTAAGGCGAGCAAGGAGAGCATCAGATTCTGCTTGCATTTTGGAAAGGCGCTTTCTAAGGCACTGAGTTTCAACAGACACATCCACCATATCTGCAAGAGGAAGATAAGTTTCCAAACCATCCCCATGCAACAACTAGATGCACTGAATGCTTTGCATAATCTGAAAGTAGTGTCAAGAATGGACATAAACATCAACACTATATGTCAAAAAACAGTCTCAATAGAGAAATACCAAAGAAGAACACATAAAATTAAGCACCTGGAGGAGATTCCATGAATTGAACATTTTTTATATCCAATCTCGATAGAATAGCCAGAGCTCGTTTCTCGCTCTATATTCAATAGATACGAACAAATTTTGAGAAACATATAAGAAAAAAACACACACTATGAAAAATATACGCAAACAATTGTGCATCTGAGTCATTTCATAGCTGTAAGCATGCTCATATAATCAAATTCCATCATTAGATGAGAAAAGTTTATTATGCTCAAACGATTGTTGCATCAAAACTAATCGCCTATAGATAAGTAAAACTACCAAAATAGATAGCAAGCATAAGTGGCGTAGCCAGGATTTTTTATCTGTGGGCCACAAATTTATGATTTTAAAAATAACCTAAAGCTTTTTCATTAGAACTTGAAATTGACATTGGAGTTTTATATTTTTTATTATAGTTGTTATAAGAAGATATATTTATAATAATGAAAAAAAACCTTATTGTCATGCTCATATAAATTAATTTCAGCATAAATTTATCTAGACTATATATTATCATGCTCATCCATTTGAACTATTTTTTTATAGAACATTTTGATATCTAATTTAAATAAAAATATAATAAAAAATATTTTATAAGTAAAAATAAATATATAAAAAGTTGCGTCTTATTAATATAAAAGTATATTAAAAATATATGAAAATTCTAATAAGCATATTTTAAGCTACTGATTTAAATTTAAATATTATAATCATTCTCTAATGTAATCTATTTGGCTTTAATTGAAAAAATTTCATATAAAAGAAATTTGGAGTTTTCAAAATAATAAAAAATTTGATGAAATTTTTAATTTAAAACAAATACAATTAGTAATGTGATGATAAATGATTAAAATGGGTAAAAAAAACTGAGAAGAGAGAGATCCAAAGATAACATGAAAAAAAAAATATAGAGAGAGATAATATATATATAAAAAAAATTAAGATAAAGAGGAGAGGAGAGGGAGGGAAAGAGAGACAGAAAAGGGTGTCAATTTCGGGTCACGGGTTGGGTTCGGGTTGAAACTAAATTGACCCGGCACTATTCGGGTTCGGGTCAACCCGACTCGATTTTACAAACGGTTCAATTTTTCGAACCCGAACCCGACCCGCCTCGGTGCAGGCTATTCGGCGCGCAGACGTGTTCACGCGATCCGAAAGTCCGGCAGTGGGCGCCGGTTGGGCAGCGGCAGCGGTGCAGGCCATTCGACACGCGGACGAACGTAGGGCAGGCTGCGCTGGAGGCGACTTTACTCAGGCAGGCGACGCATGGCTCGTGTCTCGAATGGTCAAACCTCCTTCCGACGAGATTCGACTCGTGAACGCGGTCACGTGGGCTGTGGGCAGCAACACATGGCAGCGGGGCAGTCAGGGCAGGGAACGCGGGGCAGCAACGCTGCGTAGCCGGGGCAGACGGATTTTTCGGGTCATTTCCGGGTTTCCGGGCAACCCGAACCCAACCCATTTTTGCAAACAGGTCGGTTTTTTGGGTTCAGGTCAACCCAATTAAACTTGAAATTTTCGGGTCGGGTTTTCGGGTCGGGTCCAATATTGATAGCTCTAGAGGCAGATAGAGAGAGAGAGTAGAGAGGGAAAGGGCGGTGAGAGCCAGGAACAAGCGGAGGCACCGATGGGGAAAAAAAATGACTGTTGCAGACATGGAGGGAAAAATCGTGAGAAATACCTAAAGAAAAAGAAAAATTAAAGCCCCCCCCCCCCCCGCAAGCATAAGTGTCTAAGGCTAGAGATACAATTATGAAATGAAAAACAAATATCAAAATTGAAAGATATATGAAGATATTCCATCATCATCATCAACCTTATCTTAAATATTGTTGACTGTAACGGCAAAACCATCGACCGATTCCACGTCAGTGCATGACAAAATCGCTCCCGACCAAAACCCATCGACATACCCAAACGACGCATCGGCTCATTCACCGACATACTCACGAAATAAAACACTTCTTCTCATTCGGTTAGAAAGATACGCACACTCACACGCAAAAATCGTAAGGAAGAGAAAGGATTCGCGACTGACCTCTTGCGCCGACGCCGATCCCGCGAACTCTCTGGCCTAGCCGACTCCTTCCGTCCTTCCGAACTCGCCTCCACCTGCCGACGCCGGACCACCCTGCCGCCGACTTCGCCGGACCCGCCGACGCCAACCCTGCCGACCAGCGCTCGAGCTTCCTCCGTGCGTGAGCCGCGCCATGCCCTAGCCCGATCGGGCTTTGCTCTATCCCGATTCTTTCCCTCCCTCTCTCTGTTATATATTATAACATATAATATAATATATAATATATAATATATATTATGTATTATGTTATATATAACATATAATATGATGTTATATTATAATATATATTATAATACATATTATATTAAATATATTATATTATAATATATATTTTATATTGTAATATACGTAAAAAAAAGTGATAAGGGGAAATGAGATAATTTTCAACAGGTGTCGAAGACCCCGGCCGTCGTACCTTAGGTCCGACCGGGATGGTTTAAAATTTGAAGACCCCGGCCGTCGCATCTTAGATCCGGCCGGGATGGTTCCAAATTGAAGACCTCACGCAGTCGATCTTAGATCCTGGTGGGAAGGTTTAAATTCGAAGCCCCTACGCCGTCGACCTTAGGTCCGGGTAGGAAGAAACTACGGCAGTGCCGTCACGATTTCTCCCTCGGTGGGGAGGAGACGCCGGGAGGCTGCCGAAATTTTCAGTGAACATTAAAGGACTTGGAATATAAAATTGAAAATTAAATTGAATATAATTCAAATTTAAAATCAATTTTAATTCAAATTTGATCAAGTAATGTTGAATTTGAACTCAAACTCAAACTCGAACGAGACTTACACTTGAATTCGAATGAGTAGAACAATAGACTTGATCGAATTCAAAGATCAATTTGGGACATGTGAACTTGATTCAGTTGATTTCTAATAAATTCAAATCTAAGTGAATACAAACTTGAAAAACAACAAAAGCTTCTTTTGGGAGAATAATTTGACTATAAAGCCATAGTATGGGAGTTCTTTGGATATTGATAGATCTCTTTCAACATTGAACATGATATGTCCTTAAATAACAATTGAGGAAATACTTTAAAATGCAAATCTCCGATCGACGATAACACTAGTGATATCTACAAATATGTATAAACCTAGTGCAATATATACACAAAATATCAAACAAACACAAGTAAACATATACTGTGTGATATACGACGGTTGCAAAGATGCCCTCAAGTCAACATTGTTAACTCCTACAAGTCAATGCTCATATATACTAGTTGTTGTTGCAACAAAAGACATGAAATACTACAATTCACCTATTAGCATGAATAGGGAATTCGTAGTGCCCATAACAACTAGCCTACAAGCAAAAACATGATCTCCTACGGGAAAGAATAGGAGAACTTGTAGCAAGCGAGATAATTCTCCTACGAATATTAGCACGATCTCCTAATGCCTATTGAACAAGCATTCCTTACAAGCTATGTAAGGAATATCTTCTATGTGCTATAAAAGAAACCTAAATTAGAACAACGCCACCGGATCCGCAACATGTATACAAGCGGACAGAAGGCGTTCGTAGGCCCCATAAATGAAGTTTTGGGTATTTTCTAAATAAAATTGCTCTCGCATAATGGATCATGCTAAATTGCTCTCGCATAATGGATCATGTTTAAATATTTTAAAATCTCCCTTATGTATTAAATATGATCTCTTGAACTAAATATACCCTTGCATGTGCTCCGACAGAACTATTAAAGTTACAAACTTAAATCGTCGAGAATGTTGCGCAGGGTCAAATGCTACAACCCGCATGTGCTCCGATCGTAATATCTATATCTCAAATCCAATGATCTGAGAATGCTGCGCGGGTTAAATATTCAAGTTTCATCCTCCTCCTTGAGAGGACTGGAGTCGACACGACTTGAATTGCAAAATATCTTTCAAAATCCTACGAAAATACAAATAATTTTAAAATCACCCCGATGATGGCCGTGTTGACTGAAAATCTCAACCGGAGGGGTTAAATCTCAAATCAAATAAAATTTAAATTCTTAAAATAAAATCAATCACCTAAAAACTTAAAACTAAAAATCATCCATCCCCCGCAATCGTTTGTCGGGGGTGATAAATTTGAAATTAACCTCAGCTCACAAAGAGTGAATGCATGTCGGGTGTATCACTACGATTCATCCTCAAACAGTATCTTGCCAACAGGGACGTGGCACGTGCCCTCTGATCGGGTTGTTTTGCCGCAAAATGGCACCATTATATTACGATCACGGCCAAAGCCCGCATGTTCCCTAAAGGCGTCAAACCCTTGAGCGATGGATCATAGGGTATATCCAATAGACATAAAGCCCTCTGTTAGCTAAGGTGGATTCGGATATATCCCCTTAGACAAACATCAACCCAGGTCTACAAGGTATTCTTGGACGAAGCAACCCATGGCTGCCGACAAGATGCCTTCTGTCAGGTTGGGTCGACTACCTCCTCTGACTAAGTAGACCAGGGATCATGACAGCCCGGAACGACGGAACCATGGGATCTTGATCGGGCTCGTCTTCATTCCCCCCACCACCAGTTTTAAGTTTATGGTGATAAACTCTAAATTCCAAATTTCAAACTTCTAAATTCAAAATTTAAATCCTAAAATTATTGCTATTATATGATAGGTTTATAACATATTCGACATCTTTTACGACTAGCCTTAATCTAAAGTTCTCTCCTATTATTGGGAGGGGTAATTAACTATAGGGGCTTGCGCCTATAGGAAACCAGAACTCATATCAAAAAGTCCTCACCAAATGAGGGCGAAATCTCTGGGTAATGTCTTATCTAAAACCTAATCTGCCTTCTGAAAATTCCCCCGGGATCACACCTAAAATGGAATTTTTTGGAGCCCACACAATCTTGTGCTGAAACATAAACACACAAATCTTAATTCTCTGAAGAGAAAACTTTGTAGGCCGTCGAAGTTCTTAATGTGAACTTCATGCATTGCATGAAGTTCATCAATTACAGGCGGTCTGGACCCGTGGTTCTTCAACCGTTGGTAACAACGGCGGCTTAACCGGCAGTGTGATTGCCGGTTTTTACCAGCAGTTATGTAAATTAAAGCCACTGGAAATAGCGGCGGTCTAGAAATCGCTAGTTAACCTGCTACATTAAATCTTACAGCCGCATTACTGGCGGCTTGAACCGCCGGTGTTAAGTAAATTATTTCTGGTGGTTTGGCCGTCGAAAATTTCGATACCGGACGGCTAATTAAAGCAGCCGGAAAACTAATAAAACTGCCGGTAAATACCAACGGTATGTCGACGGTATCTGGCGGTACACCGGCGACACACCTGCGGTCTCACCGCCGGCAATTTCTTCTGTTTTACCGCCGGTAAGCTGCCAATAAAATCACCAGCCGCATACCGGCGGTCTACGCTGTAATAACGACGATAATTATACTGGCGGTTGAACAGCCTGTACGCCGCCGATAACAAAGCCGACGATCACCAGCTCTTTGACCGCCGGAATTAACCAGTGGTATAAACCGTCGGAAAACCGCTAGTGACACAAACCGCCGAAAAAGGTTTCCGATGAGATTTTTACCGGCGGTTTTTGAACCGCTGACAAGTCGCCATTGTTTTACAAAACTGCCGGAAAACTATTAGTAACCGCCAGAACAAATCGCCGATAATGAGTTATTTTCCTGTAGTGATGATCATCAAATGCACAACTTGGCTCCAATACCAAATAATTGTAATGAAAACATCAATACGATTATGAAAATATCATCATAAACGTGTATGATGTGTCATAAATAAATACAAAAGAGATCAAACACACATATATGAGATACTAAGATTTATATTGTTTGACTTCAAGCAAACCTCATACATGATGGAGGTGAGAGAATAATTTGATCCATTAATCAAAGAAGCCAGAAGCATGAAGTACAAGTATCATGACATTCACCAACTCTTCACAAAAAAAAAAAAAAAAAAAAATCTTTTGCACGATCAAATCTGCAAGCTTCGTTTTGATGTATGGTGCAACATAGAATAAAGCATGAAGCTACTGAGTTTTATCAAGGGCATTGTTGAGCTTGCTCGCCCTGTTGTGATGCCCATGATCCTTAAGGGCATGGAGATCTCTAATGAAGTATAAGCAAATAAGCTAAGCATTTTCATTTTATTATATATGAACATGGGTATATGACCCTTGTTGCATAATACTAATTTATTATGGTACAGTTTATAGATAAGGAACCTGAGGAGATTGTCCGTGCCTCCGTGGGGCTAGAGAAAAAGTAACAAGTCATATCATCTCCAATCGGACTGTATATGATCATATACCGTCCGCTATTCATTGCATTTAAATTTCAAATCTCACACCAAAATTTGGTAGGTGAACAGTGCGAAGCCAATAAACAGTGCGATGTCAATATTGATGACAGAATGTTCACCTACTCCAAAAAAATTGGGTTGCCTAATTTGTCGAAGGCTGGCGCGTAAGAAGAGAGAGGTTTTTATCTTCGTAGGAAGCGCGCGAAAGAAGAAAGAAATCCAATATGATTGGAGATGAATTATGGCATTTTGAAGTTTGACTGTATTTTAGAGTGGAAAATTGATTGAAGATGCCCTCAAGATGGAGAAATTATTCTGTGTGGATGTCGCATGCCATTCAGAGACAAACCATAATGCGTCACATCACCCCTTCGCTCAGTATTGCTCGGTACAGCTCGGCACCGCCGACGTGACTACATCTTATTCGCCTCCGAACACAGAGTTGTGTTCGACGTCTGAACAGAATAATTTCTCCTCATTCCTTAAGCGCATTGTGTGGTAAAAATTTTCGGTCCATCAATGTTTTTAATATTCAATTTACGAGTCAATGAGCCGATCACGTCTGGATCACACTGCACTTGAAGAATACAGAGTGCTGCTAATTTTTTTATTGATTATAGTTCATTGATGTCATCTCGAGATTCTATGAATTATGAGAAGACTAACAATGTAAACCAAAGAAATAAATATTTAATTTTTAATATATATAATTTTATATTCATAACTTGATTGCTTACATTTTATGGATTGGGCATCACAGCATTCTAAAAAACAGCACTTAAAAAAATAAATTACATTTTCTGTTTTTACAAAGCTATAAACAAAGCTGACTATGATTCAATCTCAACCGCCCAATTCTAAAGCATCACGTCCATATCACTAACACGTAAAAAAAAATCAAGGTTGTAAAAATCAGACCCGAAAACAAACAGTAAGAGTGAGAGGTTCATGATTCGACCGGGTTGAATAAGATGATAGAATAAATGTTATTTTTATTTTTAAAAGAAATAAAATTACCAAAATAATGATGCTATCATTATAAATCATGTGGCAAAAAATTATCAAAAATGAAATGCTCAATACCTAGCTACTAAAATGATCATTCTAAAGTATTGCTTGATTTTTATATAATTGTTGCGTGTCAGAAAATACGCGGCGGTAGAGTTTTGTAAATTCGCGTCTGAGCGTTGCACGTAAGTTTAACACACAAACAGAAAAGAGGGTGAACACCGAGGGTTTTTACGTGGAAAACCCAAAAATGGGAAAAACCACGGGGCCTTGCCCAGTTGCAAATTTCCACTAGTGTTTTTGTAGGTTACAAATGGCGGATTTCGTCCCACAAGTCGGGATTATCCAAATACAACTTGTTTTCTTCCACTAAATTCACAAAGTCCTGTGAATTCCTAGCGTTCCCTGAAAATCCTGCAGAGTTCCGGCGTCTTCAGGCGGCAGGAAGAGCTCCGGCGGCGGTGGTCGAGGAGGTGAGGAATCTCCTATTCCCCTTTCTCCTTCTCCTTCTCTTATTCTGCGAATTCTTGGCGTTTCCTCCAAATCCGGCAGAGTTCCGGCGTCTTCAGGCGGCAGGAAAAGCTCCGGCGGCGGTGGTCGAGGAGGTGAGGAATCTCCTATTCCCCTTTCTCCTTCTCCTTCTCTTCTTCTTCTCTCTCTTCACTTGAGCCCCTTGGTGTAGAATGAGGGCTCTATTTATAGTTTTTCTGGAGTGGCATAGCCCGTAAATAGGCGTGAGATCAAGGGCGAACAGGGAGTGGTTTGAATGGACGGTCGATATCGAATCTTTTGATCATGCACCGTTCGTTGGATATTTGATGGACTTAATGATGTCGGAATTTGATGATCTTGGGCTCGTTGGATTCGTCTCGTCGAGCCGCTCGATTCGAGTATAAGCTCGTCAAAATCGGAGACCGTTTGGTAACTCAAATTGCGGTTTAAACCTTCCAACAGCGCTTCGAACCTTTGATTCGGACTCATTTGGGCTCGGATTGGATTGATCTTGGTGTCGTTGGGTTTGTATTTCCGAGACGCTCAGTTTGACTGTAAGCTCGCTGAAATCGGAGTTCATATGCTCCCGAAATCAATTTTTGAAGTTTCCAACTAGGTTTTGCCTCGAGATTCGTGCCCGATCAAGATGATTTTGCGATGCCGTATCAGTTGCCCCCCTATTTTCGGATGTCGTAGCTTCAGGGGTCCGAAAATATGTGTCACAAATTTCGGAAAATTTTTCTGAGTGACCCAGGATTGATCGGGATTGTAGAAGCCCCGAACGGCTCTGAAAATGTCAAAATTGAGTCCGGAACGTCGAAAAACGGGTCCGGGGACCCCAAAAACGTCCGATTTGGTCTTCCCGGGGCGAAATTTGGGCCCGGAAAGGACCGGGCGGCCGAATTGGCCGGACCGGCCGGCCGGCGGCCGAGTCGCCGGCGAGGAACCGCGCGCCCGCGCCTGCGGGCGAACCGCGCGCCCGCGCGTCTGCGGGCGAACCGCGCGCCCGCGCCTGGGCGCACCGCGCCCGCGCTGGGGGCGCACCCGCGCCCGCGCCCGGGCTAGCCGCGCCCGGGCTAGCTTGCACCGCGCCTGCCGCGCGTGGCTGCCGCGCGTGCCACGGCTGGCCAGCCGCGATCCGCGGGTGCTGGCCGCGGATTGCTGGCCTGGCCGCGTGAAAAGGTGCAGCCGGTTGGCTGCACCGCCAATGTGGGCCCCACATCCGTCCAAAAATGGGTTTTTTGCTATTTTTGGGCCCAAAAAAATTCCAAAAAAATTCCAAAAAATTCGGAAAAAATTTAGAAAAATAGGGGAATTAAAAAATGGCAATAACTTCCCTCCTTTCTCTCCAAAACCTATAAATAGGCCTCCTAGGCCCTTAGGAAACTTGCAACTCCTCCTTCTTTCTCCCTCCGGTTTACTGGCGATAGAAACCTACGGGATTTCCTTTCTCCCCCTCCGGTTTTCTGGCGATAGAAACCTACGGGATTTCCTTCCTCCCCCTCCGGTTTACTGGTGATAGAAACCTACGGGATTTTCTTTCTCCCCCTCCGGTTTACTGGTGATAGAAACCTACGGGATTTTCTTTCTCCCCCTCCGGTTTACTGGCGATAGAAACCTACGGGATTTTCTTTCTCCCCCTCCGGTTTACTGGCGATAGAAACCTACGGGATTTCCTTTCTCCCCCTCCGGTTTTCTGGCGATAGAAACCTACGGGATTTCCTTCCTCCCCCTCCGGTTTACTGGCGATAGAAACCTACGGGATTTCCTTTCTCCCCCTCCGGTTTTCTGGCGATAGAAACCTACGGGATTTCCTTCCTCCCCTTCCGGTTTACTGGCGATAGAAACCTACGTGATTTCCTTTTTCATCTGAGCGGAGGTTTGTTGGCGATGGACGATCGAGTTGAAGCCCGTTAGTAGTCAACGATCGAGTGTGGAGTCAAAGGGGAGAGTTCGAGAATGCGTTGCGAGAAGCCGATGACGCGTAGTAGTCTGCCGACGAGCAGAAGTCTGACGACAGGAAGAAGTCTGACTTCGGGTAGAAGACCGACGAAAATTCGTCGACGAGCAGGAGTCTGGCGACGAGTAGAAGTCCGCTGACGAGCAGAAGTCCGACGACGAGCAGAAGTCGACTGACGAGCAGAAGTCCGACGACAAGGAGAAGTACGACGTCGGGTAGGAGTCCGCTAACGAGCAGAAGTCCGACGATGCGTAGGAGTCTTCTGACGAGCAGAAGTCCGACGACAGGGAGAAGTACGACGTCAGGTAGGAGTCCGTTAACGAGCAGAAGTCCGACGATGCATAGGAGTCTTCTGACGAGCAGAAGTCTAACGACAGGGAGAAGTACGACGTCAGGTAGGAGTCCGTTAACGAGCAGAAGTCCGACAATGCATAGGAGTCTTCTGACGAGCAGAAGTCTGACGACGGGGAGAAGTACGACGTCGGGTAGAAATCCGCTGACGAGCAGAAATCCGACGATAGGGAGAAGTACGACGTCGGGTAGGAGTCCGCTAACGAGCAGAAGTCCGACGACAAGGAGAAGTACGACGTCGGGTAGGAGTCCGCTAACGAGCAGAAGTCCGACGATGCGTAGGAGTCTTCTGACGAGCAGAAGTCCGACGACAGGGAGAAGTACGACGTCAGGTAGAAATCCGCTGACGAGCAGAAATCCGACGATAGGGAGAAGTACGACGTCGGGTAGGAGTCCGCTAACGAGCAGAAGTCCGACGATGCGTAGGAGTCTTCTGACGAGCAGAAGTCTGACGACGAGTAGAAGTCCGCTGACGAGCAGAAGTCCGACGTCGGGTGGAATTTCAACGTCGGGTAGAAGACCGACGAAGATTCGTCGACGAGCAGAAGTCTGACGACGAGTAGAAGTCCGCTGACGAGCAGAAGTCCGACGACGAGTAGGAGTCCGCTGACGAGCAGAAGTTCGATGTCGGGTAAAAGTTCAACGTCGGGTAGAAGACCGACGAAGATTCGTCGACGAGCAGAAGTCTGACGACGAGTAGAAGTCCGCTGACGAGCAGAAGTCCGACGACGAGCAGGAGTCCGCTGACGAGCAGAAGTCCGATGTCGGGTAGAAGTTCAACGTCGGGTAGAAGATCGACGAAGATTTGTCGACGAGCAGAAGTCTGACGACGAGTAGAAGTCTGTTGACGAGCAGAAGTCTGACGTCGGGTAGAAGTTCAACGTCGGGTAGAAGACCGACGAGAATTCATCGACGAGCAGGAGTCTGACGACGAGTAGAAGTCCGCTGTCGAGCAGAAGTCCAACGTCGAGTAGAGGTCCTATCCGAGGTTGTATGTCAGAACATTTGTTCGATGACATTAACCTGTATGGAAGAGATCTAGAGAATCCACCAAGGATGTAAGACCTATCCGAGGTTGTATGTCGGAATATTTGTTCGATGATATTAACCTGTATGGAAGAGATCGAGAGAATCCACCAAGGATGTAAGACCTATCCGAGGTTGTATGTCGGAGCCCTGCTCGACGACGTTAACCTGTGTGAATGAGGTCAGGAGAATCCACCAAGAATGTGAGACCTATCCGATGTTGTATGTCAGAACATTTGTTCGATGACATTAACATGTGTGGAAGAGGTCGAGATAATCCACCAAAGATGTAAGACCTATCCGAGGTTGTATATCGGAGCCCTGCTCGACGACGTTAACCTGTGTGGATGAGGTCAGGATCAAATCCCCCTGGGATTGATCGTCCGGTGATTGAGATACAATATGGATTGTGTATTTCTCGAATCACGGAGAAAGGGTTTGAGAAATTTTTTCTTATCCTTCATAAGAGGAAAAATCATATCACAACAACATGAACATTCTATTACTGCATTACGTAAGATAGTACAATTGTTCCCTAGTACGACTTACAAATTACAAAGCACTCAACACACGAGATCTACGTATGGTGACAATACCACAACATTAAACTTGGAAGAAGACATTAGAGATATCAAAGTAACACTCTACTCAATATAAGAGCGACAACAAGACAAGTAATATTGCTAGTACAAATACACAAAGTGTGTGATCATTCAATCTCTCCAACCATTTGAACATTATTCAATGGTTGTCTTTGTTGTTGATTCTGCCCCCCAGTCGGACCAACTTCATCTCGGGTTGGTGTATTCTTGATGAATTGTCGGAGATATCCTTGTCGGATCAGTCTCTCAACTTCTTCCTTGAGCTGCCAACATGCTTCAGTAGTGTGCCCACGGCTACGGTGGAAGTGGCAATATTGCTCCTGGTTTCCGACGTTGGGCTTCAAAGGGTGTGGCCATTTCACGTTCTCCTGATCCCGGATGGCCATTAATACATTTGCTTGGGATGTATTGAGTGGGGTGTTTTCCTTTTCTTGGCGAGGTCCTCGTCGTGGTGACGGAGACCTATGAGGTAGATTATTCTTCTCATGCTTTTTCTGCTGTGAGATAGAATTATCCATCCAAGGTGCACCTTTGCGCTTCCCGCTGATTTGCTCAAATTGTTTCCTATGAGCATTTATAGCTTCATCCGCAGAGATTTGTGCCTCCACGCGATGGATCAAGTCAGCGTACGAATGGACGGTGTCTCGCATAAGAGCCGAATAGAAGGGGCCAGGACGAAGACCTCCAAGAAAGACCCCTCTGAGTAATTCAGGGTCTACTCCTGGAATTTGTCGTGCTTCAGTGGAAAATCGTTGAAAATACTCCTTCAACGATTCTCCCTCATTTTGGCGAATCCCGGAAAGGTGGGAAGAATCCTTTGCAATTCTTCGATTGGCCACAAATTGTTCGACGAATACTTTGGCCAATTTGACAAAAGAGGGGATCGTTCCAGGTGGAAGCGAGTAGAACCATGTTCGGGCTTGTCCTTTAAGGGTGGCGGGAAAGACCTGGCAGAGGAGCGCGTCTGATGCTCGTTGAATATGCATGATGGTTATGTAGTAGTCGATATGCTCATATGGGTCGGTCGTCCCGTCGTAGGACTCAACATTTGGCACTTTGAATCCTACTGGAATGGGGTGCTGAAGAATGGCTTCCGTTAGAGGTGATGATTCCTGGAAATTCCTCTGTCGGAGAGCATGCCTCACATCTCCTCGGGGGAACTCTTCCCGTACCAATTTTTTCAGTTCACGACGCAGGACATTGTGAGGGAATCCCGCGATGTGTGGTTGGGGAGAGCCTTCGGGGAGATCCGAAAAAATGCGAGGATGTGTTGAACTCGCTGTATCGGCAAGTTCATCTTCCTGTTGTGATTGAGGATGTGGAGGAAGACGAATTTGTTCTTGTCGACGCTCGAATTGAATATCTTCAACCCTTGGTGGATCCCGAGGGGGAAGGATCTCCTCCAACGTCGGCTGTCGATCATCTCGTAGGAGTTGGAGGATCTCGTTTTGCGATTCTTCCATCTTCCGGATTCTTTCTTCTAAAGAATGTCCCAAAGTCCCTTCTCCGGCAGCATTTTGCCCCCCAGGGTGAAAAGATGCTGACATTAGTCGTCTATGGTTAATAGACGGATTTCTGGACTGATGAGAGTTGGAGCGAGAAGCTCCAACTAAACGACTGCTGCGCCTATTCACCATCGTAGCAGTACTCGAAGTAGTGGGATTGTGTTTCCCACAGACGGCGCCAAACAGTTGCGTGTCAGAAAATACGCGGCGGTAGAGTTTTGTAAATTCGCGTCTGAGCGTTGCACGTAAGTTTAACACACAAACAGAAAAGAGGGTGAACACCGAGGGTTTTTACGTGGAAAACCCAAAAATGGGAAAAACCACGGGGCCTTGCCCAGTTGCAAATTTCCACTAGTGTTTTTGTAGGTTACAAATGGCGGATTTCGTCCCACAAGTCGGGATTATCCAAATACAACTTGTTTTCTTCCACTAAATTCACAAAGTCCTGTGAATTCCTAGCGTTCCCTGAAAATCCTGCAGAGTTCCGGCGTCTTCAGGCGGCAGGAAGAGCTCCGGCGGCGGTGGTCGAGGAGGTGAGGAATCTCCTATTCCCCTTTCTCCTTCTCCTTCTCTTCTTCTGCGAATTCTTGGCGTTTCCTCCAAATCCGGCAGAGTTCCGGCGTCTTCAGGCGGCAGGAAAAGCTCCGGCGGCGGTGGTCGAGGAGGTGAGGAATCTCCTATTCCCCTTTCTCCTTCTCCTTCTCTTCTTCTTCTCTCTCTTCACTTGAGCCCCTTGGTGTAGAATGAGGGCTCTATTTATAGTTTTTCTGGAGTGGCATAGCCCGTAAATAGGCGTGAGATCAAGGGCGAACAGGGAGTGGTTTGAATGGACGGTCGATATCGAATCTTTTGATCATGCACCGTTTGTTGGATATTTGATGGCCTTAATGATGTCGGAATTTGATGATCTTGGGCTCGTTGGATTCGTCTCGTCGAGCCGCTCGATTCGAGTATAAGCTCGTCAAAATCGGAGACCGTTTGGTAACTCAAATTGCGGTTTAAACCTTCCAACAGCGCTTCGAACCTTTGATTCGGACTCATTTGGGCTCGGATTGGATTGATCTTGGTGTCGTTGGGTTTGTATTTCCGAGACGCTCAGTTTGACTGTAAGCTCGCTGAAATCGGAGTTCATATGCTCCCGAAATCAATTTTTGAAGTTTCCAACTAGGTTTTGCCTCGAGATTCGTGCCCGATCAAGATGATTTTGCGATGCCGTATCAATAATCAAACATAAAAAATGTTTTACAAGAAGCAACAAAAGTAGAGGCTAATCAAAATGAACTATATGAAGCAATTTAAAGTACCTTGTGGCTCTAGGTTCCCGCACAAGATGGTCCGGCGATCCCGTGGCTCCCGATTCCCCCACAGGATGACTGTAACAACTAATCAACATTGTATTTGGGGAGGAATGCATATCTATTGAGCCTTTATTATGCATTGAGTTTGGCGTTGACGAGTTGAGCTCGACGTTCTGTATTTGACAGCTAAACAAATAACATGAAAAACAAAGCACATGAAAAAAAAAAAAAACCAACAATAGGGACTAACTTTATTTTAAACAAAATTGAAATGCCTTCTCCCTTTGAGTATCTATCTTCAAAATTTTAGTATTTTTCTTTCATGTCTTGATATAATTTATTCTTTGTATAAAGACAACCTAAACAATTTTTTACCCAAAACCACCTTTATTTTTAGAAAATTAAAATCAATTTTTTCTCCCCTATAATAAATTTTAGGAAGTCATGTACATACACACACATATATTTCCAACATCTTTACTCAGTTTGGAATGCTGCCCTTCGTTTTTGTTTCAATTTCAAAGAACAAAGCAGTTTGAACAACTTACACCTTAACGTTTTCACAGGACTATTAAATGAAAGATCAATGCCAAGTTCATGTAGGATAACCCATAACCATGAGAGAATCAAGCAGCAACAAGTCCGAAATCTCAAATAATGGCCATCATTGTCCAAACAAAATGAGAGAATAGAAATAGAAATGAGAAATCAATACTAACCAAATGACAACGTGCGCACAAAAGAAGGCGTCGTTCGTCTCTCCTCTCTACTTCGTCGTTCGTTCGACTTCCCCAGGGCTTGCAAAAAAGAGTAAAAGACTGTAAGAGAGATGTGCGATGTTCGGCTTAGAGCTCAGGTTATTCGCACTAAACCCTATTTCTTCAGTTGTTAGATGTGCGATCAGCAGCTCAAATCACATAATTTGGAAACCGGCCAATTCATTAAAACGCGCCCGGTTCGGTGGTTCAACGGTTCAACCAACAATTGAACCGATTTTTGGCCGGTTTGACTGCAAGCCGGTTCTAATGGTAGCACCGAACCGGCCGCCAGACCGATTCACGGTTCAACCGGTTGAATCGACTGGCCAGTCTGATTCAATTTTTAAATGGGTGGGAAAAACTTAGACTTAGACTAGAGGGCAAATTTTTAAAAAGGATCACCGTGGAAGAATTAATTAGAAAAAGGAACGTTAACAAACATTAATTTAAAAGGATCATTTACGTGAAAATCTTTTGCGTTTTTCTGTTAAAACGTAATTAAATTTTGCGATTTAACAGAAAGC
Source organism: Dendrobium huoshanense (assembly GCA_016618105.1). Lineage (NCBI taxonomy): Eukaryota > Viridiplantae > Streptophyta > Magnoliopsida > Asparagales > Orchidaceae > Dendrobium > Dendrobium huoshanense. Next base: position 33,112,486 of record CM028349.1, on the reverse strand, counting down.
GCAAAACAAAATTTGCATTTTCTTTGTGTACGAAATTTTTTTTACGTTTTCCATTAAAGATTAATTTTTTTCTGACAAGTTTTTTTTTTTTTTTCAATTTTTGTTATTTTTCTACCAATTTCAAAATGTAATAGGTGATGAATTTTTAATAAATATTTTTGTGATGAATTTTTAATAAATATTTTTCAATACTGTGAAATTTTTAAATTAACATCAGATTTTTCCAAAAAAACGTGTACACAAATTACTACATTTTTAATAAATTTAGTAATTTGAAACTTTTTTTTTACAGAAAAGTTAAAAAAAATTGTTTTAAACAAAAAAAGTATTAATATTGGTTTATTTATTCTTTTAGATTGTATAAATAAGGGGTATTAGAATATTACTAATTTTAAAGTAATCAATCGAACATGAACTAAACATAGACAAATGTCATTTTAAATGAATCAAGCTTAAACACAAATATAAAAGCTCAAATCTAGCTCGAACAAGCTATTAATAAATGAGCTCAAATATAAGCAAGCTTATGGCCGACTAAGCTAGGTTCATTCGAAAACAAACCCATGTGAAAATAGGTGACATACAAACAATGCAGGGAGCACAAATAGCTATTCCACAAATAAGATAAGCCAACCATCTGCAATGTGAAACCATGACCACATAAATACCCATGGAGAATGCATACAACATCCCTACTAGTGCAACCTCCAAGAAAAGCATGGAATTTTTTAAGCCGCTCAATCTTAGGTCATGCTCTTGAGAGCTACTATAAATTAGCAAGAAAGTGACACACGTAGAGCTTGCCATTGCAATGGTATCAGAGATAAGGAACGCCTTGAAAGCTGATTTCTTAGTTAGAATCGCCATGCCTTGTTCCTGGTTACTACCATCGTTGTTGTAACCTCCAGGCAAGGTGAAAACAGCTGCAAATGTAACTGTCGCAATGAGTACTGCCACTATTAACAGGTTATTTGCCATTGCTCTATGTCTGTCAATCTCTTCTTCTGTGCAATATTGAAACTTAAACATCACGATGTCCATTCGGCGAGGGCCAAACTTGGTACCAACAGATTTCAATTCTTCGATCATCTTCTTCTGCAATTGGACATTTAAAATAGTTTCATTATAAAGAGTTTGAGTTGTTGCTAAAGGCTTCAGCTTCATTTGCTTAAAATAATTGCTTTAATTCATTTGTTGATATGAAGTCATACGTACCCTCCTTAAGCAAAATTTGGAGGCATCAATTAATGAAACTATATCAAGGGGAGTGAGACCCTTGCGGTTTAGAACATTTGTGTCGACTCTATTATATGACAACAAAAGGTGGACGATTTCCATGTTGTGCTTCATTGCAGCCAGATGCAATGGTGTGTTTCCGTCATGATTTGTCTCAATTATGCTCTGTCTGAGCAGAGGGTTACAAAAAACTTGTTTCACCACTATTGTCGCTCCATTCTTTGCAGCAACATGAAGAAAATTGTTGCCATCACCATCAACGAGCTCAGTAGCATCAGGGCAATGGTGTAGTATCTCCCCAATAACTTTCATATTGTCCTCGCTTGCTGCTATGTGGATGGCTGAGATGCCCTTGTCGTCCAATAGATGAGCTACTGTAGCGTTTGCTTGTAGTAGAAGACGCACCATCTTTACATCTCCAAGGGAAACCGCATAGTGAATGGGGCAACTTTGGAAGGCATCCGTGTAATATCACAAACTGCTCCAGTATCGTCCAGGACGATCTGGGATCGTCCTGGGACGATTAGTGTATAATCAGCTCCAGCTTTGCCCAGAAATTGCTCTAAGTGTTTTCCTGTAGGGATCGTCCAGGCCGATCGAGGTATCGTCCCGGGACGATCAGTGGATGACACAAGTCAGTGAGTAGGGGTTTTTATCGCCTATGAATAGTAAACATCGTCCTGAAAAATCGTCCCTGGACGATGGGATTTTGGTCTGATCGTCCAGGCCGATCTGGACGATCGGCCGGGCCGATATGAGCATTACTTAAGGGTTTCAGCCGATTTGAAGAGAGAGAAAAGATTTTATAAAATATCTGATTTTTACTGTTCTGAGGAGAGAGAAAAAGGAAATTTGGAAAAGTTGATTTCGGGAAGACGCGGAGCCGTTTTCGATCGAAGTGACTGTTGAAGATTTTGCTGTGCTCGAGGTAAGGCACATTCCGTCTTTCTCAATTTTCAGTTCCGTCGCGGTTGGCGGTATTTTTCTGTCCGGATTTCGTTTTTGTTACGGTTTTTCGTCCGTATCTTTCGATTGGTTCAGTTTTTACCGCGTAAGTTTCTGTATATCGTTGCCGTGCCGGGTGTGCACGTTTTGATTATATTTTGAAGATTTTCGTCCGGGTATTTTTGATTCGACTGTGTTTTTAGTCGACCGGAATTTTCTGTGAAATCGTAAATTCTCTGTGCAGTAGAATAAATGTTCTGGAATGTGATTATCTATGTTCTGTGCGAATTCGGTAAATTTTCTTTGCAGGAATTTTTGTGTAAATTCTGTATACTGCCGTTGTGCTGCCCGATTTTCGGGTAATTTCTGAAATGTCCGAATTTCTTCTGATTTGAAATGCTATGTGTATAAGCTATAAAAAGGGAGTTATAAGGGGCCTGAATCCTATGAGATTCAGTTAGTGAAACGGGAAATCTGAAATGAGCTCAAATCTGAAATCTGATATCTGTTCTGTTCCGGATCCGATGAATTCTGTTCTGGTGCTATAAGCACATCTGTTTTGGTGCCGTGAGCACAAAGGGAGACATAAGGGGCCTGGATCCTATGAGATTCAGTCAGTGTCTGGGAAGGGAGGCATAAGGGGCCGGAATCCGTAGAGATTCCGTCAGTGTCAGGGCATTTAGCTATATGTATCTGTTCTGTTTTCTGTATCTGTTCTGTTACGTACGAAATTGTGATTATGATACGATATGCTCCGTACGATTCTGATTTCTGAATTCTGATTCTGACTCTGTTGATTTGTTCTGATATGATCTGTACGATTCCGATTCTGATTTGATATCTGTCCGTATAAGTTCTGATTTCCGATTCTGTTTCGATTTCTGATCTGACTTCTGTCTAATGAATTTGGTTTTGGTTTCTGAGAATTTAGATTGGTGGTTTGTTGCTTTGCTGAGCTGTTGAGCTCACCCTTGCTTTCTGGTGGTTTTCAGGTTCTGGGAAGGGCAAGGAGGTCCAGGATTAGTTTCAGAGTCTGATCCGATTAGGTACTTTTGTACTTTTGATTTTTGTACAGTCATGGCTTTCCTGTTCTGTCTTTCTTTCTGTTGAAAGCCATGTACTGTTCTGTAGATGATTATTTTGAGGAAATGAAAAGATAGATGTTTTGTTCCGCTGCATTTGATGTTTTTAGTAGCTCTGTTGTCCTGTGTTTTTTTTTCTGTTGAGTTAAGAATTTGGAAGATCAGTTCAGTAACCTAATCCAAAGCCAGATCCTGGATAAGCAAGTTTAGTTTAGTAAGCTGCGCTGCTCGCCGCGATCCGGCTCGGGCGGGATCCGTCCCCGTCGGGTCGGGTCGTGACAAGCTTTTGTGGTATCAGAGCACTGGTTTTGGAAACAGGTTGGATTGTGAAACAGAGCTTTAGGAAGTGATCAGTGAGTCTGTCTGGGAGGTAGTTTTGGGTCGTTTGGCTTTTTATTGTGTTATTTTTGTGTTGTTTTTGTGATAGTTTTCCGGATTTTCTGGATTTTTCTGTATGGATCAGCCAGACCCAGACATGACAGACGGTCAGAGTGACGATCAGGCAGCACCAGTGGGGAGTACAGCCCCAGTGGTCGGTGCTGACACACTGTCCCAGTTTGCGTCACTTGTTGCTCAGATGATGAGCGAGACTCAGAGCAGAGCTTCTACTATTAGATCTGAGGATATTGATCGACACCTGCAGTTATTTTTGAGGTTGAAGCCTCCGAGGTTTGAGGGCGCTGTTGAGCCCAGAGCTGCTGAGGAGTGGCTGAGGAGATTGGAGAAGACTTTTGACGGGATGCAGTGTCCTGCAGACAGGAAGGTTCCGTTAGCAGTTTTTCTGTTAGACGGAGAGGCTGAGCACTGGTGGGATGGCCAGCAGGCAGCCAGATTTCAGGGCAGATTGAACTCTTTGATCACTTGGGAAGAGTTAACTGAGGTGTTCAGAGACTGGTTTGTTCCCCCTTCTGCACAACAGCAGATGCAGGAGAGTTTTCTGAGGCTGGTTCAGGGGAGCAAGACGGTGATGCAGTACGAGGCTGAGTTTACTGCATTAGCCAGGTACGCTCCGCAGCTGGTTAGCACTTCTGCTGAGAGGTGCTACAGATTTCTGAGAGGATTACGAGACACTTTGAGGCAGCCTTTGATACCGTTCCGGATTACTGATTTCTCTGAGCTTGTAGAGCGAGCTCGTCTGATTGAGAACGATATGACGACTACTCAGCAGCGGTGGTCTGCGAGTAGGAAGAGGTTTGGAGGTGATACTTCTGGCAGTGGTTCCTCTGGGAAGAGGAGATTTGTTCCTGGTTCTGGATCTGGAGATTCCAGAAGGAGCGGAGGATCGTCTGGTACTGCTACCAGTACGACTAGTTCTGGATCTGTCAGTTCGGCACCTGTGTGCCAGAGTTGTGGACGGCGACACCATGGCCAGTGCTACAGGATAGCTGGTCTTTGTTTCAGATGTGGTCAGCCGGGACATAGGATTGCGGAATGTCCACAGATGGGATATGAGCAGCGATCTGAGGGCTTCGTCAGACCTGTTGGTTCAGCAGCAGGAAGACCGAGGACTGTTCCTCCACGTCCTGAGGGATTTACTGGTAGAGGTGGTGGTTCTAGTTCTGCACCACGGAGACCACCTACTGTTCAGAGAGAGCAGAGTAGTTCTGTTGCTTCAGCTCCTGCTCCAGTTCAGCCACGTGTTTACAGCTTGAGTCAGCAGGAGGCTCGAGATGCTCCCGATGTGGTGACAGGTACGGTTTACATTTCTGATCAGCCCTGTCGTGTTTTGTTTGACTCTGGAGCGAGTCATTCATTTCTGTCCGAGCATTGTTTTGAGCTTTTACATTTGGATTCGATGGTTTTACCGGTTTCTTTGTCTGTGATTTTACCGGCTGGGAATCCATTGATTGCTCAACAGTTTTGTTTGTGCGAGATCGAGATTTCTGGCAAGAAGTGGAAATCGAGTTTGATTCGATTGCCGATTTCTTCGTATGATGTGATTCTGGGAATGGATTGGCTGAGTCGGTATGAGGCTCAGATTGACTGTCTGAAGAAGCAAGTGAGTTTGCTTGTGGCTGGAGAGAGAGTTGTATTTCAGGGATTACGAGGTGTTCTCTCCAGTCTGATTTCTGCGTTAGAGGTGAGCAGAATGTGGAAGAAAGGATATCCAGTATTTTTTGCTTCGGTGCGGGATCTGAACCTGGAGGTTGGTTCTGTTTCTGAGATTCCTGTGGTACGGGAGTTTGTGGATGTTTTTCCTGAGGAGTTGGTTGGTTTACCTCCGGATAGAGATGTGGAATTCTCTATCGATGTTTTTCCGGGTACCGCTCCGATATCGAAAGCTCCGTACAGGATGGCACCGAAAGAACTTTCTGAGTTGAAAGTTCAGCTTCAGGAGTTGGTTGACAGAGGGTTTGTACGTCCTAGTGTTTCTCCTTGGGGAGCACCTGTTCTGTTTGTGAAGAAGAAGGACGGTACACTCCGTATGTGTATTGATTACAGAGATTTGAACAAGGCCACGATCAAGAACAAGTATCCTTTGCCTCGGATAGACGACTTGTTTGATCAGCTTTCCGGATCTTCGGTATTTTCGAAGATTGATTTGAGATCCGGATATTATCAGGTGAAGGTAAAGGAATCTGATGTGGTGAAGACTGCTTTCAGTACTCGGTACGGGCACTACGAGTTTTTGGTTATGCCTTTTGGGGTAACCAATGCGCCTGCGATTTTCATGGATCTGATGAACCGAGTATTCAGGGAGTTTTTGGATCAGTTTGTGATCGTCTTCATCGACGATATTCTGGTATATTCTGCTTCTGAGGATGAACATGCCAGACATTTGAGGATTGTGTTGGAGACTCTGAGGAGGCATCAGCTGTATGCCAAGTTCTCCAAGTGTGAATTCTGGCTGAAGAGCATTTCTTTTCTGGGGCATGTAATTAGCGGAGAAGGTATTTCTGTAGATCCCCAGAAGATTCAGGCGGTTGCTGATTGGCCAAGGCCGACTACGGTATTTGAGGTACGTAGTTTCTTAGGCATGGCCGGGTATTATAGGAAGTTTGTGAAAGGATTTTCACAGATTTCGACTCCTCTGACGAGACTGACTCAGAAGTCAGTATCTTTTGTTTGGACACCGGAGTGTGAAGCTAGTTTTCAGAGACTGAAGGATTGTTTGACTTCAGCTCCAGTGTTGGCACTTCCGTCAGGTACGGAAGGTTTTCAGGTGTTCAGTGATGCTTCACTGAAAGGACTGGGATGTGTTCTGATGCAGCATGGTCAGGTAATTGCTTATGCTTCGAGACAGTTGAAACCACATGAGAAGAATTACCCGACACATGATCTGGAGTTAGCTGCAGTTGTTTTTGCTTTGAAGATTTGGCGTCATTACCTGTATGGCGTCACATGTGAGATGTTTACTGATCATAAGAGCCTGAAGTACATTTTTACTCAGAAGGATTTGAATCTGAGACAGAGGCGGTGGCTCGAGTTGATCAAGGACTATGACCTGACTATTCAGTATCAGCCTGGGAAGGCGAATGTGGTAGCAGATGCTTTGAGCAGGAAGTCTTCTGGATTCTCAGGTATTCAGCTTACCTGTGATGACTTTCTGATTCGTGATTTGGAGCGATTGCAGTTGGAGGTGATTTCCTCCAGTGATTTGGAGTTGGCTCAGATGAGTATTCAGTCTTCTTTGGAAGCAAGGATTCAAGAAGCCCAGAAGTCAGATTCTGATTATTCGAAGTTGATAGCTCAGATTGGATCTGGTAAGACTCCTGAACTTCGAATTTCTGATTCTGGTGCTATTTTCTGTAAGAACAGGTTGTGGGTACCTGTGTTTGGAGATTTGAGGCGGGAGATTCTGTATGAATCTCATCATTCAGGCTACACTGTTCATCCAGGCAGTGGTAAGATGTACGCTGATATGAAGCTTTTGTTCTGGTGGCCTGGGATGAAGAAGGATGTGGCGGAGTTTGTGTCGAGATGCGAAGCCTGTCAGTTGGTGAAGGCAGAGCATCAGCGACCGGGTGGACTGTTGCAGTCGTTGCCTATCCCTGAGTGGAAATGGGAGGAGGTAACGATGGATTTTGCTATGGGTTTTCCTCGATCACGACAAGGACATGATGCTATTTGGGTAGTTGTGGATCGATTGACGAAGTCAGCCCATTTTCTTCCGATCAGACAGACGGATTCAGTTGAACGCTTGGCACAGGTTTATGTGAAAGAGATAGTCAGATTGCACGGTGTGCCTCGCGTGATTGTATCTGATCGAGATGGACGCTTTACTTCCAGACTTTGGAAAGGCATTCAGCAAGGCTTGGGTACGAAATTGCATTTCAGTACAGCCTTTCATCCTCAGACCGACGGACAGTCTGAGAGGACTATTCAGGTACTGGAAGATCTGTTGAGGCTTTGTGTTCTGGACTTTAGCGGAAGCTGGGAAGATCATATTCCGCTGATTGAGTTTGCTTATAACAACAGTTTTCAGTCCAGTATCGGTATGGCACCGTATGAGGCTCTGTATGGCAGGAAGTGCCGTACTCCTTTGACTCTGACGGAGATCGGAGATAGGCAGGCTTTGGGGGCCACTTTTGCTGATGAAACTGCTCAGAAGATCCATTTGATAAGAGAAAGATTGAAAGCCGCTCAAGATCGTCAGCAGAAGTATTACAATCAGAAGCACAGATTTGTTGAGTTTCAGGTTGGTGACTTTGTGTATGTCAAAGTCAGCCCGATGAAAGGTGTGAGCAGATTTGGTCAGGTGAGCAAGCTTAGTCCAAGGTATGTTGGACCATTTGAGATTTTGGAAAGAATTGGAAAAGCTGCTTACAAGTTATTACTTTCTGATTCTATGCCTGATGTGCATAATGTGTTTCATGTATCCACTCTGAGGAAGTGGGTATCCGACTCTGGGAAGAAGGTATCAGCTGACGAGGTTGAGATTCAGGAGAATCTGGTGTACAAGGAAGAGCCAGAGTTGATTTTAGCGTACGACGTCCGGAAGTTAAGAAATAAAGAGATTCCGATGGTTAAAGTCCAGTGGAAGCACCGGACTGCACGGGAAGCAATGTGGGAAAAGGAGTCTGATATGAGACGGTCGTACCCGTACTTGTTTTGACTGCGTTTGGATTGGATAATGTCGAGGACGACATTTTTCTGAGTTGGGGAGATTGTAATATCACAAACTGCTCCAGTATCGTCCAGGACGATCTGGGATCGTCCTGGGACGATCAGTGTATAATCAGCTCCAGCTTTGCCCAGAAATTGCTCTAAGTGTTTTCCTGTAGGGATCGTCCAGGCCGATCGAGGTATCGTCCCGGGACGATCAGTGGATGGCACAAGTCAGTGAGTAGGGGTTTTTATCGCCTATGAATAGTAAACATCGTCCTGAAAAATCGTTCCTGGACGATGGGATTTTGGTCTGATCGTCCAGGCCGATCTGGACGATCGGCCGGGCCGATATGAGCATTACTTAAGGGTTTCAGCCGATTTGAAGAGAGAGAAAAGATTTTATAAAATATCTGATTTTTACTGTTCTGAGGAGAGAGAAAAAGGAAATTTGGAAAAGTTGATTTCGGGAAGACGCGGAGCCGTTTTCGATCGAAGTGACTGTTGAAGATTTTGCTGTGCTCGAGGTAAGGCACATTCCGTCTTTCTCAATTTTCAGTTCCGTCGCGGTTGGCGGTATTTTTCTGTCCGGATTTCGTTTTTGTTACGGTTTTTCGTCCGTATCTTTCGATTGGTTCAGTTTTTACCGCGTAAGTTTCTGTATATCGTTGCCGTGCCGGGTGTGCACGTTTTGATTATATTTTGAAGATTTTCGTCCGGGTATTTTTGATTCGACTGTGTTTTTAGTCGACCGGAATTTTCTGTGAAATCGTAAATTCTCTGTGCAGTAGAATAAATGTTCTGGAATGTGATTATCTATGTTCTGTGCGAATTCGGTAAATTTTCTTTGCAGGAATTTTTGTGTAAATTCTGTATACTGCCGTTGTGCTGCCCGATTTTCGGTAATTTCTGAAATGTCCGAATTTCTTCTGATTTGAAATGCTATGTGTATAAGCTATAAAAAGGGAGTTATAAGGGGCCTGAATCCTATGAGATTCAGTTAGTGAAACGGGAAATCTGAAATGAGCTCAAATCTGAAATCTGATATCTGTTCTGTTCCGGATCCGATGAATTCTGTTCTGGTGCTATAAGCACATCTGTTTTGGTGCCGTGAGCACAAAGGGAGACATAAGGGGCTTGGATCCTATGAGATTCAGTCAGTGTCTGGGAAGGGAGGCATAAGGGGCCGGAATCCGTAGAGATTCCGTCAGTGTCAGGGCATTTAGCTATATGTATCTGTTCTGTTTTCTGTATCTGTTCTGTTACGTACGAAATTGTGATTATGATACGATATGCTCCGTACGATTCTGATTTCTGAATTCTGATTCTGACTCTGTTGATTTGTTCTGATATGATCTGTACGATTCCGATTCTGATTTGATATCTGTCCGTATAAGTTCTGATTTCCGATTCTGTTTCGATTTCTGATCTGACTTCTGTCTAATGAATTTGGTTTTGGTTTCTGAGAATTTAGATTGGTGGTTTGTTGCTTTGCTGAGCTGTTGAGCTCACCCTTGCTTTCTGGTGGTTTTCAGGTTCTGGGAAGGGCAAGGAGGTCCAGGATTAGTTTCAGAGTCTGATCCGATTAGGTACTTTTGTACTTTTGATTTTTGTACAGTCATGTCTTTCCTGTTCTGTCTTTCTTTCTGTTGAAAGCCATGTACTGTTCTGTAGATGATTATTTTGAGGAAATGAAAAGATAGATGTTTTGTTCCGCTGCATTTGATGTTTTTAGTAGCTCTGTTGTCCTGTGTTTTTTTTTTCTGTTGAGTTAAGAATTTGGAAGATCAGTTCAGTAATCTAATCCAAAGCCAGATCCTGGATAAGCAAGTTTAGTTTAGTAAGCTGCGCTGCTCGCCGCGATCCGGCTCGGGCGGGATCCGTCCCCGTCGGGTCGGGTCGTGACAATCCGCCTGTAGGTTTAGTATCGGCATTTTTTCCAGTAACATGCATCTTCGCAATATCTGAAGACCGACCTTATAAGAGTTAGCTACCACGACATACAAAAAAAGGTAAATCTTTTGCCTTTTAGTTTAGCTTGGACATCTCCGCAACATCTGAACGAAGACCTTAAAATCTATTTTTGATTAGCTTATTCTTGTAGTATGCTTGTATATTTCGATCTAAATTTATGTCTTCAACTTTCTAGTCAAATTCTTTGTTGCAGTTAAAAAAAAAAAGGAATCGTGGAGAGCTTCTTATGCAAATTTATATTAATAGTATAAAATAAATGATCCAAAATATGATTTAAAAAATTGAAATCATAGAAGTTTTTTAATGTCAAAAAATAAGTTTATAAGATATTTCACATTACTACATAATTATTTCATAGTAACTATATAAACTCCTGACAAAAAAAGGGGAGTTGAAAAAAGCCATAAAAATATAACTTAAAGTGAGAGATTCTATGTTCCTTAAGAGACTTTCTATATATGTAATAGAATTTCTAGTAAAGGCTTGATATTTGATATCCTTATGCTCGATCAATGGCACTTTATTTATATTGATCGCCTATACAGATTGAGGATTAGTTATTTTTTTAGTGCCGTTGTAGTGAGAATCTCTAGTCAACTAATGAGCTGCTGAGTCTTGGTAAATATGTGACTTCATGAGTACCTAGGACGAATTTCTCCGTTATAATAATTTTATAATAGTGACTTGATCATACAAATATTGTTAAAAAAGATTTAATTGAAAAATGTGTTGATCTTTTATAGAAATGGGAAATTCGTGGCGGTTACCATAGCTTCGACAAACGGCAGCATGAAAAGCAGTTTGCCCTCGAGGTCCTCTATAATCCACAATCGCGCATCCAAGCAACATTTCCACAATCTCCACTGAGCCCCTCACAGCTGCTAAATAAAGCGGCGACTCTCCATCTCCGTTAACCATCGAGGCCATATTCTCTCCAATAGTTAAAAGTTGCCGGACAACTTTGGCATGGCCGCCACGTGCAGCTTCGTGCATAGCGCTATCCCCATGTTGATTCAGCACTTCCATCATTTGCAATCCTGCTCCATGATCGATAAGCAATGATAGAATGTGGTCGTGCCCTGCACGGGCGGCGCAGTGGATGATCATGTCGCCTTTTGAGTTCTGGTGCAACAGGAGGTCCCATTCGGAGTCATTGCACGCCTTGGTGATGAGCCAGTCGTTGCCGAGGTTTGCGGTGATATGGAGGATGCTGTTGTCACGACCCGACCCGATCCGGGACGGCTCCCGCTCGCACCGGGTCGCGACGCGGAATGATAAACGAACCGACTGACCAGGATCTGGTTATGGAATTTGGTTCGGAACTGAATCTTCCAAATATTCAACTCAAACAAACACACAGACACAGAGCTACTATGAATCATCAAACACAGCGGAACAAAACATCTATTTTCTTTTCCTCAAAACAATCATCTACAAATACAGTGCATGGCTTTTGAACAGAAAGAAAAACAGAACAGAAAAGCCATGACTGTACAAAAATCAAAAGGTATAAACAATACCTATACTGATCAGACTCTGAAATCTATTCCTGAACTTCCTTCCTTCTCCCAGAACCTGAAAACCACCAGAAAACAAGAGGGAGCTCAACAGCTCAGCAAAGCAACAAACCTCCAATCAAAACTCTCAGAATCCAAAACCAAACATCTCAGACAAATCCGTACAGAAATCAGAACAGAATCGAATCAGAACTTATACGGACATATATCAAATCAGAATCAGAGTCGTACAGATCAGATAAATCAGAATACAAATCAGAACAGATTAATCACCAGAGTCAGAATCGTACAGAAATCAGAAATTCAGATCATATCAGAACAGAACATCAAATCAAACAGAATTGAACAGATCAGACATGTCACATCAACAGAATCAGAAATCAGAATTTGCAGATCATATCGTATCAGAATCAGAATTGCTTACAGAACAGATATAGAAATCAGAATCAGATCAAATCAGATATCAGATATCAGATATATATTTAATAGCTAAATTCCCTGACACTGATTGAATCTCTTTGGATTCAGGCCTCTTATAACTCCCTTTTGTACTCACGGCACCAGAACAGATATGCTTATGTGCTCACAGCACCAGAACAGATGTGCTTATAGCACCAGAACATAATTCATCGGATCCGGAACAGAACAGATTTCAGAATTTCCGATTGAGCTCATTTCAGATTTCCCAGACACTAACTGAATCTCATAGGATTCAGACCCCTTATAACTCCCTTTTTATAGCATATACAGATAGCATATCAATTCAGAAGAAATCCTGACAAATCAGAAATCAGATAAAAATCGGGCAGTATAACGGCAGTATACGGAATTTACACAAATTTTCCTGAAAAATACAAATTACCAAATTCGCACAGAATGTAGATAATCACATTTCAGAACATTTATTCTACTGCATAGATAATTTCCAACTTCACAGAAAAATGCAGTCAACTAAAAACACCGCCGAATCAAAAATACCCGGACAAAAATCTTCGGAAAATAACCAAAATGTGCACACCCGGCACGTCAACAATATACAGAAAGTTACGCGGTAAAAACTGAACCGATCAAAATATACGGACGAAAATCATTAACGGAAACGAAATCCGGACAGAATATACCGCCAAACACGACGGTTCTGAAAATTGAGAAAGGCGGAATGTGCCTTACCTTGCGTACAGCAATATCCTGAACAGTCTCCTCGGACAAAAACGGCTCCGCGTCGCCCGAAAATCAACTTTTCCAAATTTGCCCTCGACTTTCTCTCTCCTCGGCTGATATTTTCGTTTTTATAAATTTTCTCTCTCCTCAAAATGACTTGAAATCAGCTTTATAAAACTCAGATCGGCCCGGCCGATCGCCAGATCGTCCCAGGACGATCAGACCAAAAGTGATCGTCCTGGACGGTTCCCAGGACTATTCTCAGACCGATATTTTCTACAGTGCTGATCGGCCTGGACGATGTCCTCAATCGGCCCGGACGATGTGTACAGAAAATCCCCTGGAGCAAAACTGGGCACATTATGGAACAAAATTTCAACTGATCGTCCCAGGACGATCCAGATCGTCCTAGACGATCATGGAGCAGATTTTTGATATTACAATCTCCCCAACTTCAAAACAATGTCGTCCTCAACATTATCCAATCCAAACTCAGTCAGAACAAGTACGGGTACGACTGCCTCATGTCAGACTCCTCCCAAGTCGCTTCCCGCGCAGTCCGGTGCTTCCACTGGACTTTAATCCTCGGAATCTCTTTATTTCGAAGCTTTCGGACGGCATACGCCAAAATCAACTCTGGCTCTTCCTTGTACGCCAGATTCTCCTGAATCTCAACCTCATCAGCTGACAGCTTCTTCCCAGAGTCTGAAACCCACTTCCTCAGAGTGGATACGTGAAATACGTTGTGCACGTCCAACATCGAATCAGAAAGCAACAGTCGGTAAGCAGATTTTCCAATTCTTTCCAAAATCTCAAACGGTCCAACATATCTTGGACTAAGCTTACTCACCTGACCAAATCTGCTCACACCCTTCATCGGACTGACTTTGACATACACAAAGTCACCAACTTGAAATTCAACAAATCTGTGCTTCTGATTGTAATACTTTTGCTGTCGATCATGAGCCGTTTTCAATCTTTATTTAATCAGACTGATCTTCTTACTAGTTTTTTCAACAAAAGTGGCACCCAGATCCTGTCTATCTCCAATCTCAGTCAAAGTCAAAGGAGTACGACACTTCCTGCCATACAGAGCCTCGTACGGTGCCATGCTAATACTGGACTGAAAACTGTTATTATAAGCAAACTCAATCAGCGGAATATGATCTTCCCAGCTTCCGCCAATATCCAAAACATAAAGCCTCAACAGATCTTCCAGCACCTGAATGGTCCTCTCAGACTGTCCGTCGGTCTGAGGATGAAAGGCTGTACTGAAATACAGTTTCGTACCCAAGCCTTGCTAAATGCCTTTCCAAAGTCTGGAAGTAAAGCGTCCATCTCGATAAGAAACAATCACTCGAGGCACACCGTGCAATCTAACTATCTCCTTCACATATATCTGTGCCAAACGATCCACCAGATCGGTCTGTCTGATCGGAAGAAAATGGGCGGACTTCGTCAATCGATCTACAACCACCCAAATAGCATCGTGCCCTTGTCTAGATCGAGGAAAACCCATCGCAAAATCCATCGTTACCTCCTCCCACTTCCACTCAGGGATAGGCAACGACTGCAGCAATCCACCTGGTCGCTGATGCTCTGCCTTCACCAACTGACAGGCTTCGCATCTCGACATAAACTCTGCCACATCCTTCTTCATTCCAGGCCACCAGAATAAAAGTTTCATATCAGCATACATCTTACCACTGCCTAGATGTACAATGTAGCCTGAATGGTGAGATTCGTATAGAATCTCCTGCCTCAAATTGCCAAACACAAATACCCACAACCTGTTCTTATAGAAAATAACACCAGAATCAGAAATTCGAAGTTCAGGAGTCTTACCAGATCCAATCTGAGCAATCAACTTCGAATAATCAGAATCTGACTTCTGGGCTTCCTGAATCCTTAGCTCCAAAGAAGACTGAATGTTCATCTGAGCCAAATCCAACTCACTGGAGGAAATCACCTCCAACTGCAAACGCTCCATATCTCGAATCAGGAATTCATCACAAGTAAGCTGCAAACCTGAGAGTCCAGAAGATTTCCTGCTCAGAGCGTCGGCTACCACATTAGCCTTCCCAGACTGATACTGAATAGTCAAATCATAGTCCTTGATTAACTCGAGCCATCTTCTCTGCCTCAAATTTAGATCCTTCTGAGTGAAAATGTACTTCAGGCTCTTATGATCAGTGAAAATCTCACATCTGACGCCATACAAGTAATGACGCCAAATCTTCAAAGCAAAAACAACTGCAGCCAACTCCAAATCGTGCGTCGGGTAATTCTTTTCATGTGGTTTCAACTGACTAGAAGCATAAGCAATTACCCTTCCATTCTGCATCAGCACACAGCCCAAACCTTTCAGTGAAGCATCACTGAACACCTAAAATCCTTCCGTACCTGACGGAAGTGCTAACACTGGAGCTGAAGTCAGACAATCCTTCAATCTCTGAAAACTAGCTTCACACTCCGGTGTCCAAACAAAAGCAACTGACTTCTAAGTCAGTCTCGTCAGAGGTGTCGAAATCTGTGAAAATCCCTTCACGAATTTCCTATAATATCCGGCCATGCCCAAGAAACTACGTACCTCAAATACCGTAGTCGGCCTTGGCCAATCAGCAACTGCCTGAATCTTTGGGGATCCACAGAAATACCTTCTCCGCTCATCACATGCCCCAGAAAAGAAATGCTCTTCAGCCAGAATTCACACTTGGTGAACTTGGCATACAGCTGATGCCGCCTCAAAGTCTCCAATACAATCCTCAAATATCTAGCATGATCATCCTCAGAAGTAGAATATACCAAAATATCGTCGATGAAGACGATCACAAACTATTCCAAAAACTCTCTGAATACTCGGTTCATCAAATCCATAAAAATCGCAGGCGCATTGGTTACCCCAAAAGGCATAACCAAGAACTCGTAGTGCCCGTTTCGAGTACTGAAAGCTGTCTTCACCACATCAGTTTCCTTCACCTTTACCTGATAGTATTCGGATCACAAATCAATCTTCGAAAATACCGAAGATCCGGAAAGCTGATCAAACAAGTCGTCAATCCGAGGCAAAGGATACTTGTTCTTGATCGTGACCTTGTTCAAATCTCAGTAATCCACACACATACGGAGTGTCCCATCCTTCTTCTTCACAAACAAAACAGGTGCTCCCCAGGGCGAAACACTAGGACGGACAAAACCTCTGTCAACCAACTCCTGAAGTTGAACTTTCAGCTCAGAAAGTTCTTTCGGTGCCATCCTGTACGGAGCTTTTGATATCGGAGCGGTACCCGGAAAAACATCGATAGAGAACTCCACATCTCTATCCGGAGGTAAACCAACCAACTCCTCCGGAAAAACATCAACAAACTCCCGTACCATAGGGATCTCAGAAACAGAACCAACCTCCAGGTTCAGATCCCGCACCGAAGCCAAAAAGACTGGGCATCCCTTCTTCCACATTCTGCTCACCTCCAACGTAGAAATCAGACTGAAGAGAACACCTCGTAATCCCTGAAATACAACTCTCTCTCCAGCCACAAGCAAACTCACTTGCTTCTTCAAACAGTCAATCTGAGCCTCGTACAGACTCAGCCAATCCATGCCCAAAATCACATCATACGACGAAATCGGCAACAGAATCAGACTTGATTTCCACTTCTTACCAGCAATGTCAATCTCACAAAAACAAAATTTGTGGGCAATCAAATCACTTCCAGCCGGCAAAATCACAGAAAGAGAAACCGGCAATAAAACTGAATCCAAACGCAAAAGCTCAAAACAGCGCTCGGACAGAAAAGAGTGACTAGCTCCAGAGTCAAACAAAATACGACAGGGCTGATCAGAAATGTAAATCGTACCTGTCACAACATCCGGAGCATCACGAGCCTCCTGCTGACTCAGGCTGTAAACCCGTGGCTGAACTGGAGCAGGAGCAGAAGCAACAGAACTACTCTGCTCCCTCTGAATAGTAGGTGGTCTCCGTGGTCCAGAACTAGTACTACCACCTCTCCCAGAAAATCCCTCAGGGCGCGGAGGAACAGTCCTCGGTCTTCCTGCTGCAAAACAGGCAGGTCTAACAGAGCCCTCAGGTCGGAACTCAGAACGTCGATCAAATCCAGCCTGTGGACACTCTGCAATCCTATGTCCAGGCTGACCACATCTGAAACACAGACCAGCCATCCTGTAGCACTGGCCATGGTGTCACCGTCCACAACTCTGGCACACAGGTGTCATACTGATAGATCCAGAACTCGTCGTACTGGTAGCAGTACCAAACGACCCTCCACTCTTCCTGGAATCAACAGATCCAGAACCAGCCACAAATCTCCTCTTCCCAGAGGAACCACTGCCAGAAGCCTCACCTCCAAATCTCTTCCTACTCACAGTCCAACGCTGCTGAGTAGCTGTCATGTCATTCTCTATCAGACGAGCTCGCTCTACAAGCTCAAAAAAATCAGTAATTCGGAACGGTATCAGGGGCTGCCTCAAAGTATCTCGTAATCCCCTCAAAAATCTGTAGCACCTCTCAGCAGAAGTACTAACCAGCTGCGGAGCATACCTGGCTAAGGCAGTAAACTCAGCCTCGTACTGCATCACCGGCTTACTCCCCTGAACAAGTCTCAGAAAATTCTCCTGCATCTGCTGTCGTGCAGAAGGGGAACAAACCAGTCTCGAAACACCTCAGTAAATTCTTCCAAGGAAATCAAAGAGTTCAGTCTCCCCTGAAATCTGGCTGCCTACTGGCCTTCCCACCAGTGCTCAGCCTCTCCATCCAACAAAAATATAGCCAAAGGAACCTTCCTATCTGACGAACACTGCATTCCGTCGAAGGTCTTTTCCAATCTCCTCAGCCACTCTTCGGCTGCTCTGGGCTCAACAGCGCCCTCAAATCTCGGAGGTTTCAACCTCAGAAATAGCTGCAAATGTCTATCAATATCATCAGATCTGACAGTAACAGCTCTGCTCTGAGTCTCGCTCATCATCTGAGCAACAAGCGTAGCAAACTGAGATAATGTATCTGCACCGGCCACTGGGGCTGTACTCCCCACTGGTGCTGCCTGACTAGCACTCTGCCCGTCTGCCATGTCTGGGTCTGGCTGATCCATACAAAAAATCCAAAATCCAGAAAACTATCACAAAAACACACAATAAAAAGCCAAACAAACCAAAACTACCCCCAGACAGACTCACTGATCACTTCCTATAGCTCTGTCTTACACAATCCCCAAAATTTCACAACCAATGCTTTGATACCACTTAAGTTTGTCACGAGCCGACCCGATCCGGGACGGCTCCCGCTCGCACCGGGTCGCGACGCGGAATGATAAACGAACCGACTGACCAGGATCTGGTTATGGAATTTGGTTCGGAACTGAATCTTTCAAATATTCAACTCAAACAAACACACAGACACAGAGCTACTATGAATCATCAAACACAGCAGAACAAAACATCTATTTTCTTTTCCTCAAAACAATCATCTACAAATACAGTGCATGGCTTTTGAACAAAAAGAAAAACAGAATAGAAAAATCATGACTGTACAAAAATCAAAAGGTACAAACAATACCTATACTAATCAGACTCTGAAATCTATTCCTGGACTTCCTTCCCTCTCCTAGAACCTGAAAACCACCAGAAAACAAGAGTGAGCTCAACAGCTCAGCAAAGCAACAAACCTCCAATCAAAACTCTCAGAATCCAAAACCAAACATCTCAGACAAATCCGTACAGAAATCAGAACAGAATCAAATCAGAACTTATACGGACATATATCAAATCAGAATCAGAGTCGTACAGATCAGATCAATCAGAATACAAATCAGAACAGATTAATCACCAGAGTCAGAATCGTACATAAATCAGAAATTCAGATCATATCAGAACAGAACATCAAATCAAATAGAACTGAACATATCAGACATGTCACATCAACAGAATCAAAAATCAGAATTTGCAGATCATATCGTATCAGAATCAGAATTGCTTACAGAACAGATACAGAAATAAGAATCAGATCAAATCAGATATCAGATATTAAATATATATTTAATAGCTAAATTTCCTGACACTAACTGAATCTCTTTGGATTCAGGCCCCTTATAACTCCCTTTTGTGCTTACGGCACCAGAACATATATGCTTATATGCTCACAGCATCAGAACAGATGTGCTTATAGCACCAGAACAGAATTCATCGGATCCGGAACAGAACAGATTTCAGAATTTCTGATTGAGCTCATTTCAGATTTCTCAGACACTAACTGAATCTCATAGGATTCAGACCCCTTATAACTCCCTTTTTATAGCATATACAGATAGCATATCAATTCAGAAGAAATCCGGACAAATCAGAAATCAGACAAAAATCGGGCAGCATAACGGCAGTATACGGAATTTACACAAATTTTCCTGAAAAATACAAATTACCAAATTCGCACAGAATGTAGATAATCACATTTCAGAACATTTATTCTACTGCACAGATAATTTCCAACTTCACAGAAAAATGCAGTCAACTAAAAACACCGCCGAATCAAAAATACCCGGACAAAAATCTTTGAAAAATAACCAAAATGTGCACACCCGGCACGTCAACAATATACAGAAAGTTACGCGGTAAAAATTGAACCGATCAAAAGATACGGACGAAAATCATTAACGGAAATGAAATTCGGACAGAATATACCGCCAAACACGACAGTTCTGAAAATTGAGAAAGGCGGAATGTGCCTTACCTTGCGTACAGCAATATCCTGAACAGTCTCCTCAGACGAAAACGGCTCCGCGTCACCCGAAAATCAACTTTTCCAAATTTGCCCTCGACTTTCTCTCTCCTCGGCTGATATTTTCGTTTTTATAAATTTTCTCTCTCCTCAAAATGACTTGAAATCAGCTTTATAAAACTCAGATCGGCCCGGCCGATCTCCAGATCGTCCCAGGATGATCAGACCAAAAGTGATCGTCCTGGACGGTTCCCTGGACTATTCTCAGGCCGATATTTTCTATAGTGCCGATCGGCCTGGACGATGTCCTCAATCGGCCCGAACGATGTGTACAGAAAATCACCTGGAGCAAAACTGGGCAATTCTGGAACAAAATATCAACTGATCGTCCCAGGACGATCCAGATCGTCCTGGACGATCCTGGAGCAGATTTTTGATATTACAGCTGTTTCCTTTAATGGTCATGCCGTAGAGTCGTGTTCGATCTTCCTGGAGCAGCCTATCGAGGCGGTCCATGTTGCCCGCTCTCACGGCTGAGAGGAAGCTTGGGTGCATTCTCGTGGCCATGTGAGGGGTGAGCGGATGAGCAACTGTTTTCTTACCATCCCATCCCATGTGCTTTATAGCATTGCAGATAGGCTCGTGTGGGATGGCTCGAACAAAGGTCAGATGGGTTTAGGGCATCTCCAACCAAAAAAACTAATTTTTCACTCCAAAATAAAGTAAAATTTCAAAATGCAGTAATTCATTCCAATAGAATTCTATTTCTTTCTCTTTCGCACGCTTCTTCATGTCATTGTGAAGGTAATCATCTTGGACAGGGTAGAACTTACCAGAGTGAAAACTGAAATAGATAATCGCAAAAATATCTCTGAGCTCTGCTAGGGTTTGGCTTGCTTTGAGTTTCCCTGGCCGCCACCTCCCTTCCCACGGGGATGATCTCCCCTGGGATGTCATCTCTCCCTCATCCTCCGCACAATCCACCCTCCTCCTCCTCTACTCTCCTTCTTAGAGACTGGAAGAGCCTCATCGCCTCCCAACCGCTTGTCTCAAATGACTTTACTTCCTCGATCTCTCACTTCCCCACTGAGAATGCTACAGCTCATTTCACATCCGCTCAGTTTAACGTCGGAGCCCCTGAATGGTCCCTCTCCCTGGTCGGCTACTCCATTGGTAGACGTCCATACTATGAAGCCTTGCTTACTACAATCAAAAAAGCATGGAACTTGAAAGGATCCCTCTCTTTGCTTACCTTAGATGACGGCTTCTTTCTTCTCAAGTTCAACAACCGCGAAGACTATGACATGGCTTGGTCTGGTGGCCCATGGTTCTTTTTCGGAAAGCCCTTCATTTTGCAGAAGTGGACTCCGGACTTCATCCCTGTTCGTGAGAAGTTTCCTTCGATCCCCCTCTGGATCAAAATCAAAAATTTCCCGCTCTCCTGCTGGACGCCGGAGGGCATCTCCAAGATTGCGAGCTGCGTCAGCATCCCGCTCGCGGTTGATGCTCTCACTGCGGCCAAAACGAGACTCACCTTCGCCCGGGTATGTGTCCAGGTGAGTAGTGCTTCGCCTTTGCCGGATGTGATTTACTACACCGTGGATGACAAAATGTTTCCTCTCACTGTGTTATACGACTGGAAGCCTTCTCATTGCTCCTTCTGTAACTCCATCATGCATTCTCCTAATACTTGCCCTAAAAATCCTACCCCTCAGCCCACTAAGACCAGCCAAAATCGTGGCAGAAGCACCAGCCGCAAACCCAGGAAGTTACCCCCGAGGCTGAACATTCCTAAGCCGCCCAGCTCTACTACCTTTCAGCCACAACCTCCTCCACCTTCTACCTCTCTTTCAACAGACCCTCCTACCGCTAAGGCTGTTGAAATAGCCACTCTTTTACCTAACCTTAATTCGCCTTCTGAGGACTTCATTCCACCCTCACCTACCACCATTATTATCCCCTCACCCACTCTGCATACTTCCCCACCTGTCCCAATAAAAAACAAATTTGACGCCCTTATTGACCAAGACCACTTACCAGAGTCCTCCTCTGCCCAGTTAGACTCCCATCCTTCTTCTTCTTCCACCCAACGTGACCAACCGGATAAACCACCTGACTCCACCAAAAAATCCAATACCGCCAGCAATAGCCAACCTAATCCACAAAATGTAGCTTCCACTTCCACAGCCAAGTCCACAAGAGCCAAATCGGCCAAAAGGCCACCACCCCCACCTCAAAATCCCAATGACCAGGTTCCCCCTCATGGCGTCCTGGAACACCCGTGGGTTCAACAGCCCTGACAAGGTTTTTTGCTGTAAAAATTTAGTTAAAAACTATAACCTGGACTTGCTTTTCCTTTTGGAAACAAGAATTACCCCTCCTTCTCATGACAACCTCTGGTTCAATTCTACACATTCAGTGTTTCCCACTGAAGGCTCTTTCGTTAATTTTGAATTAGCTTCCCCTGGTCGTATATGGATTAAATGGAACTCTTCTACTGTGAGTGTCAAGCCTGCCTTTACTTCAAGCCAGTTAATTCATGGCTCGGTTTTCTCTGGTGATGTGGAAGTTTACTGTGTTTCTGTTGTTTATGCTTCGAATTCTTTGGAAGAAAGGCTCACACTTTGGAAGGATCTTACCGACATTGCCTCTGGTATTTTGATCCCCTAGATTATTCTAGGGGACTTTAACTGCTGTAGGTCTTCTAATGAGAAAGCGGGAGGTTCTTTACTCCCGATTAGCAAAGTGGCTGACTTTAACAATCTGATTTTTAATATTGCTGTTCATGATCTTTCTTCTATTGGCCACTACTTCACTTGGTTTAACCAAAGAATTGACAACCCGATACACATTAAACTTGACCGGATGTTAGTCAATGACTGCTGGCTTGGGAATTTTCCCTCCTCCTTCTACATTGTGGACAATCCTCAGATTTCAGATCACTCTCCTATCATTTTGCAAATTGATCTTAACAAACACAAGAAGCACCAGTTTCTTTTTAAGAATTATTGGTTGTCTAACTCTGAATTTTGGGACACTCTTATTCAGGTTTTTTCTCAAAGATTTCACAGCAGTCCGATTTATGCTTTTTTCCAAAAGCTCAAGACTCTCAAGATCAGTATCAAATCCAAAAATTGGGTTTCTTCCAATAACCTCCTCTATGATATTTCTGAACTCACTGCTTCTCAAAACTCCTTTCTTAGTCAAATTCAGGCTAATCCTCTTGATCCTGACCTCAATTTGGCTCTTAAAGACATTAACCACAAGCTTGCGGTTAAAAATTCTGACTGGTCCTCTTGGATTATTCAAAGGGCAAAAGCTAAACGGCTTTCGAATGGGGAGGATGATTTAAAGTTTTTATATTCCAGGATCAATGTTAGACAAAACTCAAATCAGATCAAATGCATTACCACTAATGAGGGGACATTCTCCAATCCTGTTGATATTAACAAAGCCATTGTTAATCATTTTCATAAGCTTTTCAACACGGCTCCCCCTCAGAACACTACTAGCTGGAACACTCCTATTCATAGACAGCTTCCACCCAGCTTCATTCCTCTCTTGGTTGCTCCGGTCACTGTGGATGAGATTAAAAATGTTGTCTTCTCTTCTCCCACTTGCTCAGCCCCTGGCCCGGATGGCTATACATTTGAATTTTATAAATCAACTTGGAACATTACTGGTAGACAACTCTGTGAGGCTGTGATATCTTTCTTTTCCACTGCTTCTATGCCCAAGCAAGCTAAAGCTACAGCTATTGCCCTTATCCCCAAAAGACCTCATGCTCAAGATATTGTGGATTACAGGCCTATATCCCTTTGCAATACTTTTTATAAGATTATTGCCAAAATCCTTGTCAATCAAATGAAAGATGTTATGCCCTTTATCATACATCCTAGCCAGTCTGGTTTCATCAAAGACAGAATCATTTCTGACAACATTCTTTTAGCGGCTGAGCTTTTCAAAGATTTCAACTCTAATCACAAGCAGCAATACTTTTGTGCCAAATTTGACATTCACAAGGCTTTTGACACTAGATCTAGGAAATTCTTGATTGATCGTTTGCTGGCTATTGGATTTCCTGATAAGTTTGTCTCCTGGATTTATGGCTGTATTGCTGATGTTCACTTCTCTGTATCTATCAATGGGGGGCTTGAGGGCTACTTTGCTTCCTCTTCGGGTCTCAAACAAGGTTGCCCGTTATCCCCTTACCTTTTTTGCATCACCATGGACAGTTTATCCTCTCTCTTTGAAGAGGCCAGTCTCAACAATACTTTTCTGGGCTTGAATGCTGGTAACACTTCTGTTTCTCATCTCCTTTACGCTGATGATCTTTTAGTGTTTGCTGATGCCACTCGGGACAATGCTCATTGCTTGAATTCCATTCTTGATGGCTTCTTTATTTTCTCGGGTCTTCGGGTTAACAGCAACAAGAGCAAAATTGTTTTAATTCTCTAAGAACTCTAGTCAGGAGCAGGCTGTTAGTAACATTTTGAATATTCCTATCTCTTCAAACCCGATTAAATACCTGGGCATTCCTATCTTTTATAGGAAGTTGAAAATTGGTGACTTTCAACCACTTATGCATAAAATTACAATTTCCCTGGATGGTTGGAAGGCGAGGTCCCTTTCTATGGCTGGTAGACTTCAATACCTTAAATACACCATCAACAACATTTTGCTCTATTGGGTTCGTGGCACCCTGATACCCAAAACCTGTATTAAAAAGCTTAAAAGTCTCTGCTCCAGGTTTCTTTTTTATGGGGATATCCAAAAACGTAAAATGCATTTGATATCCTGGAAGGATACCTGCAAACCTAAGATTTATGGCGGGCTGAGCATTCCATCTATTGAATCTCTATACTATGCCTGTGGATGCACTGTTATATGGCGTTTTTATAGCTCCAAAAGCTTCCTTTTTTGTTGGTGGAAAGAAAAATATGGGTCTTTTTGGAACTCCCAGATTACCAAATGCACTATCTATTGGAAAAATTTATGTGATGTGGCCAAGAGTTTTTTGCACTCTTTGAATTTCAAAATCATTACTTCAAGTAAACTTTCTTTTTATTGGGACCCTTGGTGTCTTGGGCGCTCGGTGGCTGACCGTCTTAAGCAGGATAATCTTGAATTTCTTATTAACAATTCAAATGCGGTTGCTGGCAGTTTTATTTCTAATGGCACTTGGTCCCTGCCTGCTTCTCTTCCTGCTCACTTAGCTGATATGATTCTTTCTATCCCTATTACTGATGAGCTGGTTGATTGCTGTTGGGCTAAATCTGTTAAGCCTTCTTTCAAAACTTTTCTTAACGAATTCTATCTGGATAATGAAAAGGTTAACTGGTTTAATTTCGTTTGGCATAAGCACAACTCTCTTAGATTTTCTATCTATTCCTGGATGGCTTTTAGAGAGGGTCTCAAAACTGCTTCAAATCTTGTGGCTAGGGGTCTTTCGGTTGGCACTTCCTGCACCTTTTGCAATTCTAATTTTGAGACCCAGAATCACCTGTTTTTTGAATGTGATTTCACTTTAAGTATTTTGCTGAGATTCTTGCCGAGAATGCAATCCATGCTGTTTAGGCCCAATTTGTGGTAAGTTTATAGTGATATTGAGGAGCTGAATGTTTCTAACAATATGAAAAATTACTATTTCCTATCTATCTCTGCTATTGTTTATTTCATTTGGAGATCCAGGAATGACAAACTATTTGGTAATTGCTCTAAAAGTGTATCTGCCATCACTTCTAAGATTAACAGGGCTGTTTATCTCAAGATTCATAGGAAAAAATGCTTTCAAGATATGCTCACTTGATCTTTGCCTATGCTGTGGAAGGTATTTTGGTGCCCCTTGGCCGGCTTCTTCGAGCAACCAGGGACTGGCTGGATGTTTTGAAGGACTATGATGATTGCAATCTTTTTTATCCCCTCGGATGGCCGGTCGCTGCTGTTCTTTCTTTTTGGCAACCAGGGGAATTTTGGCTGCTCGGGAGCTCTCTTGCTGATTGCTTATCTGAGTCCTTTTTGCTTTACTATTTTCATTTCTTACTTGTATTTTAATTGTTACTTTTCTTAAGCAGCAAGTACTGATAGGGTTTTGACAATTGCTTCATATTTTTATGTAAGCTTTTGTTTTTCTTACCTGTAACTTTTTATATCAATGAATTGGGTTGATGCCCCAAATATTCCAAAAAAAAAAAAAGGTAATCATCTTTATCCTCTTTTGGCGCACTTCTTCGACAAACCCCGCAACATAAAAAATTGACGTAGATGAACAACCTGCCTAATTTTGACTTACGATTTAGCTTTCAAATGGAGCGAATAGCGGTCACTTACCACAAATTTGAATGGAGTCGATGACAGAGGACATACCAATTCAGTAGGAAATGGGGAATACCTAATTTCTTATGCAACACGGTTTCTTTTTTTTGGGAAAGATTGGGCAAAACCCCTATATTTCAAAAGAAATAAAAGTTACAATGAAATAAGTAAACAGCCAAAAGAAAAACTCCTCCACAATAGCGACAAACAAAAGCTATGAGGAGCAACTATAAAAAAGAGCAAAAATACAGTATAAGCCAAAAAAGAAATATCTTGAACCAAAAATGGTAGTTACATCTTTCAACATCAGCAAAAAAGTCACAGCAACCCAAATTTGACTCCAGAGATGCACATCAGGGAGACACCAGCAAACCATTCCAAGCAAAGCCCTGCAAGGAAGAGAGAAAGAAAATACCAGCTCCCGATGCCAGGAGACTGGACTCAGAGTAGAGATAGTGTCCCTGGTTGCCCAAAGACCCTCCGAGGTACACACATTGGGGAGCATCATCATCGTCCAGTCCCCAAAAACCCCAGGCCAATCGAAGGGACAGGAACCAAAAAGTAACAACCAATTACAGTTTATCCAGCAAAACTTCAGCATTTTTCCATTTCAACAACTTCTCAAACATTACTCTTTTAATGCTCAGCAAAACAGTGGTAAAACATTGAATTTGACCACTAAATCTTCTACAATTCCTTTCTTTCCAGATAAAATAAATACTGCAGCAAACCGCCAACTTATAAAAGTTCAAATCAGACACATTAGCACCGAATTTAGCATTCATCCAGTCGTATAATTGCAATATAGTTGGTCTGAGAAGAAAAATATCAACCCCAGGGATTAAGCGTCTTAAGATGGAAAAAGAGTAAGAGCAGTCAAAGAAAATATGGTTAACAGATTCATCACCATTGTTGCAAAGACTACAGGATTTGGGAACCAGAATCTGCCTAATTCTTAAAGCATCCGCAGTCTTCAGACCATCCCGTAAAGCTAGCCACACGAAAACAGCATGCTTGAGAACATGCTTTTTATGCCAGACGAGTTTATACCAATAGCAATCACTGTAATCATTGTAGAATTCTTTGATAAAAAGCTTAAAATGAAAGCAATTTTTATCATTCCATAGCAAACTAGGCCCCTCACCCTCCTCAATACTGACTTGGCCCAGAGTCTGATGATACAGAGGTGGAATAACCCCATTAAAATCCCAACCGTTCACAGAAATAATGTTATTCAACATTATATCCGGCAAACCATAGTTATCCACCATACCACATAAATTCCCCAGCGTAGAATTAAAGCACCAGTGATCCCACTTAAGAGAAATGGGAGAATTTTTATAAATTCTAAACTGAAAAGAAGATTTAACACTTATAGCAGTGCAGCAAATAGATTTCCACAGTTTAGAAGCAGCAAAGGGAGGGGGTTTCCAAGGTGAACAATACTTGGCCAACAGCCAGCAAGCTAGGGGAGAAGCAGTATTATACATTTTTAAAATAACAGAGCAGTTGAATGCAAACTGCATAGCATTAATAGAATAAATCCCCAAACCACCTTTGTCTTTAGGTAAACAAATTTTATCCCAAGAAACCATGTGTAGCTTCTTATCAGAGATTGAGTTGCCAAAAAACAAAAATCTAGAGCACACTTTCTTGAAAACCTTGTGAACAGATTTAGGTATTATCGACCCCCTAATCCAGTATGCAATAGTGTTTTGAATAGTGAACTTGAGGAATTGAAGTCTGCCCGCAAGAGATAGAAGATTTGCTTTCCAACCATTAAGTTTTAAGTTAATACTATCTAACAAAGGCAGATAATCAGCAACATTGAGCCTATAAAAGGATAGAGGAATCCCCAAGTATGTGATCTTTGAAACAATGGCGTGAATGGAAAGCAAATGACAGACCTCCAGCTTATTAATCACATGCTTAGGGAACATAATTGAGCATTTATCATGATTAATAAAAAGACCAGAGGAATTAGCAAAATCATTCAGAACAGAGGCAAGAATAAGACAATTCTCTCTAGTAGCCTCACCAAATATTAAGACATCATCTGCATACAGGAGATGAGAGAGCTTAAAATTCCCATAGGAGATACCTTTAAAACCTCTTCCATCCAGCAAGTTAGAAAAGGCATCCATCACAATACAAAAAAGGTAGGGGCTAAGAGGACACCCCTGCCTCAGACCAGCAGTAGAAGGAAAAAAACCTTCAAGAGCCCCATTTAAGATAATAGAGAAGTTGACATCAGAGACACAGGCCTTAACCCAATTAATAAAAGTAGACGGAAAACCTTTTTGACTAAGTCTAGCAATAAGGAAATCCTGGGAGACAGAATCAAAAGCTTTCTTTATATCCAGCTTGGCACAAAAAATTTTTTCCCCACCACTTTTACCAGCATGAAATAAAATATCATTAGCAAGAAGAATGTTGTCAGTAGACACCCTGGAATTCACAAACCCTGCTTGATTATCTTTAACAATCTGGTTCATATACGGCTTGATCCTAGAAGCCATAGTTTTGGCAATGATTTTGTAAAGCACATTACACAATGCAATCGGCCTATAATCAGAAATATTAGACGCATTTTTCTTCTTAGGAACAATAGCTAACGCAGTAGCCTTAACACCTCTAGGAAGATAACCTTTTATGAAAAAAGATCTTATGGCCCTACAGACAAAAGGACCCAGAATGTGCCACCCAGTTTTATAGAAGTGAAAGTTTATACCGTCAGGACCCGGGGCTGACTTGGAAGAACCAGAGAAAACAGCTTGTTTAATTTCACCATCAGTCACAAAAGAGGTAAGAGATAATGCCTGATCAGCAGCCAAGACATTCCCCACAGGGAAAATAGCCATATCCTTATTTCTAGAAGGGATAGGATTATAAAGATCTTGATAGTAATTGATGATAGTTGCAGTAACAGCCAAAATAGAAGATTGAGAATCAGTGTTGAGCAGATTAACAACCGATTTCTTACTCCCCATTCTAATTCTAATTTTTGCATAGAGGAATTTAAGATCATCTTCACCATGTTTCAACCAATTAACTTTGGCCCTTTGGATTATCCAGGAAGCTTGCAAAGACATAAACTCAGCCAACTTGATGTTATTCTCCTTATAAGATTGATTCAAATGCAAGCTGGATGGATCAGAATGGAGAGACTCCAACATAGATTGTTGAGAAGCATGAAGGTGTTCAATATGTCTGCTAACACAAGAGGAAGAAGCCCACGGCTGGACTTTAATTTTCTGTTTGAGACTTCTCAGAGAGTTACAAAGATTAATAAGAGGATTTCCCGAATGCGGCAGGAAAAGGTTCTCAACAAGGAGAGACCAGTATTCATCTAACTTAGTCCAATAGTTCTTGAATAAAAACCTGTGCTTTGACTGTTTATGAGTACCAGACAACAGAAGAGTCGGGGAATGATCTGAACAAGAAGGACTCTGAAAAGAACAGAAGGAGTCAGGGTAGGAATTCAACCAGGAATCATTTACCAATACCCTATCAAGTTTGATATGAATTGGATTGTCTTGACGTTGATTAAACCAAGTGTATTTACACCCAATCGAATGCAGATCCAAAAGACAATTGTTAAAAATCATAGAGTTGAAATCTAACAAGGCAGCCTGATTAATATCAGTACCGCCCAGCTTCTCATAGGCGTACCTACAACAGTTAAAATCACCAATAATAGCCCACGGAATTTGAGAAGCAGGGGCAACCAATTAAATCGATGTCATTCCACAGAGCTTTACGTTCCTGACTACTGTTAGAAGCATACACAGCAGAAAGTTGAAAGGAGGTAAAAGAAGAACCAGTAACAAGACCAGAAATCATTTGGGAAGAAAAGGAATTTGGAGTAAAGTTAACTTTAGTTGGATCCCACTTTATTCAAATTCTCCCAGAAACCGCATAATCAAAATTGTGGCAACTAGATTCATTCTGAAAGAGGGAGTGAGAAGACTCAAAGAACTGATCAGTTAAGGATTGCGAATGAATCCTGTTTTCCAGAACACAAACCAAATCTAGTTTGAAAGAATCCACAAGACGCTTAAAGCATAAAACCTTATCAGGACGGTTAAAACCCCTGATATTCCACGCCGCAAGGTGTGGAGAAGTCATTTGGACCTGGAAGATTTTTGGGTTTTTTTGACCTGCTTACCCTTAGCAGTTTTTTTAGAAGCAGGACTAGCCTGATTGGTTTGAGACTTACTACCCACTGTTTTTTGGAGATCACCTGCTCCTTCCGCCTTATCAGTGAAAGAGTTTTCCTCATACTCTTCATTAACATATGTCTGCAACTGAGACTCAGACTCAATATTGAGTGCATCAAATCTGTTGGGTGAGACAATAGCTTTAGGCGCAGAATTAATAATGGGAGGGAGAGAGCTAGTGGAGGAAGAAGCAGCTTCATTGGGAGAGTTTAGATTAGGGATCCCAACCCCGACTCCCACCTTATCAGACTGAGACGCAGTAACATTAGGAACTAGGATAAGTTCTTTCGAAGAGGTAGCCAAATTGAAAGGAGGCGGAGAGTGAGGCTGATAGTGTAGATCTTTACCTATCACATTAGAAACACTCTGGTCTATAAGAGAACCACCAGTAGAAGCAATCAGAGGAAGAGAAGAAATTTCTTGCTCAGCAGGCCGAATTACTGTGTGTTGATTTTTGGAATGGTTGCGATTTTTGGGCCTCCTACTAAAGCTTCTACCACGATTCTCCACATTATCATTATTCATAACCACATCAGGCTTAGACGGACAAGAGGAGGAGAAGTGCATTAGAGACTTACAGTGAGAACAGGGATAAGGTCTCCATTCATATTGTACCTTCAAGCACACAACATCCCCATCAAGAGAAACCTTGATCTCCTCAGGATAGGAAGCCGTGCAATCCACCAGAACGCAGACACGCGCAAAGGTAAGTCGAGACTTCTGCTCCGTAAGACTGTCAGCAGCAATAGGCACCCCTATCTTACTAGCAATCCTAGAAATCCCTTCCGAGTTCCAGCATGCAAGCGGTAAATCATGGATTTTGACCCAAATAGGAACAGTCTTGAAATCTTCCTTCAAAGGTTTGAACTTGGGGTGCCATTTCTGCAACACGAATGGCTTCCCTAACAGGAACCATACACCCCTGGACCAAACCATTTCCAGATCTTCATTACAAGAAAAACGTAGAAGGAAAAAACCCTCACTTAAGGATAGGAGCTGCACCGAACCTATCAAGCTCCATGTCTTCTTAATGGCCCCAAGTAAAGCTTCGTAGAAAGGTCTCCTACCTATCGAGTAGCCAACCAAACAAAGTTTCCAGTCATCACCCCCTTGAAGAAGCTTCTCCTCAGAAAAAGGGATAACATCAGGCTCCTCAGGAAAGTGAGAGAAGTTGAAAGCTTTGGGAGAGTCTTTTACAGAAGTAAAAACATTAGACCAGTCTCTCGGAACAGAGGAGACCTTCCCTCCAGCAGAAGAACCGAGCGGAGGAAAAGCAGAAGATGGAAAAGCAGAATCCATCGAAAAGAGGAGGAAAAATCCTCCGGCCTCGCCGGAGGAAGAGAGAAGAAGAGAGATCAGAAGAGCGCTAGAGGAGGAGCTGAAACCCTAGCCGCCGCTCTCAATCTGATATAGAAATCTCTTTTGCTGGTGGAAAAAATTCGGTCCTATGCAACACGGTTTCAATTGAATCCGTACAGCCGCCCTATTTTTTATATTATAATTAATTAGTAATTTTCCGTGCAATCATATGCACAAATAATTGCACCCAACCTTTTCTTGGAACCTTCCTAATGCCTCTATACTTTAATAAATAAATAATATTATTAATGATAGCTCATTCAACTCACAATTAAAAAAAAAAAATTATAGTACATATAATTGATGCAATTATTTGTGCATGATTTGCCATATAGCGTTGCAGGTTGACCTATGGTCTTCTTTCAGGAAAAATTATACATGCAGTGTCTGAACATGTTCATAGGTCGATTCGGACGCACCACATCATCCAATGTATAATGCATTGGATGATGGCATTTCCGAATTAGCCTCGGGACCCTTAGCCTCAGGACCCATTAGGACACTACACATAATAATCTCTTTCTTTGGAGTCCAATCATCCAAGTTGAAGATTCTATATGACATATTTAAAAAAATAACAAATAAATTAATTATAAAATAATTAATTTTATTATTTATTATTTATTATTTATTGGCAATACTTTCAAACTTAACATTGAAATTTTGATGAAATTTAATTTTAAAATTCCTAAAATATTATATGTTTAATGTATAATATTTTTATGAACTTTTAATTCGGCTTTAAATACTAGGCCTTTCTTAATTGTGTGATTGGATAATAATTTTTTTGAATTTCCTCAATTTAAGTCTTTTTTTCGTTGTGAGAAAAAAGCATTTTAGAAATATTGTATATTTGTTATGCATGCTTAATGATTTTATTATGATAGTTGCCTCTTAGACTGATTGAATTTTTTCTATTTTTAGTGGCTTTTTAAATAATTATAAAATAAATTTTGCTTTAGAAATAGTTAAATGTTTTTTATGTTTATAACTAAAAAACCTTCATAAAAATATTATGCATTAAAAATAATAAAACATTTTGTAAATTTTTAACGTGTAATTTTTAAAAAATATTTATTTATTTTTCATGCATATAATATTTTAAAGAATTTTTTGAATAAATTTTATCAAAATTTCAATACAAAATTTAAATACAAAATTTGATCAAAATTTCAATACAAATATTGAAATTATTAAAAATAATAACAAATATTAAAAATAAATTTTAGGAATTTTTTTCTTAGTGTTATTTAAGAAAATAGGCCCATGGGAGGGGAGAGAGGATAGGGAGAGAGAAAGAGAGAGATTGCAGAAGTCAAGTCTTCCAGCAGGAAGGTTCGAAGAAAGCTAGGATGTATTTTCACAGCCATTGGAGTTGAGAGCGACTGTTTCTTCTTACCATACCTTATGCTTAATTTTTTATTGGTGTTGTTGAGCATTGGTTGAGATCTAAGATGGGCAAATTTTAGAAAGAAACATGTTTAAAATATCATTATATAAAAGGAGTAGATTAACAAAAAATTTAAAAAGAAGCATATATGTTTAACAATTTGACGCATTTAGAATGTGTCAAATACTTATGCCCATTTTAAATGCACCAACCTAATTGACGTATTCGTCAAGATAGAGAAAGAGAGAGAGGGAGGGTAGATGACGGATATAGAGAAAGAGAGAGAGAGAGAGAGAGCGGGCACGAAGAGACAGAGAGAGAGAGGGAAAAGCTGAACGAAGAGAGAGATGACAAGAGAGAGGGAGAGCGGGTGGATGCAGAGAGAGTAAATATTTAATATAAGAGAATTAAAGCTTCCTCCGTGTCATAGCTGGTGGCAACCTTTGGTGATGTCTTTGCCTTATTGGATGGTCTTTTGCGTGGCTTGGGGGGGCTGGGAGCCTCGGCCTTTACTGAGCCTCGCTTGGAGTGCTCCTATTTTTTGATGTTTCTTTTTGGTCTCTTTGGGCTTTTGGTCACTATTTTTTGTAATCCTTTCTCTATTTATATAATGTTTTTTTTTTGGGTTAAAAAAAGGCTTCCAGGAAGAGAGAGTTAAATATTAATTAAAATAATAGTTAAACTAATATTTAATTAATAATAATTAAAATATTAAAATATTTAAGTTATATTTATAATACTAATTAATATATAAATATTTAATTATTATTTAAGTAATATTTATAATACTAATTATTATTTAAATATTAGTATAAATATATATTTAAATATTAATTACTTAAGTAATATTTATAATACATTCTAAACTTTAAATATTTAATTGTCTGGAATTTGATTAAAAAAATTTAAAATAATAACAAATATTTAAGAATAAAGAGATTCTTTCAAATTTGAAATTTGTATAAATTTGATAATTTAGATAACACAATAGTAAAAAAAAATTATTATATATATATAGAACTAAAGTATCTCTCTCGATTGCTATTTGAAAAATTAAAAAAAATATGTTGCGTATAAATAATCAAAATACAAAAATTACAAAATAAAATTAATATATCTTTAAATATATATATAAGGCTTGTAATTTAGGTAAACTTTTTATATATCAACATGCTCGAAATAAAAATAGAATTTAATGAAAATGGAGTAAATGTTAAGGCAAAAAATAATGCTTACATTTTTACAAAAATTGTGTGTATTATAGATGAAATCATGAAGAATAAATTAAGGAGTGATTATATTAGAGGAATGATTTGGCATTTATTGAAGATAACGTAGTAAAAAATAAATTTAGGTGGCTTTAAAAATATAATGATGAGTAGAAAATGCACCTATTATATGTGTAGGCTAAATTACTTATGAAGAATTAGGACGAAAAATGGCAGACTTTAGGTATTCTAAATAAATTTGGTTCAAAATGATTTGTGAAAATAAGTTTAGCACATTATACAACTGTTAACATGAATGAATAAAAAATGAGAATTCATAAATCCAATCCCAAATATTTGTTGGCTCTAGAAAAATGGCAAGAGTGCGTGAATCCCGCTTTGCAGCTGTAGGATTCCATTTCCCTTAAGTCAGATTGAAGTTAACCAGATTTTCCCTACGGATAGTGTCAGGGTTTATAGATCTGGGGTTCGCAAGCACTCATAGTTAATTACCCCTCTTACTATGTAAGAGAGAACTCTCGATTAAGGATAAATAAATTTTAGATATTTTTAGTCTCAATTGTGGGGAAGATGAAGGTAAACCTGATCAAGATCCCATGGTTCCGTCGTCCCGGGTATACCGTAGATTTCAGTCTACCAACACTAACAATCATTGACCGTAGTGTCCAGGGAATCTGATTAGCAGCCATGGGTTGCCTTCTCTCAGGGATCCCGAGTAGACTGAAGTGGCTAGATGTTGATTTTAGTTTTAATTTAATTTGAGTTGGGGCTTACTACTTCTTTAGAAGTTACCCGTTAATTTGTTTAGTTTGGGGCTTACGACTCCATTAGGAGTTGCCCGAATAATTTGTTTAGTTTGGGGCTTACGGCTCCAATTAGGAGTTGCCCGGAGAATTTTGGTTGTATAGGTCTTATAACTTCCTTAGAAGTTGCCTAACGGTGGGTCTTACGACCTAGCCCTGTAAGCTAAGCGGCCCGAGTTGTGGGTCTTACAACCTAGTCCTTTTAGACTAGGATGCCCGAGAATTTTAATTATTTGGGTTGGACTTATGACTTCTATTATGAAGTAGCCTGAAAAGCGAGTCTTATAACTTAATCGTTTAGACTAAGATGCCCATAGGTTTAAATTTGATTGTTTGAGGTTTAGGATCATTGCTATTTATTTTTATAATTTTCCTAAAACGTGGGGGCTTACGACTTCATATAGAAGTTGCCCGATAGCGGGTCTTACAACCTAATCCTATAGATTATGATGCCCAGGTGAGGGGTCTAGGTTTGTATTATCACCTAAACGCTTATCTCAGATGTCGGACTTACGACTTCTATTAGAAGTTGCCGGGGTTTTAATTGGGTTTAGGGGTTAGGTCAATTTCCACCTAAAACTTTCCCCTAAGGTCGGGCTTACGACTTTCATACGAAAGATGCCGGGTAGCGGGTCTTACAACCAAGTCCTTATAAACAAGGCTGCCAAAATTTTTGTTTGAATTTGATTGTGTGTTTGTTGATTTGACACCGATGTTTTGTTTTGAGGGGTTTGACACTTGTTTGATGCTTTAGTTGTTTTGTGCTAGTAGTCATTTCCTTACTACAACAGTTCAGTACTCTACCTATTTTTAGCACTTGTGCTTTACTAGTTTTTCGTACTTGGCTTTCTTGTTTTTCCAGTATTTCATTCTAAATGTCATAGTTTATATTTCTCAGCATTCATTCAATTTATTTATGTGGTACTGACTCTTTATTTCTTTGTTCGTAGGTGTTCGTAGTCGGTAGTTGCAGCAGTTAGAGCTCGTAGTTGCAGAGGATAGAGCCCAAAGATAGTTGCAAGAACTCGTACAAAAGGGACTTTGGAGAACTTGCATAGGGATTCAGTTTGAGAGTTTTAGAGAGTTTTAAGAGTTTGTACAGTTTGTGAGAGCTTGTAAGTTGAGGATTTTTGAGAGTTTGAGAGCCTGTATATGTCAAATAGTGGACATCATCCTTCCTTCCATTTTTCGTTTTATTCATTGCATTTTTATTTTACTTTTGAAATTTCTTATTTGATTAATTAGAAATAATTAACCAATATATATATTTTAAATCTCATAGCTCTCTCTCTCTTTTTTTTTAAGTACTCTCGAATTTTTAAATTCTCAGAATTTGAAATTATTGTATTTAGCATTTTCTGCCGTAATTCTTCCTACCCGGACCTAAGGTCGACGGCGTAGGGTCTTCGATTGCAAACCATCTCACTAGGATCTAAGATCGACTGTGTGAGGTCTTCGAATTGTAAAAATCATCCGCCCAGATCTAAGATCGATGACGTGGGTCTTCAATTTTAAACCATCCCGGTCAGACCTAAGGTACGACGGCCGGGGTCTTCGACACCTGTTGGAAAATTTTTATTTCTCTCCACTGTTCTTTCTCTTTTCTTTGATTTAATTTATAATATAAATATAAATAATATAATACATATATATATATATGTACATTATATTATATAATATAACATGACATATATATTATAACAATAATATAACACATATGTATATATTATTATTATATAATATATTATATTATAATATAAGATATGTAATAAAATAGAGAGAATGAGAGAAGCAGGTATCGGGCTAGGGCATAGCCAGATCCCGATCGGGGAAGGAGGCGGAGCCACGCACGGGGGAAGCTCGGGTCGGAGACGGCGGCGGGCTCGGCGGCTGGTCGGCGACGGAGGCGGCAGGGTTCGACATAGGCAGGCGGCTACGGGTTCGACGTCGGCAGGCGACTGCGGGTTCGGCGTCGAGGCTGCGATAGGTAAGCCACGAAGTTCCTCTTTCGTTTCTTGCTTGCGATCTTCTTCCTCGGTTTTGATTTTTTTAGAGCGTATGTGTGCGTGAAAAGAGCGAATAAGAGAGAGCGTTGTTTTTTAAGTCGTGAGTATGTCGGTTTCTATCGAGAGAGTCGGTGGACGAATCGTTGTGTCGTTTGGCAACCAACTGCCCGCAGTGGGGCCGTCTTGGAGGTAGGTGCGCTGCTTTGATTTTTTTTGTTCTAATTTTTTTTATACAGTCAACAAATTGCCTCCCAACGAATATGTTGTGTGACTTTCACACAATGAATTCGTTGCAAACTTTGATCATGTGATTTCAATCCTTTAGATATGTTGATGAAAAATAGCTCAATCCTTAGGTTTACGAGCATATAAGATTTCAAAGTTCGGCCCTTAAGTTTCTTGAACATTTGTGGATTTTAGCTCGACCCTTAGGTTTATGAGCTTATTAGATTTGCAAAGTTCGGCCCTTAGGCTTGTTGAATTTTGTGGATTTAGCTCGACCCTAAGGTTTATGAGCGCAGAAGATTTCAAAGTTCGGCCCTTAAGCTTATTGAACTTTATGGATTTTAGCTCAACCCTTAGGTTTATGAGCATAGAAGATTTCAAAGTCCGGCCCTTAGGCTTGTTGAACTTTGGGGATTTAGCTCGACCCTTAGGTTTACAAGCGTAAAAGATTTCAAAGGTTCGGCCCTTAGGTTTCTTGAACATTTGTGGATTTTAGCTCGACCCTTAGGTTTATGAGCTTATTAGATTTGCAAAGTTCGGCCCTTAGGCTTGTTGAATTTTATGGATTTAGCTCGACCCTTAGGTTTATGAGCGCAGAAGATTTCAAAGTTCGGCCCTTAGGCTTATTTAACTTTATGGATTTTAGCTCAACCCTTTGGTTTACGAGCGTAAAAGATTTCAAAGGTTCGGCCCTTAGGCTAATTGAACCTCATGGGTTTTAGCTCAACCCTTAGATTTATGAGCATAGAGATTTCAACTTCACTCATTTTATTTACTAAATGGGATAAAATTGTCTCTTGACTTTTCATGAGGGAATTGAACTTGCTTCCTACATTGTAGGAAAAAAATATAAAAATTGCCTCCTGTATTTCAAGAGGGAAGTGAATTTCATTTCTCCCATTACAGGAGAATATAGAAATTGCCTCCTGTCTTTCAGGAGGGGAGTGAATTTTATTTCTCCCATTACAGGAGAATGTAAAAATTGTCTCCTGTCTTTCAGGAGGGAAGTGAATTTCATTTCTCCCGTTACATGAGAATATAGAAATTGCCTCCTGTCTTTCAGGAGGGGAGTGAATTTTATTTCTCCAATTACAGGAGAATATAAAAATTGCCTCCTGTCTTTCAGGAGGGAATTTAGATGACTTTTTT
Source organism: Dendrobium huoshanense (assembly GCA_016618105.1). Classification (NCBI taxonomy): domain Eukaryota; kingdom Viridiplantae; phylum Streptophyta; class Magnoliopsida; order Asparagales; family Orchidaceae; genus Dendrobium; species Dendrobium huoshanense. The sequence goes on along the minus strand of CM028349.1, from coordinate 33,074,105 downwards.
GTCTGATAGGTAGATTTTCATACATAATATTTTTATGTATGATATTTCTTCAAATATTGACCATTAATTGATGGCATGGGCCTTTGCCCATTTAGATCTATGAGTTGATAGGCACCTCCTTCATACACTATTTCAATGACGAAGGGTCCTTTCCATATTGGATCAAATTTATCGCCAAGGCGACGGTGAGGGATTATAGGTCTTCGACGAACCAAAACAAGTTCACCTTCTTTGAAGCTTCTAGGACGAACCATTCTATCATGTGCCCTAGTTATTCTTACTTTGTAAGACTCTAAACTTTGCTGAGCCTGAAGTCTAACTTCATCAAGAGCTTCAAGTTCTTCAAGTCGTAGAAGATCATTTTCTTCTTTGGTTAATTTGTATTGAACAGCAATACGAAGAGACGGTAGCTCAACCTCGAGAGGTAATATTGCCTCAGTTCCAAAAACCAATGAGTATGGGGTGGCCTGCGTTACAGTTTTATAAGTGGTACGATATGCTCAGAGAGCTTCTGTCAATTTATCGTGCCACTCTCTTTTATTTTTAGAGAGAATTTTCTTGAGTAGTTTAACCATAGTCTTGTTAAATGCTTCGGTCAAACCATTAGCTCTTGGGTTGTATATCGATGAATAACGGCAGTCTATCTTATGACGTTCTATAAATTGATAAATTTTGGTACTTTTAAAGGAGGTACCATTGTCTGATATAATTTGACGTGGCACTCCAAATCGATAGACAATGTTATCTCGAAAGAATTTCATCACATTGTCTGCTTTAACTTCTCGTAAGGGAATTGCTTCAGCCCATTTTGAGAAATAGTCAGTGGCTGCTAGGATGAACCGATGTCCTAAAGAAGATGGTGGTTCTATATGACCTATTATATCAGTACCCCAGCTTTCGAATGGACACGATGCTACTGTAGGGTGTAGCGGATTCGGAGGTCGATGCATGATATCTCCATGCACTTGACATTGATGGCACTTTTTAGCATGGTCGATGCAATCTTGAACCATACTTGGCCAATAGTATCTCATACGTTTGATTTTGATTTTCATTTTTGGTCCAGATTGGTGTGCACCATATAATCCTTCATGAACTTCACTTATAACTTTTTGGGATTCATCAGGACCCAAACATCGTAGCCACATTTGATCAAATGATCTACGATATAATGTATCATTCACGAAAGCATATTTTAATGCTCTTCGTGATATTTGAGAAGCTGTGGATTTATTTTCGGGTAATCTCCCTTCTTTAAAATATCTGATAAATGGATCTCTCTAATCATTTTCACCAGATATGGCTAGACTTTCTTGTGTTTCTTTTTCTTCATCATTTTGTATGATTGCTGGGGTTAATGCATGTCTGTTTTGAATAGTTATGAGAATTGGATCATTTTGTGGATTTGCTAGTTCTTTAGCTATCTTTGCTAGCGCATCGGCTTTACCATTTTCACTACGTGTAATCCTTGTGAGAGTTACCTCAGAAATTTGTCGTAGGAGTTTTAGAGCATACTCATGATAAGAGATTAATTCAGGCTTATTTATTTTGAAAGCCCCTATTATTTGTTTAATTATGAGTTGAGAATCTCCATATATATGGATTTTCTCAATCTTCATATTAATTGCCAATTCAAGGCCCGCAATTAAGGCTTCGTATTCAGCCTCATTATTAGTGCGAGGCTCTGTTAAGCTGTAGGAATATCGAAGTATTCCTTTTTGCGGTGTAATGAATATAAGGCCAATACCCACTTGGATTGTTGGAAATTTAGGTGGTTTAGATGGTTTTATTGATGAAGCTCCATCGAAATAGAGCTCCCATTCTTGCAGATTTTCTTCTTTTTCCACTTCAAATGTTTGCTCATCTGGTAATTCATCATTGAGTGGAGAATCTACAAGCAGAGGATGGGCTGCTAGAAAATCAGCTAGAGCCTGTCCTTTCACTGCTTTTTGTGGCATATATATTATGTCAAATTGCATTAGCAAGACAGCCCATTTAGCTAGATGACCCGTGAGAGTGGGTCTAGTCATTAGAAATTTTAATGGATCCACTTTAGATACTAAAGTGATTTTATGGGATAACATATAATGCCGTAGTTTTTGAGTGGCAAAGATCAATGCTATGCATTGCTTTTCAATTAGTGAATATTTAGATTCTGCTCCTATTAATCGTCGACTGATATAATAAAGGGTATTTTCTTTGTCATCTTCATTTGTTTGTGCTAGCAATGCTCCGAGAGATTCTTCAAGAGCAGGTGTATATAAGATTAGGGGTTTTCCTGGGATTGGGGCAGCAAGGATTGGAGGATTCAATAGATATTGTTTTATACTATTAAATGCCTCTTGACAAGCATCGTCCCACACGAAAGGAGTATCTTTCTTCATCAATCGTGAAAAGGGTTGACATCTACCCGAGAGATTAGATATAAATCTTCGGATATATGCCAATCTTCCTTGTAAAGAACGAAGTTGTCTTAGAGTTTTCTGAGGTGGCATTTCCACTATTGCTTGAATTTTATCAGGATCAATTTCAATCCCTCTATGGCGTACAATAAATCCGAGAAATTTACCATATGACACACCAAAAGCGCATTTAAGCGGATTCATTTTCAAATTGAATTTGCAAATTCTTTCGAATACAATTTTGAGATCATTTACATGTTTATGTTGATTTTTACTTTTTACAACCAAATCATCCACATAACATTCTACATGCTTATGGATAAGATCATCAAAGATTCGAGTCATCGCTCTTTGGTAAGTAGCTCCAGCATTCTTCAAACCGAATGTCATTACTTTGTAGCAATATATGCCAATGGGAGTTTGAAATAAGGTATGTTTTTCATCCTCCGGATCCATTTTGATTTCATTATAACCTGATGATCCATCCATGAATGAGAACATGTCATGATTCGAAGTGTTATCGACCATAAGTTATGCATTGGGCAGTGGAAAATCATCTTTTGGGCATGCTTTGTTCAAATCCCGGTAGTCTATACAGACACGAATTTGACCATTTTTCTTCTTCACTGGAACGATATTAGCGATCCAGTTAGCATACTTCTCTTCTCTAATAAAACCAGCTTCAATAAGCTTCTTGGTTTCAGCAATGACTTGTTCTTCAATTTCAAGTCGCATTCGCCTGGGTGCTTGCTTAACAGGCGGTATTTTTATATCGATGGAGAGTTTATGAACTGCCACCTTTGGTGATAAACCAGGCATTTCAGTGTAGTTCCATGCGAAACAATCTTTATATTTGAGAAGTTACATTCTTAGCTCCTCTTCCTTATCTTGCGAAAGATCAGAGCTGATGAATGTAGGTTTTGGATCTTCTTCAGTACCCAAGTTAATTTCTTTGAGCTCGTCCACAGTAGCTTGTCCACCTTCTTCGAATTCTTTTGGGGCTTCTTTTATATCTACTATTAGATCTTCAACTTGATTTTTAGACTCCGACAATCTCTCCTCCTTGTTTGTAACATTGTAGGAGGTTGCATATGTAAGATATGGATGTTGAGGGCACTCCAGATAATGATAGGATGATGCTCGTGTAAGGTGTGAATGTCAAGCATATCCGAGACCCCATGTTGTTGACAAGCCATAACCAATAGGTCTTTGTGCATGCTCATTGTGCCAGAGTTCTCTGAAATAACGAGCTCGTTTGTTTGTTTGCACGAAATAGATTTTTCTTTCTATCAGTTTTTTCATAATGGGTGAAGGATATTAAGGAATGATTATCCACATATCTTCATCGTCCCATTCATCTTCATTTTCTATTTCATGAGTAATATGTTGCGGTATTACTTTTGATTCATAGAAAATGGATCCACGCTCATTGAGACCTCTTTTGGGAGGGACATAATTTTTTTTTAACATTTCTATGTTTGTATTTGGCGAGGTAGTCAATGTTTTGGAATGTGTCGTTGGCATAGGCACTATTTTGATGATATCTATAGATATTTGTTCTTCAGATACCCTTATCATTGAAATTGATACTTTATGCAATTTCTTAGATATGGAATTGGGTCCTAGGTCCCCTTCCTCTTGAGATTCTGTAGTACTGTTGACCTCATTTTTTTATGAGGTCACTCTTAAATCCTCCTTAAGTTCTAGATCCTAGGATCTTCCTAGTTCCTAGCCCTTAGGCTCAATCCAAATCTTAACTCAATCCAAACCCAGAACTCATAGGCTAAAGACTTAGGTCCTAAAGCCCTTTCTAGGTGATTTTTTCCATCTCCTTGAAACCCAGTCTTTTGACCTCTGATTCAGGGTCTATCAATTTCATATTGATGTGACATGACTCTAGAGGCAACTCTCCAAATTTGAGCTCATTTGGAGGATTCTAACCTTTTAAACTTAATCCAACTCCAAATGTTGCAAAACCTTTGAATATTTACAATCCATGCCACTAGGCCTTTCACCTAGTGGAATTTGACTTTGGATCCCCCTCCAAATCTTTTGACCCCTCTTAATACCTTGATTTTAACTTATTAAGCAATGATCTACATCTTTTTAGATTCAATTTGACCCAGAATTGACTTGAGTCCAAAATGACCAAAATGCACTTAAATGGAGATTTTTGGACTTTTGGCCTAAACTCAACTTGATTTGACTTAACAACCTTTGAAATCTTCTTCAAATATCATTCCAATGGATCCTAAATGACTTAAGGAACACATTGAACCCAAACTTACTCTTTGGTTTGACTTGGTTGACCAAGTCAACCATGGTTGACCAAATCAACCCTTTAACACAACACTTGTTAATTTTAACCATTCTAGTGATTTTGAATCAATTCAACCCATCAAGATTGGTTAATTATACACTCTTGACTTCAAATTCCTTGGCATGATGTCTTGTAGCACTCTTGACCTCCCTCATGCACATCCTAATCACCATTGACTAGTCAACAAGTCAATAGGTCAAAAATAACCCTTGAAATGAGACCATAGCTTGGCCACCTCATCATCCCATAAAGCAAACCATTTCTCCAAGCCAAAATTTCCTTTTGGATGATGGGAATATGCTTTTTCCCTCCCTAATTGATCATTAAACAAGCTCTATTAACCAAGACAAGCATTGGTTCATCCAAATGGGGGAAAAGGTGTGGTCCCTCTTCCCATGGACCAAGAGATGTCACTCTCAACCACCAACCCTATTCCATAGCTTTGGGCAGCATAGGGGACACTTGGCACTCATCCAAAACCACTTCAAATCAAATCTCAACCATCCAATCCAAAAGCCAAAGGTAAAGTGGGGGAAAACTTGACCTAAAGGGGGCTTCTTCATCATTCCCTTTGATATGATCAAAATCTCCAAACTCCAGCAGCCCCCAACCTTCTAAGAGCTCCTCCTACACACTCCAGCACATTTCAAGTCCTTCCCAAGCTTTTTCCAACCATTTCCAAGCTTCAAATCACTATTTTAGTGAGGAGAGAGCATTCTAGAGAGAGAAAGAGGTGTTTCAAATATAACTTTCAATCCGACGAGATCCAACTCTTGATATCTTCATCAAAGTTGTAGAGGATCACTGCAGCTTTCCAACGAGCTCAAGAGCGCAAAATTCCAATGGTTGAATTGTAAGTTATACTCATTTTAAGTTTAAATTTTAATTTGAAACTGTAGCGATTTTACAATGAATGGAGCCTCTAAACTCCAGGCATTATAAGATCATATTGCCCTCTAGCTACAGTTCAAATTTCGTGCAATTTCATCGAGTATTTTGAAAGATATGAGCATTTAAAGATTTCTATTCAAAATGAACTAGAGAAGATCTAGACCGTCCGATCGAAGATCAGACGGCTCAGATCTGGGTATACCGCCCGGCTTCCTCCAGGATTGAACGTGGGTCATCCCACGATCTGGGAGGGTGACGTGGCGTCACGCCACGCTGCCACGTCACCGTCAGCTGATTTGACCCAAATCTACATAAAAAATACTTTAAATGCTCTAAATCTTCCAAAATTCACAGAAACTCAAATTTTCCACCAAATAGGGAGTTTTTGAGCTCGTTGGAAAGATAATTTAATTTAGTATTTATTTAAATTAAAATTAGATTGATTTGATTTTTGTATTGTGAGATATTTGAGTTTATTTGAATTTCATTTATTGCAATTTTCTCACAATACAGTGATCAAATGAAGCCCTAATTTTGGTGGATGATTATTGAGTATCTTAGGCATGTTCAACAATTTTATTAGGTTCATATGCTCAATAGATTTCTGTGATATGAATTTTTAAGGTAAATGGTCTATTTTGGACCCTAAATTTTGAAAGATCATAACTCTTTAGGGTTTTAGTATTTTGCTGTGATATTTCTTTGGTATGATTGAATTTATGTCCGGGTTAGACACACCAAGTTTCAAACCTATTTGAATAATAGAGACACCTAGGAAAAATAATTAAGGAAATGTCTGAAAAATTTAGATAATTAATAGGGGACTTTAAGTTTACACAAACCCAATAGGGGTGAAACTTAAACATAGTAAACTTAGTGACATCATATACCTTAAGTTTAAATTTGACTCAATTTGGATGTCATTAGGTTAGAAAATCGAGCATGTCAAATTTCAGCCCCTTTAAGGACTTAGAAAATTCAATAAATTATCATAAATTTATATTAATTTCAAAAAATATCCATAATACCTCTAATCAACCATATTTAAACTCTTAATCATTAAAAATTGAAATTACGTTAATTTGACATTAAAATCCACTTTAATTTAATTTTAATCAAAATCAATGTTTAATCACTTTTAATTAATTAAAAATTATTAAAAATCCCAAAAAATCTTTAAACACTTGCTGATCTCTCCTTAGATCATTTCTGATCTTTGGAGTTGATTTCAAGAAGTTTTGGGCTCATTTGGGATCAAATCACTAAAATGACCCTTAATTGAAACAATTTAATAATTTCAATAAATACCCAAAATTCCAAAATTCATAACTAATTGTAGAAAATTCCAAATCAATCAAACTCAGTGGATAATGACTCTAATTAAAATCTAGTATTTTCCAAAAATTTCAAACCCCCTAAATTCGGTCAAAGTCAAAAAGTCAACATTTTGGTCAACTCTAGGTTAAAATCGGGTCAAAAATTCTAAAAATCATAACTTTTGATAAAAAACTCCAAATTGAATGTGCCACCTGTCTAACAACTTATAATAAGATCTAGTATTTGTTAAAAATCTGAAACCCTTAAGATTAATCCTAATTTTAAAAGTTAATTTTTGACCCCTTAGTTAACACATCCGGATAATCTCTTAAAACTAATTAACCCTTTCAATTCCAGAATTTTCTTAATAGGCTAATAAAATTCTCAACTAATCTATTAAAATCAGCAACCAACTCCTTTTAATATCAATCCACTCCTTTAATTCCAACCAATTTAAATAACTTAATCAACCCCGATTGCTACTAGGTAACCCAGGCCTACGAGGCTATTAGCTTAGCCCCAAGGAATGTGAAATGAACTTCACGGCCTCGGTATGAAACAAAGGTAGTAATCAATTAACTTTTAAAATATGTTTAATTAAAATTTTTAATCTATCAATACTTAAATTTTTATCTAAATCCCCTTTTAGGCCTTAACAAATTCAGAATTTTTCTAGATAATTTTAATTAATTACCCACCTTAGGATCTACCCCAGCCACACGACCTTCCACACACACTCTAGATGATGTGCTAGGACAACCAACTCTAGATCTAGGTTAGGCCGATGTTTATTTTACTGATGTGTGCCGAATCTTTCGTAGTTTTCACTACATGTTGTGAATGAAATTGCCCTGCTTTGTCTGCTTACTTTTCCTGTACTCTGTGGATGGATTGATGTGTTCGGCGAGTAGATTACCCTTAGGTTAGGTACGATCTGGATGTTCACAGTCTTCTGCAGGTGGCCACGCTCATGCAGGACAATAAAGGGTGCTAAATAAATAAAAAAATTATCAATTGTTATAAATACTTGCACAGGTACTTCAGCTGCTAAAGCCCCCAAATAAAAAGAGTGTGGCCAGTGTGTTTCATTTTCTTTTCTGCACAAATATAACTGCTTGAGAATAATTGCTTTTCATCTATTAATTGCTTAGGATAACCTTGCAGGAGAGTCTAGATTTTTGATTTGATATAAATGTAATTTGTATAAGTGTTAAGTGTTGTGAAAGTTAGATTTTGAATTGGGATACATAGATCCAAAGCTTGGACTCCAAAGAGAAAAGGATACCCCTTAGGGGAGTAGCCCTTTTTCTATTTGAAGATCCAAATTTGGATCACTTCTTTCATATCCAAAGAGGAAAGAGTGGCCTTCCCCTCAAAGAAAGTGCCCTCTTATCCATTTGGGTAGTTCACTACGAAGAATCCAAGAAGTTTGAAGAAAAGGAGTCCAAAGAAGAACAAGATCAAAGACTTGAAGATTGAGAGTATCCCACTCAAAATAACTTGCGTCATTACTAGGTTTAGAATCCGGGTTGTTGTTAGTGGTGCCCGGCCACTTTATTTTCTGCAAAATTCTGATTTGTAATAAGCAAGGCAACTTTGCCTATGGACATTTATTAATTAATTTATATTTGATGTGTTGAATTGATTGCCTTTAGGATTGCTTGCTTTTCTTAGTTTTTTGGCGATTATGTGCCGCTTTTGTTTTCGCCTGGATACGTGAGGCTCGTGAGGGCGTGAAAGTTTTATACTCATAACTTTAAAAGTCTAAAATTTTAGTGAGTCTAAACAACATAGAAAGATAACGAATCTAAGGAATTAGCCGGGGATCGACCCCGGGATCGCATGCATATTTCTGCATTATTCTTTCCTTGCTTTAGACCCTTCCCCGCCTGTAGGTAGAGTCCGTATAGTCTGACCTATGAGGACGAGGTGCCGGACCTAGGGAAGTCCAGTCTTCTAAAAAATTATTTTTAAGCCTGTTTTTAAAATTTAAGCATATTTGATTTGAGGTTGTTAACCAGCATGCATTGCATTATAAACACACCTAAAGAGTCAAAGTTTTAATTTCATAGTCCTTATCATTTTGCACCCAACATAAGTCAAAGAGGCCAATTAAGAAAATCTCTAGATGTTGGCCCCAACTCTCCAAAATCTTAAACATAATGTCCCTACCACTCTTTCATAAAAGACCGAACTCATCTCTTTTAAATCGATTAGATGGTTAGCTGGCTCCCCAATCTAGGTCGGGGTAAGTCCAGATCTTGCACTGCATTAGTTAGGATCGGACGACTGTGGTCAAGTGTCCAAAATAGATTTAAGATCCGGGGCAGATCTTTGATTATAAGACCCCAAATTTCAGGAATGTAGTCCCAAATTTCTAATAAAATACTCAACTCTAATTAAATATCATTTCAATTCAAAATATAAAGCCCAACATTTAGATTAGGTTGGGACACTTTCGGATGGTTCTAGAATCTCAAAGTGTCCACTACCTCTCCTCCTTTGACTCCGTTAATAACTGCTCAATTTTGATCCATTCCCTTTTGAGTTTCTAAAATTCATCTCTTTTTGATATCACTCCTAGAAAATCTGACAAAATTTTGCCATTATTTTAATTGAGAGTTTTTGTAGGGGATTTTGTCTCCCTACGATGTAATTAACTACGAGGGCTTGCGCTCGTAGGAGATTTAGAACCACACACGCACCTGATTTTAAAAATTGATTTTTCAAAACTCAATTGGATTTTTTTGGGAAAACTTAAAATATTAGTGATCATTATTATCATATTCAAAGAATTATCATCGAATGATATTTTCTCCCTTCTAGGATATACATCTTTCTTTGATAAGGCTTTGGATGTGAACCTAACGATCACACTTCTTGAATATTGTAGCTGGATATTCAATTAAACCTCATTTTGACCCTTCGGGGCCATATGAAGTTCTCTTTAGCATCCGGTCATAATATTCAAGATGAATTTCATAATTCTAAATCTGAACGTCGTTATGAAATTTTATTTTCATCTTTCGAGGTGATATATTCTTTCTAACAGGATGATTCAATTTTAGAATTAGAATTTAACTTTAACTCCCAAAGAAAAACAATATTTTCAAAACATGTTTCCAAAATTCCACCAACAAGTACCCTTAGGCTGATACACAAATTCTTCTTCTCCTTCGATGGTCGTTTTACTTGAACACTGTACCTTGTTTGTGTGATTAGCTTCGTAATCAAAAGGGACAGTTGATAGTTTATTCTTTCTTTTCCCTATGATTAAGGGTTTGAAAGTTGTAGAGATATCATCCTCTTCGGAATCACTACCGAGATGAGGCACTGAGCAAATTTGTTTCGATTGATTCTTGTTTTTATCTTTTAACATTTTCTTGTCCAGTGTAAAAGACTGAATTTTTGGAAGCTCATTGTCTGTTGGCTTTTGAGCTATAAAGTACTTGGCGTCATCGTAGATTTTGACTTCGTGCACCAAGAATGGTTGTTCATCACCATCAATGCAAAATTCTTCATTATCTCGAATGTATTTCATACATTGATGAAGTGTTGAAGGCACTATACCATACTCGTGGAGCCATTGTCTTCCAAGAAGTGCTTTGTATGATGTGTTGGCATCAATGATATGAAATATTGCCTCTGTATTAAGTTCCCCAAAGTTCAAAGGCAAAACTAAAGATCCTAGGGTTCTTTGCCCTTGTTCGTTGAATCCTTGCAGAAACACTGTGCTTTTGTTCAAATATTGTACATCCAGGGCCAATCCTTTGAGCGTTTTGAGACTCATTAAATTAACAGAAGAATGTGGATCAATCAAAATTCTATTTTTTTTCAATATTGTTACTCTCCGCTGTAACATATAATGGTCGATTATGATCTGCAGTTCCCAGGAGCATATCATTATCACAGAAAGTGATTGTAGCAGTATTTTGCGTATGTAAGGCTTCTTTGAAATTTTGCTCAGCAAAGAATGCCTCGTATTGCTCAGGATTTTGCAAAGCTTTAATGAGTGTTTCTCGAAAATTTTTAAACATCAGAAGGGCATCGTAAACACTCAGCAGTGCAGGTAGTTTACGGAGATGGGATAATATGTTGTAATCCACATTTGTACTGGCCACCTTGAGTTTATGAGGCTCTTGTGGAATAACTGCCTCATTGAGCTGAATATTCTTCTCCTTATCCTTTATTTTCTTTTGAGGTGGGAGAACCTGCTTTCCACTTCTCAGCTGGATTTGTGTCACCTCTGAAGATGATCTAGCTTCAGCTTGAGAATTCTTTGAAATTTTCAAATCATTAACTTCCTCGGAGTCTGAGCCGCTTTCGAGTTTTGGACATTTTTTTTAGGCATGTTCTTTCCCTTATGATCACTTTCTTCATCGGGAAAATATAAATCTTCATCTGAGTCGGTGAAAGGTGCTGGTGTACGATGTATTTCCTTAGAAGGCATTTTTGTGTCAGCTTTATAGATAGCAAGAGGTGCATTGCGTCCTCTTGCAGCCCTTCCACCTCATTGATTTATGACTCGGCAAGTTTAAATTGGAATACTCTCTTCCTTTTCTGACTCCGAGTCAAGAAACAAATCAGCCATATATTCCTCTAACTTGACAGGACGCCTTAGAGGTTGCTGATATTCATCGATGGAGTCGATGTATTTTTGTATTACAGAGTTCTGCTTTGTTAATTTCTTCTTCTTTCTTTTCTGAGATTTTGATCCAGGCTTACGCTTATCCTTTTGGTCTTTGAAATATTTTGAAGGTTTCTTTTTACTTGAACTGGGCCCTCCTGTCACTGGTTTTTTCGAAGAAAGAAGTTTTGGATCAACTTCCAATTCTAATGCACTCTTATGACGAATGCCTTCAATGGCCAGTAAGGCATTCATCATTTGTTTAGTTTTCTTTGAGATAAAGGTCTCCCATCCACCTTCATCTTCTTGGGGTGCTTTCCCTTTCTCGTTCTCAATGTTTTGATAGGGTGTAGAGGAGATAACATTGGTTTTCTCCCTCTTAGGATTGACAAGAACACTATTAGAAAGTGTAAGTTCACCATTTTGATAATTTCTTTCAACCCAATCTTTGAAAATGAAACAATCTTCGATTGGGTGACTTATGATCCTATGATACGGACAGTAATTTGGATCATCTGTCATGCTAGCCTGTTCTGGTCGGCGAGATTCTGGCAATTGAAGGCCGATTTTTAGAGCTTGCCTAAAAATCTTTCCCGTACATTCTTTTTTGAAAGAATATGTCTTATTGATTTTCTCCTGCAAGGTAGGAGGCTTTTGCCTTTCTCTCATTTGTTTCAATATATTTGATGGATTCATTGAATCATCTTTTTCTTTCTTTTCCAAGGAAGACGGAAATGTAGCATTTACTTCACTCCTTTTCGGATCATAGATCTTGATTTGTTTTCCTTTTCCTGGTGGATTATTGTTGTAGTTGAAACCAGCACTTCTAGACCTGGGTAACCTTTCAATTTTGACTACACGATCAAGTAACTCCTGAAACGTATTGATTGTAGCCATCGCCAGATATGGAGCCATATAATCATCTATGTTTCCCAGTAATAACTCAACAGCATGTTTCTCAGTGAGTTGTTGCTCGCATTTCATGCTGAGATTTCTCCACCTAGTAATGTACTTGGTGACTGATTCCTCTCTTTTCCTTTTCTCAAGAGCGAGGTCAGCAATAGTCACCTTCTTTGTTGCACTAGCAAATCTTTTGATGAAAATCGTCTCTAATTTGATGAATGTTCTCACTGAGTCGTTGGGTAACTCATCATACTATTCAAAAGCTGTACCTGTTAAACTACTAACAAATTGACGTAGTAACAGAGCATCATTGCCTCCTGTATTTCCACAGGTAGCTTTGAATTGTGCTAGATGTTGGCGAGGATTTGTAGTGCCGTCAAATAAATTGAACTTTGGCACTATGTACCCCTTTGGATATTTCTCTTGGTCATATTCTGTCGGATATAGACGGCCTTTTCCGACCAAGACTTCAACAGCTTCAGAAGCAATAGCTGCTTTAACCTTTTGACTGATGAGATTCTCAATTTAAGATTTGCTGACCATTTCGTCTTCCTTAGAAGCTATCACAGTTGGTTCTTGTAACTCTTCTGGTCTTCTGTCAGGAGGTGCCAATGCATCAGGAATAGTTTGGACATTCCCTTGAGAATTTGCTATAGGTGGTTGATTAGTTGTAGCTATCATGCCAAGTTGTCCAAACAACTGTTTCATCATATTACCCATCTCATCAAGACGGGCATTTAAATGATGGATTTCCTGATCTTTCTTCTGTTGCATAGACTGCATTTCTGCTTGCAACCTCTTTACGATTTCTTCACCTTCTTCTTCCTCAACTTCTTCTAGTTGTGGAGCTCTATTCACAGCTGTTGCTTGTTCTTGATCAGCTCGTAGTTGTTCTTCATTTTATAAATTCAGTGCAGCACTTCTACAAGTATATCGTTGATCAGCTCGATCAGGTATATGATCAACCATTCGGACAACTTCAACATCCATGGGACCAATACCCTCTTCTATTTCTTAATAATTATCATATTCATTATCATCTTCATCCAACTCATGATCTTCTCCAAGTTGGGACCGCCGCTTCTAATGTATGACTGGAGAGTCGGGGGATTCTTTATAGATATGACAGCTTTCCTCTTTTGGCATAATCACATCAACAGAATCCTCCTTATTAGGGGACAACTTCTGGACATGAGATTTCAGTCGCCCTTTATAGATTTGTTGATCAAGATCATCTTTTTGAGCTCGAGGATATTTGGGTCTTTTTGGAACCCAAACCTGTTATCCTTTCGGAGTTACATACCGATGACCACCAACATCGGAATGTACTTTTGAATGGCCAGATTCATGATACCATTGTCAGGGCCTTCGTTCATCATATCTTCGATTATAGCCTTTTAAATGTAGACTATCAGAAGGCTCCCCCGACTGTCTTCTTCCATAATATGGATATTAACCCATATTAGGACATAATTCTTTTGGTTGTCGGTAGTATGGAGGACATTTAAACTCCTCTCTATAAGATCTTGCTAAGAAATTATTATTCTGAGAATGAGTAGTTTTTGAATAGATAACTTTATTAACAGATTTCCTCAGTCTTCGTTGTAGATTTTTATCTTTGACAGCCTTCAGTATTTTATATATTTTGGAAGAGGCAGATTCTTCCTTCTTGGGTGGTTGTGGTTGTTGACATGAAGTCTCCCAGAAAGATTTCTTCAAGTGACCCTTATCATCATTCTTTTTACCCATTTTAACGGCTCAAAGCCGTTATTAACTGATATATCCGCCTCTAACTGCGGTGATGATTCTTGAAGGGTCTCAAGCACCCAGTCATTAGCTCGTAGGCGAGCATTGACTTTCCTTCTGGCTTTCCTGGAAAGTTTAGCACTTGCTTCATGAATTTCAGCATTGTATTTTTCAGGCACTTCATCCTGGATTATGTTCTGACTTGCTGTATTCATGCCAATAGAATGCAGCTTGGGCTCAGGGACTTTCTTTTGAATTACTGGAGCAGTAGTAGGTGACATAGAGAGTCTTGAAAATACAGAGGCCCTCTTAGGAGCCTTCTCATTAACAGCTTCAGAAGTAGGCTTCTTAGCAACACCTTTGGCAGTAGGTACGCTAACAGGATTCTCGGGAAGGAACTGTTCGAACTGCATGACTTCGGAAATAGTTCCGAATTGAATAGTTGCTCCAGCATAGCCTGTGTGCAGAACAGCTTGAGGGAACTGTACTCTGGCTCCCTCACCCAGTTTCACAGTCATGAAGGACTTTGCAGGTGTCATGTTATCAACCTATCAACAGAACTTACTGGGATTAGAGTCAACCTGAATTCTGCTGGAAAAGAAAACACAGAATTGCATTGAATAAACATCTATATTTATTTATAGATGTTTCATTAGGTGAGACTAAATATAAGTTCTATTTTTATCCAAAGATAAAGAGAGAAGTACTCCCTAGCGGAGTCACCAGAAATCTGTTGACTCTAGAAAAATGGCAAGAGTGCCGAATCCCGCTTTGCAGCTGTAGGATTCCATTTTCCTTAAGTTAGATTGAAGTTAACCAGATTTCCCCTGAGGATAGTGTCAGGGTTTATAGATCTGGGGTTCTTACTTCATATGAGCACAAGCACTCATAGTTAATTACCCCTCTTACTATGTAAGAGAGAACTCTCGATTAAGGATAAATAAATTTTAGATATTTTTAGTCTCAATTGTGGGGAAGATGAAGGTAAACCCGATCAAGATCTCATGGTTCCGTCGTCCCAGGTATACCGTAGATTTCAGTCTACCAACACTAACAATCATTGACCGTAGTGTCCAGGGAATCTGATTAGCAGCCATGGGTTGCCTCCTCTCAGGGATCCCGAGTAGACTGAAGTGGCTAAATGTTGATTTTAGTTTTAATTTAATTTGAGTTGGGGCTTACTACTTCTTTAGAAGTTACCCGTTAATTTGTTTAGTTTGGGGCTTACGACTCCATTAAGAGTTGCCCGGATAATTTTTTAGTTTGGGGCTTACGGCTCCAATTAGGAGTTCCCGGAGAATTTTGGTTGTATAGGTCTTATGACTTCCTTAGAAGTTGCATAACGGTGGGTCTTACGACCTAGCCCTGTAAGCTAAGCGGCCCGAGTTGTGGGTCTTACAACCTAGTCCTTTTAGACTAGGATGCCCGAGAATTTTAATTATTTGGGTAGGACTTATGACTTCTATTATGAAGTAGCCTGAAAAGCGAGTCTTATAACTTAATCGTTTAGACTAAGATGTCCATAGGTTTAAATTTGATTGTTTGAGGTTTAGGATCATTGCTATTTATTTTTACAATTTTTCTAAAACGTGGGGGCTTACGACTTCATATAGAAGTTGCCCGATAGCGGGTCTTACAACCTAATCCTATAGATTATGATGCCCAGGTGAGGGGTCTAGGTTTGTATTATCACCTAAACGCTTATCTCAGATGTCGGACTTACGACTTCTATTAGAAGTTGCCGGGGTTTTAATTGGGTTTAGGGGTTAGGTCAATTTCCACCTAAAACTTTCCCCTAAGGTCGGGCTTACGACTTTCATACGAAAGTTGCCGGGTAGCGGGTCTTACAACCAAGTCCTTATAAACAAGGCTGCCAAAAATTTTGTTTGAATTTAATTGTGTGTTTGTTGATTTGACACCGATGTTTTGTTTTGAGGGGTTTGACACTTGTTTGATGCTTTAGTTGTTTTGTGCTAGTAGTCATTTCCTTACTACAACAGTTCAGTACTCTACCTATTTTTAGCACTTGTGCTTTACTAGTTTTTCGTACTTGGCTTTCTTGCTTTTCCAGTATTTCATTCTAAATGTCATAGTTTATATTTCTCAGCATTCATTCAATTTATTTATGTGGTACTGACTCTTTATTTCTTTGTTCGTAGGTGTTCGTAGTCGGTAGTTGCAGCAGTTAGAGCTCGTAGTTGCAGAGGATAGAGCCCAAAGATAGTTGCAAGAACTCGTACAAAAGGGACTTTGGAGAACTTGCATAGGGATTCAGTTTGAGAGTTTTAGAGAGTTTTAAGAGTTTGTACAGTTTGTGAGAACTTGTAAGTTGAGGATTTTTGAGAGTTTGAGAGCCTGTATATGTCAAATAGTGGACATCATCCTTCCTTCCATTTTTCGTTTTATTCATTGCATTTTTATTTTACTTTTGAAATTTCTTATTTGATTAATTAGAAATAATTAACCAATAAATATATTTTAAATCTCATAGCTCTCTAATTTTTTTTTTAAGTACTCTCGAATTTTTAAATTCTCATAATTTGAAATTATCGTATTTAGCATTTTCTGCCGTAATTCTTCCTACCCGGACCTAAGGTCGACGGCGTAGGGTCTTCGATTGCAAACCATCTCACTAGGATCTAAGATCGACTGTGTGAGGTCTTCGAATTGTAAAAATCATCCGCCCAGATCTAAGATCGATGACGTGGGTCTTCAATTTTAAACCATCCCGGTCAGACCTAAGGTACGATGGCCGGGGTCTTCGGCACCTGTTGGAAAATTTTTATTTCTCTCCACTGTTCTTTCTCTTTTCTTTGATTTAATTTATTTTAATATAAATATAAATAATATAATACACATATATATATATGTACATTATATTATATAATATAACATGACATATATATTATAACAATAATATAACACATATGTATATATTATTATTATATAATATAATATATTATAATTTAAGATATGTAATAAAATAGAGAGAATGGAATTTTTATTGCCTCCTCCCACCTGACGCATCTCTACGTTCGGTACGCCTTTATAACGCGACATCTGGCAGCTACTTTACCCATTTTGACCCGACGACAGCCCATATACTTTTCGATATTTTTTAATATTTTTCGGGTTGGCCCGTCGTAATATACATGAGAATGGCAGGAAAATGAAAAAGTACGCCGCTTTTACCCATTGTATTAAAACCTTCTCTGTATTTAACCTAAGATGTTGTAGAGGATATCGTTCTACAGTGTCTACGATTCCCATAATTTTTATTTTTTCTGACGTAGAGAAATAGTTCAGTATTTTAGGAGATGGAAGGATCGACTGAAGGTTCTTGTTTCGAAGACTTCTTTTTCTGCGAGGAAACTCAAACTTTAAGCTATGATGAAAGTTTTTCTGATTTTATATTAGTAAGTATTTTAAGTATACTGTTTGTTTTTATCAACGTTTTACTGTTTCGAACTCGGTATTCTATATTATATATGCGAATACGTTCGGTACTGATTATAATGGATTGGTACAATATCGGTACGCAGTTGTACCGTGCTAAACATCTCAATACCGAGCAATACCGAGCTATATCAACCTATACCGAGCAAGAATGGCCTACCTCGGTATAAGCTCAGTATTGAGTACTATATATTGTACCGAGTTAAACCTCTCAATACCGAGCAATACCGAGCTATATCAAGCTAGACCGAGCAAGAATGGCCTACCTCGGTATAAGCTCAATATTGAGTACTATATATTGTACCGAGCTAAACCTCTCAATACCGAGCAATACCGAGCTATATCAAGCTATACCGAGCAAGAATGGCCTGCCTCGGTATAAGCTCGGTATTGAGTACTATATATTGTACCGAGCAAAACCTCTTCATATCGAGCATTACCGAGCGATACCAAGCCATACCAAGTAAGAACAGCTTAACTCGGTATAAGGTCGGTATAGAGTACTATATATTGTACCGAGCAAAACCTCCGAGCATTACGGAGCAATACCAAGCCATACCGAGCAAGAACGGCTTACATCGGTATTGCTTGGTACTGAGTAGAAAAAGTCGGTATAAGATCGGGAATTATATCAAAGTAATTATAATTTAATATGGATCTTTGAATATTTATTAGGGTGTTTACAATTGCGAGAAAGATGCATATGAGAAATATTGCCAGTATACGCATTCGACCGGATTTAGTGTTCGGAAAGAACATCACCATTTCTGGCCAAATACAAGGTTAATCAAATCAAAGGATTTTGTGTGTTCTAGAGCAGGTTTCAAGAAGGAGAATGAAAGTGGTACTAAATTAAAATATCGGAGATCATCTACAAGAACAGGATGTCCAGCAATGGTTAGATTTTCGGTGAGTAAAGAAGGGCTTTGGTCAGTGCATAAATCTGTAGAGAGTCACAATCACGAACTAGCTAGGCCGGATGATCAACATTTGCTTCGGTCGGCAAGGTCAATTAGTGATGATAATGCAGCTGTTTTGAAATCTATGACAGAAGCAGGTATAAGAACTGTTGATGCATTTACGTACCTATCTGATGAAGTTGGAGGTGTGGCTAATCTTGGATTTACGAAGCGCGATGCGTACAACCATATCCAAAAAGAAAGAAGAGCGAAGTTTGAAAGTGGAGACACTAACTCACTGATCAAGTTGTTTAAAGAGAGGTCGTTAGATGACCATATGTTTGCATGGGATGTTGAAACAGATGAAGATGGATGTTTGTTGAATTTCTTTTGGATTGATGGTTTGGGTAGAATCGATTATGACTGTTTTGGAGATGTGATTATATTTGATACTAGTTACCGTTTAAATAAATATAACTTATGTTGTGCCCCAATTGTCGGAGTGAACAATCACTGGCAAAATGTTCTTTTAGGAGTTGCTTTTTTATCTGATGAGACAATAGCTTCTTTTACCTGGCTTTTTCAAACATTTATAAGAATCATGGATAACAAACATCCCATTACCATTTTTATTGATCAGGACCAAGCCATGGCTAGGGCAATAGAGATTGCATTGCCTAATACACGACATCGATTGTGCCAATGGCATCTATACAAGAAAGCACCTTCAAAGGTATGGTGCTTTAACAGTAACAACAGAGTTAAATGATTATTTTATTACTGTTTCAGACATTGTGATTCAGCTGAGGAATTTGAGAGCAAATGGACGGAAATGATATCTGAAGGAGAACTCCAAAATAATCAATGGTTGAGTGATCTTTACAAAATCAAGGATAAGTGGTCAACTGCATTCAATAAAGATTGTTTTAATCTTGGTATTTTATCAACCCAAAGGAGTGAGTCAACCAATCATGTATGCCATGGTTATTCCAAGCCAACAAGTACTATCACGGAGTGCTTCCTCGGTTTGGAGAAGATTATGAGGATTTGGCGTCGAAATGAACAAGATGAAGAATTCAAATGTAGTCAAACTGATATAGTTCCATATATGAAAAGTAGTTCAGTCTTGAAGCAAGCTGCAAAATTTTATACAAGGAAATTGTATGGATTTTTTGAAGAGGAGTTCTTACATGGACTTGGTGGATTATGCGTTGATAGTACTTCATCAGATTTATCAATGTTTTCTGTTTGTAACATTGACAGCTCCATTGACTCACATAGATGGATAGTTAAAATCAGTTCAATTGAAGGTACCATTGAATGCACATGTGCTAAGTTTGAAATGATGGGAATATTATGTGCACATTGCATGAGAGTAATGAGACAGTTAGACATTATTAATATTCCCATTAAATATTTACTCCCTAGATGGTCCGTCAATGCTCGAAAAGATTTATATTCTGGAGGTAAGATCCCAACTCTTTGTAGTAATGCCTTTCAACTAATTTCGGGTGATAGCAACTTGATTTTCAGAAATTATGCATGTCGTTTTGCATATAAAATTAGCACAGAAGCACAAGGTAATAAAGAAGCTGAGAAGTGTGTCATAGATGATTTGAGTACTTTGGCTGAAAAAGTTCATTCCATCAAGCTGGGTAGTAAAAACACACCATATTCTGGAGCTGGTAATGAAACAATTAAAGATCCAAAGAAATGTCGGCCTAAGGGAGTTTCAAATGCTAGATTGAAGGATCACTGGGAGAAGAAGAAGCCGAAAAAATCAAAACAAACCGCCACGATACCTTCAACAAGCTTACACTTTACAAATACAGAATCTGGTAGTCAATCATCTTTCATGTAACTACATAATTTTGCATGAAATTTATGACATTAATATGATTTTCTGAATGTATAATTGATTTTGGAGTTAGTTTGTGTAATACCGAGCAATACCAATCAATACCAAGCAATTAACTCGCTATACAGAACTATACCGAGGCATATAAATCCATTAATAGCGAGCAAGACCTATGCACACCGACCGATACCAATCGTTTCTGCTCGGTATTGATCATTACAGAGCAGTACCATGCAGTACCGAGCATAATTTGTAGTTATTATGCTCGGTACAGATCAATACCGAGCAGTACCGAGCAGTACCGAGCATTAGTAATATTCATTCTGCTCGGTACATATCAATACCGAACAATACCGAGCAGATCCTTGCATAAATATGATGATCTCTGCTCGGTATTGATCATAACCTAGAAGTACAGAGCAGCACCGATAATAATTAGTAGTTATTATGCTCGGTACAGATTAATACCGAGCAATACCGAGCAGATCCGACCAATACCGAGCAGATCCGACCAAAACTTTTGGTAATTGTAATCGGCATAGATTAATATCGATCTGTACCGAGCAATACCTAGAAGGCTATTGCACTGTATTATTCCTATTCTAAAGTAATATGCACCATTTCGTTTAAGAAAATATTTCCCAATATAAACAAAGTTTAACATTACTCTCATAATCTAATGAATTTTAGTACATAGCAAGTCATAAGCAAATTCAGCTCTATACAATGGCATATTAGAATGCCAGTTCAAATATCTATACCATTTAATTGGTTCTTTTTGAATTAGAACTTCAATATATTTACAAAGATACATTCCGCAATCAACGCTGTTATCTTGTGTTGGCACGTTTTGAAATCCTTTAATTGGCCATTTCGTTATATTAGTGTCGAAGGCGTCGTCCGTATCTTTGTAGAAATGAGAAATCTGGAAAAAAAAATTCAAATTAGCATAGAATATTGATAAGAGTCGAGATGGTAACAAAAAAATTAGATCTAACTTACAACTTCTGGGAGTATCGCTTTATGTGTCTTCTTCGGTAACGAATCATAAAATTCCCACCTTTTTTTAACCAAGTTGCACAGTAGTAATGTCCAATGTTCTCCGTATACTATTGGAACAAAGATCAATTTTACATTCTTGATAATGTTTTTGTCTATATTTGATACGAACGTTTTTGTGTTCGAATCATTGTATTGTTTGTAGTATAGCTGGTAAAAAAGATAGAAAAAGTTGTGTGATTAGTTCGAACATATAGTTAAACCGAATAAATAAGAAAATGTAAACTACATACCCAATGAAAGCTTGAAACAAATACAAAAGGTTGATTACGACCAGGATTTGCTGCTTCCTTTTGCGTTAATAAATGAGCAAACGCATCTATGTGGTTATTATCAAGCTCTTCCGACATTAATAATTCGTTCAATTGGCTTCTATTTATTGATATATTTCTAAACTCGAATATTGAATCAGTCCTGTATAGAAAAAAAAAACAAATTAGTAGTAAAAGAAGTTCTCAATTGTGAAATAAGGTCGGACTTGCTCGGTATTGCTCGGTATTGCTTGGTATTGATCTTAATAACTAGTAATTATGCTCTGTGCTGCTCTGTACTTCTCGGTAATGATCAATACCGAGCAGAGATGCTCCAATTTATGCTCGGTACTGCTCGGTACTGCTCGGTATTGATCTGTACCGAGCATAATAACTACAAATTATGCTCGGTACTGCTCGATATTGATCTGTACCGAGCATAATAACTACAAATTATGCTCGGTACTGCTCGGTATTGATCTGTACCGAGCATAATAACTACAAATTATGTTCGGTACTTCTCGGTACTGCTCGGTTTAGATCAATACCGAGCAGAGATCATAATATTTATGCTCGGTATTGCTAGGTACTGCTCGGTATTGATCTGTACCGACCTTAATTACTATTACTTATGCTCGGTACTGCTCGGTATTGATCTGTACCGAGCATAATAAACACTGAACTACAAAATGAAGTTCTTAATTTGGTATAAAATGAAGATCTCAATATGCAAATTGATATAAATCAACAAGTACTTACTTAAACTTGAATTGTTGAAGTGCATTATCTATTATGATGCGTTTATCTTCGGCAATTAAATCTCTGCCAGGGTAATCTAACATTTCAGGTGCAGGAGACCTTGGAATTTCTAAATTTTCATCCACTTCATAAACAACCACCTCTTTACCAACAGTTTGATCAACTACAGGAACTTCTTCTTGTGTAAGTGGTTCTGGGAGTACAGCTGCAGTAGGTGTAGGTTCTGGTGTTGGTTGTGCTGCAGTAGTTGTTGTATCAACTGCAGCTTTATTAGGCGCTTCATCAGGACGATCAGCAGCACTGGCAGCTGATGCCGAGTCTTCGGGTTGCACTTGTTTTTTAATTTTCTTCTTCCTAACACCAGTAGTAAATGGTGTGGTAACAAGTTTTCTTTTTCGGTCATTTCTCCTTTGTACTCTTTGTGCAATTCCAGTCAATATGGAAGGATCAACCTCATACTCACTTAAGGTCGTCTCTTCAGATGCACTTGGAGATAAAGAAGATTGAACACACCTTTCTTTCTTGTAATTTTTGAAATATGAAGGAAATTGATCTTCAAAGAATTGCATCAAGAATTGATCTTTCTTTTTAATTTCTTCTTTTAAATTTGAATTTTCTTTCTCCAAATCAAACAATGAATCCTCCAAATAATGAATGCGATGTTCTTGTACCTGATTGGTTGCTTCCAGCTCAGCTACCTTCTTCTGGATGAAGTTGTACTTGCTGAAAAGCTCGAATATTGATTTATTTATTATTACCAAGTTAGCTTGATCATCTACATTTGTAAATTCAGGTTGTCCAGATGACTCAGGTTGACTTCTACTTGTAAACAGCTGTGGTCTAACTGGAGTAGGTGTAGGTGAGTCATGTTTGGGTGGACTCGACATCCCCACTGGAGAAGCAGGAATGATTTCAGTTGACTCGTCAGTTGTGGGGCATGGTACCCTACTAGGGCTTGCCTCCTTTATTGGACTGGATGCTGGAGAAAGATGAAGCAATAAATCTTTCTCAGCATCAGTTATTCCTTGCAATTCCGTTAGTATCTGCAAAAAATATAACATTTCATTCAATTAAAACATAAATACATATAATTTTAAGAGTTAGTTGAATTAAAAAATGTAGTTTACATACCTCATGTTCTTCAAGGTTAGCAAATATATTATTAACTTCTTTCTCATTGTAAATGAAGTTGCCATCCCAGCGAGTAAAACGAGGCCGGGAAATATCATCCTGTACAGCATGTATTGTTGTATGTTCAAGGAACCAAATCTGTACAAATGAAGGTAATTTATGTTTGCTTTAGAATTTGTACAATAATCATATATTTATTGAACAATAAAACAATACTTACGATTAAAATCATTACAAAACCATTTACATAGCCCAAACCCATTCCCTTAGCTTTTTTGGTTGCAACAACATTGAATTCTTCTACAAGGAAACCTCTAATGGATTCTGGCCAATTGTACTGATTAAACAATTCTGGACTGTTGAGAAGTTCAAAGATGGATACTGGAATCCGAAAGTTAGCCATCGGAAAAAATATATTCGATAGCAGATATAGGAGGAAGCATTTCACAACGTCATCCATTCTTGTGCTACTATCCAACTTCTCAATGTCGTGGCGAATGTCATTTGATGTTTTGCCACTGGATCTCGCACTTCCAACGTTAAAAATAATTCCCCTGCTTGGCATGCCTATCAATATTGCTACTTCTTCAGTTGAAAATTTAATACTTCGTCCTTTAATAATGAAACTTTCTGTTTTCCTATCCCACTTCGAAATTAGCATATGTACGAGTGGAACATTTTGAGGCATCACAGGTAGCCTAAGGAACTGGTTTACATGCAACTGACCCAATCTAACAACCAAAGTATCTCCAAACCTCTGAACAAGATCATTACAAACTTCTCTGAACGTCGAGAACCTGCATCGGAAATGAATCTTTGGAGTATAACCCTGCGTAAAATCAAATTGTCAATAATGCTATTAATTAATAAAAATTATTTACTTATACTGACTAATATTTATTGCTCGGTACTGCGCAGTACCGAACAGTAGCGAACATTACTGATCATAACAAATCGCAACATTGCTCGGTACAGATCAATACCGAGCAGTACCGAGCAATACCGATCAGTTCCAAGCATAACAATTATCAACTCTGCTCGGTACAGCTCAATACCGAGCAGTAAAGAGCAACACAAAGCATAATTGTTACTAATTCTACTCGGTACAGATTAATACCGAGCAGTACCGAGCAATACCGAGCAAAATTATTACTAATGCTGCTCAGGTACTACTCATTACCGCGTTGTACCGAGCAATAACTAGCAATACCGAGCAATACCGAGCAGTCCCGCTCGGTATACTACTTGGATACACTTCAGCATGGAGCATTTCCGAGCTATACCGAGCAATACCAAACAATACCGAGCAATAC
Organism: Dendrobium huoshanense; assembly: GCA_016618105.1. Taxonomy (NCBI): domain Eukaryota; kingdom Viridiplantae; phylum Streptophyta; class Magnoliopsida; order Asparagales; family Orchidaceae; genus Dendrobium; species Dendrobium huoshanense. Next base: position 33,049,173 of record CM028349.1, on the reverse strand, counting down.
CGAGCAGTACCGCTCGGTATAGATCAACATTGCTCGGTACCGAGCAATACCTAGCTATACCGACAAATTCCGAGCAGTACCGCTCGGTATAGATCAACATTGCTCGGTACTAATCAATACCGAGCAATACCGAGCAGAACAGCACGGTATACTACTCGGATTCGCTTCAAGATGGAACATTACCGAGCAATACCGAGCAATACCGAACTATACCTACCAATACAGAGCAGTACCGCTCGGTATAGATCAACGTTGCTCGGTACCGAGGAATACCTAGCTATACCGACAACTTCCAAGCAATACCGCTCGGTATAGATCAACATTGCTCTGTACTGATCAATACCGAGCAATACCGAGCAGTACCGCTCGGAAAACTACTCGGATATGCTCAATACCGAGCTGTACCGAGCATGGAGCAGTTCTATACCGAGCTAAACCGAGCAATACCGAGCAGTACCGCTCGGTATGCTACTCGGATACGCTTCGTAAACCCTACCATATATATATTGAAGAAGTATCTAACCTGAGGCATCGTAAAATCAAATATGCAGCGCTTGAAGATTCGCAGAAATGGAAGAAGCTGAACTGCCGGTTGGAGAAGATGAAGAATATCGTCGCGTATAATGAATGAAGTGAAAGACGGTAAGGCTGTTCGAAAACATAGCCGTTTTTTTCGGGTCCGCGCAATAAAATTCGGGTCCGCGTTCGGGCCATTATTTTAAATTTCGCACGTGCCATATACCCAATCATCTCCGGGTCGGGTTTCGGGTTTTGTTGCTGCCAGATGTCGCGTTATAAAGGCGTACCGAACGTAGAGATGCGTCAGGTGGGAGGAGGCAATAAAAATTCGAGAGAATGAGAGAAGCAGCTATCGGGCTAGGGCATAGCCAGATCCCGATCGGGGAAGGAGGCGTAGCCACGCACGGGGGAAGCTCGGGTCGGAGACGGCGGGAGGCTCGGCGGCTGATCGGCGACGGAGGCGGCAGGGTTCGACGTAGGCAGGCGGCTACGGGTTCGGCGTCGGCAGGCGACTGCGGGTTCGACGTCGAGGCTGCGATAGGTAAGCCACGAAGTTCCTCTTTCGTTTCTTGCTTGCGATCTTCTTCCTCGGTTTCGATTTTTTTAGAGCGTATGTGTGCGTGAAAAGAGCGAATAAGAGAGAGCGTTGTTTTTTAAGTCGTGAGTATGTCGGTTTCTATCGAGAGAGTCGGTGGACGAATCGTTGTGTCGTTTGGCGACCAACTGCCCGCGGTGGGGCCGTCTTGGAGGTAGGTGCGCTGCTTTGATTTTTTTTGTTCTAAATTTTTTTATACAGTCAACGGATTGCAAAGTCATTTATAAGGTGTTTGGAGCATAGATGATGAAGAATGATAAATATAAGACATGGACAAAAAAAGCACAACTAGTTGTATATGCGATCTTCAACTAATAAGAAAAACAAGTTTTTTTTAATAATTTGGAAAGACATGCAAATTAAGATTGGTGCGTTGTCACAATTATGCTCATCTATGTCTAATTTAATATTTTGTTTTAGGAGCATATTCAATTGAAACTAACCAATTTTTCCTTACCACTTATATCATTTTTTGTAGAACAATATAACACCATAAAAAATAAACTTTATATAGTATAATAGAATTAATTACTGATAAATTTTGTAGTGAATTTATCATAGTTAATATTACCTTTAGATTTTTTTTAAGCTCCAAATCGGTTTTTATTTCTTTATTTTATATACTTGGGAAGTAGAATTAAGGTAACATTTAATAATAACTAATACAATGAAGTAGCATATCTATAATATTTTGAAATTTAATGATATATAATTAATAAACTTAATATTAATTTGCTGTATAATTTAAGATTACCTTTGAAAATCTTATCAAAATTCTTAATATAACTAAAACAAAACTAACTTTTATGTATATTTGAATAATTCCTATTTTATATTTATTATAAAATGTCATCCTATTATTGTTGAACATTATGAATAGAGTTCAAGGCTAATTCTCCAAGTCATGAAGATCAATTCAATGAGGCTGCCATGATAATATAGAACTTGTTGTTTAGTTCAAATTGTCTTTAAGACTAACTAGACAATTGATCAGTTGTTGAAATAATTTGTCTGAACTCAATTTGATTGCACAAACATTTTAGAAATATGAATCTGAGCCCGACCCACCCCAAACCCGGGTCGACCTGACCCGACATTGCTAACACAACAAGAGCACTGGTCGAGCGCGAGTTGCGTGTCGTGTGCTAGCGCAAAGTGGGCTGCAGGGCCCAAAGGTGAGGCGAGCTTGGGTCGAGCGCAGTGATAAGGTGCGGGTGCACGAGCTGGGCATGCGGTGCCTATGTGGGTTTGTGAGCATGGGTCTGTTTCACAAGAAGATTGTGTGAACAATGGAGTGGATAGTGCATGCGGGTTATTCCAGTTTAGTAGGTTGATCTGAACCCGAAATGATTTTTAAAACTAGTGGGATCCTACTCACCTAAAACCGATTTTTTCGGTCGGATTTCCGGTGCTGCTGTATGATGTTTATTAAGCATTCCTGAAAATCCTTAAATGATGCCGTATGATGTTTATTAGGTTCATTTCTTGCTTAATATATGTTTACAAGTTGTCCACTGTGTGCTTCATGGCTTATGCAACTTTGGGCTGGATTTCTCGAGTTTTTCTTCTCTTTTTTCTGAGTTTTCATTAGCTTCTTAATTTGTTTGAGATTAAATTCGTTCATTAAAAAAAAAAAAAAAAAAAAGGAAAACGCCAACAACATAATACATGTATTTGTATCACGTGTCTGCTGCATGATTCTCTCTGCTCCATACATCTAAGTTGTGGGACCTTCTCTTTTCTCTCTTTTTTTATTTATAATTTTATTTAAATATTTATACTGTTTTGTACAATATTCACGTTGGGTTTGTGCTCTTGTGGTCCGGTGTAGGACCCACTCAACCACTTGCCAGCCTAGCTCAGCAGCCATTATTGACTCGTTCTTGGGCCAGTGTCCATTTTGTTTTTTTTTTGTTTTTTTGAACGAGAAAATACTGTCCAAAGGCTATTTAAAATCTAGGTAGATTTGAACAACCTACACCAATTTATCTAATCTGATGATTAAGGCTGTTAATCATTTTATTTATAATTTTATTATTTTTTTTTTTGACATTATAGGTTTGATTTCAACATTACTCAGGTTTTGTCAATATTATTTTATCAGAATTTATAAATTTGCTTAATCAAATCTATTTCTTGTAAGAGGAATGTCTTTTAATTCCATTCATATGTAGTTTGTAGTAAAAAGTCCGATTAATCCTTGATCTACTAATTGAGTAATTATATAAGCTTAATTGTCCATTAATGAGAAGACTAGCTGGTCTTGGTCTCTCATCCGTTTTGAGCTTTGAAAAAAGAGCCACGTAGATTGATGCTGATGGAAATGAAATACAACCGGACATGCAGTCCCATTCGATGGAGAGATTATTGTATGCGGACACCGGATGGGAGAATCGTTCAAAGTGGTATCAAGTGCGATACACTTTTGAATTGATGTGATATATTTTTATTTGTCTCTGAACGATGTTCGGTGTCTGCACCTATTAGTTTGCACATTCAATGATTTGGGGATAAATTTTAAGAGTGAGAAAAAAAGAAAGATAATCAGGCTATTCTTTTTGGACATTACAAAATAATCAGTGTTTTTTATTTAATGATTTATCGACAGTTTTGAGGCCTTGTTTAATATCCCACAAATGGAAATTTCATGGAGATAAAGGAGATGTTCATGCCAAGTCGTCAACATTTTATTGAAATTAGGCAAGTTGTAATGTAAGCATTCCTTAAAATTCTTAAAAGGAGGTTTGTGTTTATTGCAGCATAGAAAACTATAAATAAATCTCTTATTTTACATTGAGGAAAGAGGAAAGAGGAAAGAGGAAAGAGGAAAGAGGAAAGAGGGGAAGAAGAAGAGAGGAAGAGAAATAAAATAAACCCTTTTCACCAAGCTCCCTCTCCACCACCGCCTAGCCACCGTTAGTCATTCGTCTTTCTCCCAACCACCAACTAATCACGAACTTCCACTCAGCGGCCGACCACCGCCGAACTTCCACTTGATCATCGTCGGACCACCGCCGTCGGACTTCCACCTAATTGTCGAACACCGCCAGACTTCCACTCACCGGCTGTTTAATATATATATTATTACAGCTTAATAAATTGTATTCTTATATATCTTGACACTTGTCACCACATGGTTGGCTCAAGTGTCTTTGTCTAATCTATATATAGTTCATAGCTTGTACCTTTGACAGGAAGACAATAATAAAGCTTTTCACAGTTTTTGAATCGTGTGCTTCTCCTCTGCCCTGTTTCTCATTTCCTGTTTCTTGATCACTTCTTTATGGTATCAGAGCGAGCAAGCTAAGATCGCGGACATGGAAATCTCATCCACCTCCCCGTCCGGTGATCGCTCTGGCTCGACAACGATACAAGAAGATCTTCTTATCTCTTCCACTCTCAAGTTCGTAGTTTCCAACCTCAAGAACATTGTTCACACGCATCTCGCTGCTGACAACTATCCACTGTGGAAGGCTCAGATCGCCAAGGTTCTCAAGGCCAATGGTTTTGAAAAATTTCTTGATCCAAAAACTCTACCCGACTGCCCTTCAACTCAGTGGACGCTTACCGACCAAAACCTCGCTGCCGCACTTTGTTCGACGATCTCGGCACCTGTTCTTCCTTACATCGTCAACCTTAAAACCACTGCGGATATCTGGACCAGTCTTGAATCCAGATTCCAGTCGACAAATCGATCGAAAGTAATTCAATTGAAAAATGAATTACACAATGTAGCTCTCAAGAACCGCACAATGATGCAATACTTGACGGACATTAAGTCGATCGTCGATCAAATAGCTGCAGCAGGTTCATCGGTAGATAACGAAGACATTATCTTGTATATCTTAAAAGGGCTTCCAAGTGCATATCAATCATTCAAAATGGCAATCCGCACCATGACAACTCCTCTTAGCCTAGACAATCTCTACCCTCTTCTTCTAAGTGAAGAAATTCATGTTCATAATGATGCCGATAAAGATCTTGCATCATCGGACTCCAAACTCGCCTTATACTCCTCTCGGGGTCGTGGTAGGCGACCTAAATTCCGAAATCAGCCTTCTAACTCAGATTTCTCCCAACGAACCACTGAAGCCGCCAATGTGGTTTGTCAAATATGCTTGAAAAAGAGTCACACGGCGCACAGCTGCTGGCATCGCCAGAACCTTCAATACACGCCAACCCAGCAAAATCAATCCAAGAAAGCCTTTCTTGCGGCTTCAGATCAGTCATCGTCCAACTGGTTCTTGGACTCAGGTGCAACATCTCACCTAACAAATTCAATGGAGAACATGTCCGTCTCAAACTCCTACAACGGCTCTGACATGGTTACCTTTGGCGATGGGCGTTCGGTGAACATAAGTCACTCTGGTGATGGATTGTTACCGACCCCATCTCGTAAGTTACTTTTATCTCATATCTTACATTCTCCTCAATTTTGTTATAACTTGATTTCTATCTCTCAACTCACTAAAGATAATCAAATTTCTATAACCTTTGATCAATTTGGATTTGTGTTTAAGGATTTGAAGACGCAAAAGGTTCTTCTTCAAGGACCTTGTAAAGACGGTCTTTACTCGGTTTCTCACCCACCAGATCAAGCTTTTTCGGCCACTGTCAGCAACTTCTCTCCTTGGCATAATCGGTTGGGCCATCCCAACAATCGGGTTCTGCAGCATATTTCGGCTGCCAACAGCCATCTACGCATAGGAAATAAACCTGTTCTTTGTACTACGTGTAATGAGTCTAAAGCTCATAAAATTGCTTTCCCTAGTTCATTTCATAACTGCAAATCTATTCTTGAATTGATACATACTGATGTTTGGGGCCCCGCTCCGGTTTTATCGAATCAAGGTTTCCACTATTATTTGATTTTTGTTGATGATTTTTCGCGTTTTACTTGGGTGTTCCCGATGTGTTACAAATCGGAGGTTACTAATATTTTCATTAGTTTTAAAACACACATAGAAAACTATACATCCAAGAAAATCAAAACGCTCCGATCTGATGGCGGTACTGAATTTGTTAACCATGCACTTAGCAACTACCCCAGCTCTCACGGGATCAATCATCAACTTTCGTGCCCCTATACTCCCGAACAGAACGGTGTTGCTGAACGCAAACACCGTCACATCATTGAAACCACTCGAACTCTTCTCTCCACTGCCTCCATGCCCTACAAGTACTGGACGGAAGCTGTGCTTACAGCGGTATATCTTATCAATATAATGCCAACCACAACCACAAGCAATATCACCCCTTATGAACTCATGCACCACAAATCTCCCAATTATGATCATCTCCGAGTTTTTGGGTGTGCTTGCTACCCTCTAGCTCCTTCTCATTCTCGACACAAATTACAACCTAAAGCCAATCTGTCTGTGTTTCTTGGGTATTATGATCGCCACAAAGGCTACAAATGTCTTAACAAGATCACAAACAGAGTCACTGTCTCGCGTCACGTTCTTTTTCATGAGACTGTCTTTCCATTTGCAATCAATAATACTAATCTTGATACTGCTTCTGCTAACCAACCATCAGAATTTCTTCTCATACCTTTTTCGGCTCATAATGCTACTCCCAACAACTCTGTTACTCCTGTCACGCCACCAATCTCCACATTTTCCTCTCCGCCTCCTAATTTCTCACCGAATGATCACACTCCTGATTTGCATTCTTCGGCTACACCTATACCTGCACCTAATCCTCATCCTATGATAACCCGAAATAAAACTGGTTCCCTCAAACCCATAAACCGTCTAAATCTCTCTCACACTCACACTACCACATCTCTGCAATCTACTCCTACCAGCTACACTGAAGCATCCAAAATGCCTGAATGGCGGAAGGCTATGGCTGCTGAGTTCCTAGCATTACAACGTCAAGGTACATGGAGTCTTGTCCCACCACCTACAACAGCATCCGTTCTTGGCTGCAAGTGGACGTATCGAACGAAATATCACTCCGATGGAACGGTGGCTAAATACAAGGCTCGCTTGGTTGCTCTCGGTAATCACCAAGAGTTTGGTGTCGATTAAACAGAAACGTTTAGTCCTGTTGCCAAGTTACCTACTATTCGTATTCTTCTTGCCATTGCTATTCATTCTAATTGGCCGGTACAGCAGCTAGATGTCGCCAATGCCTTTCTACACGGCAATCTCAATGAAACGGTGTATATGCGGCAACCAAAAGGATTTGAGGATAACACAAACTCTGAATACGTATGTCAGCTTCATAAGGCCATTTATGGTTTAAAACAAGCTCCTCGACAATGGTATAACACGTTCACTCAATATCTTCTCTCACTCGGGTTCACTCAAAGCAATGCCGACCCTTCTTTACTAATCTTTACGAACAAATCTGTTAAAATTTTTCTTCTCATTTACGTTGATGATATATTGATTACAGGTAATGACAGTTCTGTTATTTCCACGGTCATTCACAACCTGAGCAGCCGTTTTGACATGAAGCAACTAGGATCTGTAAATGACTTTCTCGGTATTCATATTGACCGCTCACCAGATCAATATTTCCTATCTCAGGAACTATATGCCACTTCTATTCTTCAACAAGCACAAATGTTGGAGTGTAAAGCTCTTGCCAACCCAACTGTCACAAAACTTCCTTCTGAACTAACGCCTGATCCAATTCTTTCCAACCCGTCCATGTACAGACGCATAACTGGGTCTCTTCAGTATTTGACCCTCACTCGGCCGGACATTGCATTCAGCATAAATCAATTATCACAACATATGCATGATCCAACTCCCGAGCACGTCTATCTATTGAAACGATTACTTCGCTACATCAAAGGTACTATTGATTACGGAATACCGATTACAAAATCTAATCTTGTTCTTTCTTCTTTTTCAGATGCCGATTGGGCTGGTGATCCCCACACTCGAAAATCAACTTCTGGATTTTGTTCCTTTCTCGGCCAAACTCTCATATCTTGGACTGTGAAAAAGCAACATACAGTTGCCCGATCCTCTACAGAATCAGAGTACCGCTCTTTGGCCGCTCTTGCCTCTGATGTTATTTGGCTCATACGTTTGTTATCAGAATTCGGTCTTTTTCCGACTCAACCCACTGATATGCATTGTGACAACCCCTCAGCTATTGCTCTTGCAAATAATCCTGTCTTTCACGCCCGAACAAAACACATCGAGATCGATCAGAAATTCATTCGGGATCATATTCACCACCAAAATATCCGTCTCCTTCCTATAAGTACTTGTCACAACCCGACCCGACCCGAGATGGATCCCGTTCGCACCGGGCCGTGACAGAAAAATCTAACCAGGATCTGGCTTTGGAATTTACTTCAGAACTGATTCTTCCAAACATTTTAAACAAAACAGACAAACACAGAGCTACTAAAAACATCAAATGCAGCGGAACAAAAGATTTATCTTTTTCTTTTCTTTTTTTTTCTTCAAAACAATCATATACAGCTACAAACTATGGCTCAGACAGAGAAAAACATACAGTGCAAAAGAGTCATGTCTGTACAAAAATCAAAAGGACAAAATAATACCTACAAATCGGACTCTGAACTCTAGTCCAAGACCTCCTTCCCTTTCCCAGAACCTGAAAACCACCAGAAAGCAAGGGTGAGCTCAACAGCTCAGCAAAGCGACAAAACTCCAATCTAAACTTTCAGAATCCAAAACCAAACACATCAGACCCAAATCCAATCAGAAACTAGAATAGAAACGGACATATATCGGAATCTTTGTATAGAAAATAGAATCGGACAATTCATAACAAAACAAATCAAATCAGAACTGATACAGACATATCAAATCAGAATCAGATCAGAACTGTCGGAAATCGTATCAAATCAGATATCAGATATCAGATATATTATTCATAGCTAAATTCCCTGACACTGACTGAATCTCATAGGATCCAGGCCCCTTATGCCTCCCTTTGTGCTCACGGCACCAGAACAGATGTGCTTATAGCACCAAAATACATATATAGTGCTTATAGCACCTAAACAGATTTCCTCGGATCCGGAACAGAACAGATATCAGATTTCATATCGAGCTCATTTCAGATTTCCCAGACACTAACTGAATCTCATAGGATCCATGCCCCATATAACTCCCTTTATATATCATATACAGATATCATATCAAATCAGAAGAATTCCGGACCAATCAGAAATTACCCAAAAATCGGGCAGCATAACGGCAGCGTATGAAATTTACACAATTTTTCCTGAAAATCACAAACTACCAAATTCGTACAGAATGTAGATAACAACATTTCAGAACATTTATTCTATTGCCACAGCATTTAATATTCACACAGAAAAATACAGGTGAAATAAAATACCGCCAAATCAAAACAGTCCGGACAAAAATCTCCAAAATATAATCAAAATGTGCACACCCGGCACAACAACAATATACAGAAAGTTACGCGGTAAAAACTCAACCCGTCGGAAAATACGGACGAAATTCGTTAACAAAAACAAAAATCCGGACAGAAAATACCGTCAACAGCGACGGTTCTGAAAATTGAGAAAGTCGGATTGTGCCTTACCTTGCGCACAACAAAATCCTCAACAGTCACAACGGACGAAAACAGTCCGACGTCACCCAAAAATCAATTTTCCTTCTTTTTCCTTCGTTTTTTCTCTCTCCTGGGCTTTTCTCTCTCTTCAAAATATCTCATTTCTATATATATCCAAACTGATCGTCCCGGACGATCGCACTTCGTCCCGGACGATCCATGCTCAGGAAAATTTCGTCCAGACGAAAATTAATTATCGTCCCCAGACGAAAGGACTCTGGAAATTTTTTGTCCAGACGATCCCAATTTCGTCCAGACGAACCATTCAGCCAAACATGTTTTCTTGCACAACCTGTACCGATCGTCCCGGACGATCCAACTTCGTCCCGGACGAACCTGGGAGCAAAGTGATCTTTACAGTACTGTTGATCAAATAGCGGATATCTTCACAAAACCGCTCTCTACTCCGCGGTTTCATCATCTTAGGCTCAAATTGACGGTCATGCAACGACCCATCCATTTGCGGGGAGATATTACAGCTAAATAAATTGTATTCTTATATATCTTGACACTTGTCACCACATGGTTGGCTCAAGTGTCTTTGTCTAATCTATATATAGTTCATAGCTTGTACCTTTGACAGGAAGACAATAATAAAGCTTTTCACAGTTTTTGAATCGTGTGCTTCTCCTCTGCCCTGTTTCTCATTTCCTGTTTCTTGATCACTTCTTTATATATATATTTTAGAAATTTTCTAAATTAATTTTCATCAAAATTTCAATAAATTTGAAATTTCATAAAACCTTTTTTTTTATAACCTACCGCTTGGAGTCTTGAATGACTGGACGCCAAAGGGAAAAATTATTACTTGCATGCCTTCGTATTAGTTCGGAGTTAAATCTGGATGCGCCATATCACTGTTGACCCCTGCCACAGGATCCTGACCTATAAATGATCTCATTAGTAAAATCTATGCTAAGGGGTTTATTATGCAGTGGTTTAGGAAGCCATAAAATGAGCATTTGGACTACTTGGTACATAAACATTCCTCTTCTATCTATAATTAACTATGATGGTATAGGAAAGACAACTCTTGCAACATGTTTATGAAGATGAAATGACAAAGGAATTTGATCTTAAAATGTGAGTTTGTGTTGCCAACGACTTTGATCTGAAGAAAAGTCATTACAGATATGTTGGAATCTCTTAAGAAGGAGAGGCCTCTTTTGGAGATGCTTAAGGCACTTCAAAATAAATTTTTGGACTGAGATCATGTCCAAAAAGTTCTTACTTTTGCTGGATGACAATTGGGATGATGATAAGAAGCATGATAAAAGTGAATGGGAGAACGTGCTCGTCCCTTTGGCTTGTCATTAAAAAAGAGACAAAAATATTTAGATTAGAGGGCTTGGAGAAAGATCAGTGTTGAAGCTCCTCAATCCTCATGCATTGGCTGATAAGAATAGTCCTAATGATTATAAAAGGTTAAAATCCACTGCTAGAGAGATGATTGAAACGCTTTTTGGATCTTCATTTTTTTTGCAACGGTCATCGGTGGTGTCGCGAATTCCTAGGCAATTTAAAATATGATATAAAGGCCTGCGTTACGATGGAAATGAGCCCTCGAAAAGTGCTCAGACGACATCCGATCGACAAACGGAGAATGTCATTGCGTCCGGAATGTCGTTGGCATTCAGGATATACGTTTTATTTAATAAATTTGGATGATCCGAGATGGTGGTGAATTTCTAGGCGATGCAAATATAATATAAAGGTCTGCGCTACGACAGAAATGGGGCCTCGAAGATGCCCAGATGACGTCCGATTGGTAAACGGACAGTGTCATTGCGTCCGGAACATCCCCGACATTCAGAATATATATTTTATTTAATAAATTTGGGTCGTCAGAAGTGTTGAAAAATTTTAAAAGCTGCTCGAATATGATGCGAAGGCATGCGCTACGAGAGAAATGAGGCCTCGACGATGATCAACGACATCCGATCGACGAACAGACAATGTTATTGTGTCCAGAACGTCATCGACATTAAGAATCTACATTTTATTTGATCAAATTTGATCATTTGAGGTGGTGTTGTAATTTTTAAAGACGATCCAAATATGATGTAAAAACGCGCATGTCAAGGAATTTTGTCTATTCGGAGACGACATGACGTCCGATTGCCAAACGGAAAGTGACGTTGCGTCCGGAATGTCGTCAAAATTAAAAGTCTACATCTTATTTGATTAAATTGGATCATTTGAGGTGGTGTCGTAAATATCAAAGGGCGGTTCAAATATGAGGCGAAGGTGCACACTATGAAGGAAATTAGCCTTGTCGATGGCGAAATGACGCCCGATCGCAAAATGGATGGTGTCGTTGCATCCGGAACGTCGTCAATATTAAGAGTCTATATTTTATTTTATCAAATTGGATCGTTTAAGGCAGCGTCGCAAATTTCAAAGACGATTCAAAGATGTTGTGAAGGTATGTATTACGAGAGAACTAAGCCTCGTCGTCGTCCAAACGACGTCCGATCTCAAAACGGACTGCACCATTACGATCGGGACTTCAGCAATACCCTAAATCCACTATGAATTTGTCTAATTCCGATGTTCGACGAATTTGGCTCGTAAAACGAGACAAAAATACGCGCAAAACGAGAAAATTACACGCGGATTGAGACAATCTTTGATCTGGCTAATGTAGTTTTATCACGTCAAATTAATTAGCGATTGACTAAAACATTAATATGGCAATTTATTTAAATAAGCACCAGATACCAAAACAAGAAAATGTCAAATATTAATTAAATGCATTACCTATTTCAGCTCAAGATCCTCTGGTTATGTGAAGTTTCCTTTGCTCCGTTTGCTTGACACTTCAACCTCAATACAGCTAGCCTTGAGCAGTTGCAAAAATGAGAAATGGTTTTCAAACTCCACGCGGCTTCCTCTTTCCAGCAAACAAGAATATTAGATCACCTCAACTCAAACGCGTCTAAAAAAAAAATCTGCGTCCTTTCTCTCCCACAAATACCCTGCTTCTTCCAGCAAACCTATACCACACTTTACTCCCCACGCCTGAGGTCCTGCCGTCGAACAGCTCCAATATAGCAACTTTCCCCTACAATCAGCGATCAAAACCTGCTTCTGCCTCCACTGTGCTGAAAATCGAATAGGTAACCTTCTCCAGCAGGCCGAAACCCACTCTTACTTTGCTGATCTCCTTCAAAAAAAAAATCTGCGACTTGTTAGACAGCAGCTCAGGTTGCTTTATAGTTTTGAACTGCTCTCATCCACCAAATGATTTTCACGTGCTCTCTCACTCATCCTCTAACTCCATTCATTTGTCCTCTTCTTTTTTTTTAAAGAGATGGAGATTCCGTAGGGTCAATTCATTGACCTTTTGCTTTGATATCTAAAGCAGGTGTTAAGATTTTATGCAATATTCCATGGAATCCCATTTCAGCATGTGGCTTGTTTCTTTGCTTTTGTCCACTAGTGGAAAGAATATTTGGGTGATGAATCCAAGTCCCTTCAGTTATCATTATGATTATTGCACTAAACATTTGCATGTACCTGTTTTAATAAGCTACATTATATTTCCTCCACGTCCAAACGCCTTTGACATCAAAAAAAAAAAAAAGAGAGAGCAACCCCTGACTGCCGTCCGTAATCCCCTAGGTTCGTCCACGTCAAAGCCTTGCCAATCTTCTGTTGTTCTCTTCAACGCAAGCAAGTCTTTCACAGACTCCAAGTGCATCTCACGGCCAACCTCATCTATAACCAGCCATTATTCCTATTTTCCTATTTGATTCCTCCTCCACAAAAGACAAATTAAATCATTCATTTCCTCTCACTCAAATATTTCAGCTCCAGAATCTTTTACTTGCTCTCATTCACATGGCCCCTTTTCTCCTTCACCCGTCCAAAACTCCTCCCCAAGGCTTGCCGAACTCAAACCGCCACTTGACGCCTTCTGATTTCCCCACCCGAAGCTTGTCTTCTGGTTCCTGCTCTGCCTCTAATTCCCTTGCCTAACTACAGAAGGGTATTTACTTCTTTATATAAATAATACTTTTTTTTTTAATTTTCCAAAAAAAAAAAATAATAATAATAATACTTTTGTCTTTTCCCTTAACGCCAAACAGATCCAAGTGCTTTTTCTTTATGAAACCTACAGTTCTTTCATATGACCCCCCGTCCACTTTAACAGGTTTGAATTTCTACAGTAAGCATTCATTGCTATCTTCTTTAATTCCCCACTACAGGACAAAAACCCTCATATTCCTTATACATATATATATTTTTTTTTAAATGAAGAGTGAGATTCCTTCTTTATTATTATTTATTATTTCTTTTGTTTATTGTTGCTAGCATTATCTGTTGCTGTAGGTTTTATTGTTACCTTCATTAATTTGATGTCCTTATGTATATGCATGTATATAAAGCTAAACTTGTTAGTTAGTGTATTATGTGTAGGTACAGTTATATATACATATATGCTAAATTAGTGTTATATATAGTTGTTATGCATATTGTTAAATAATATGTTAAATTTGTGTTACTGTGCATATATGATTGCTAGATATATGTACAGTGAATATGTTATTTTATTTATATATATATATGAAAAAAAAAAAGAAGAAAGAAGAAAGTAAAAAAAAAAAAAAGAGCTTGCCAAAAAAAAAAAAAAAAATTGAGAAAGATTCAAAAAAAAAAAAAAAGAGAAGAAGAAGAAAGCAGAAAAAAAAAAAAAAAGAAGAAAAAAGAAGAAAAACAAAAAAAGAGAAAAAAAAAGAGAAGTTAAAAAAAAAAAAAAAAATGATGCTCTCTTGATTTTCGAACCAATTCTCTCTCCCCTACCTCGGCATGTGTGTCGAGTCGGTGGTCTGCCCATGCACGCTTTTCTCTAGCGTGGTGGGAGGGGCAACCGGCGCGACACCTACGGCGAGGTAGGCGAGTGAGACTCGGTTCCAAATCCTATTCTCGACGTTAGTGTCGAACTGGGAAACCAACTCATGCACGCTTTTCTCTAGCGTGGTGGGAAGGGAACCCGGTGCGGTGCCTACGACGAGACCGGGATGCCCATAAGTACCCGCTTGCGGGGAAACGACTGCTTCTCTTTTGCAACAGGTACCGAAGACCCATGCACGCCTTTCTCTGGCGTGGTGGGGGATCAAAAATTTCATGGCCGCGGTGTCCTCGTACGAGGGCACCTACCGTGCACGCTTTTCTCTAGCGTGGCGGGAGGCCCAGTTTTTCCGTAGTTTTCCCCTAAACGGGGGAGACGCCGGGAGGCTGCCAAAATTTTCACTGAAGATTCAAGAACTTGGACAGAATTTGGACATATAGAACTTGAACTGAACAAGACTACAAAGGACTTTTGACATTGAACTTAAACATGATTTTGGACTTGAATAAGTGAACTTTAAGCAAATCGGTCATTAAATATTAAACAAAATAAACTCAAATTTGAATCAAATGATAAAGAACATTGATCTGGGATTGTAGTTTTGAGCAACTACAAGAGAACTTAAACATGATTTATACTCAAATGAAGATTTAATTTGAGCCTACATTGTGAACTCAACTTGGACTTGAATATGAATCTAAGTTGGATTGAATTATGATTGAGGTGAATAATTTCTTGAAAGGATAATTTTCCCTAATGGGATATTCACTTTTGTTTGAATGCAAATCTTAACTAAGAAAGATTTGAGTCATTCAAACTTCATGCAAGCAAACAAGGATCCATGTGTAAATCCTTTCCAAACTTTGACATGGAACTTTTGAATGATAATTTCTAATATGCAAAGATCATCTTAATTGGGATAAAGATGTTGAAAGTGATGATATTAGACCTATCATGCATATTGAATCATCAAATTAAGAAGTTTGCAAATAAAGTTCGTTTGTAAGCAATAAAAGAAGACTAAGGAATTTGGTTTGATTATAAACTCATGATATAAGTTTTTGGACCATACCAATTGATTCATAACATCAGAGCTAGTTCATCCCTAATCTATTTGTAGTGAATGTATTGATTCACTAGAAAGGCTCTTGATGAATATGATGATTCATGATTTGCTTGTAACCAATGTCAAAATATTCATCTACGATCTTGCACAAAGGATGTCATGTTAACGAGAAACATCAAAAGAGCTATAATGAATAGAAATATTTATTATGCTCAAGGATTCAATCATCATTTGATTTGCAAGCAATCATCAATAAGGATTAAGGACACATGATCTACCCACTAGAAAAGACCAATTAGAGAATGCAACGATAACCTACCAATCAATATGCATGAAGAGGTTGGTGGCAAATGTGAACTCCTATGAATAATCAATCGTAGGAGACTTGTTACGTACATAAAAGTTCCATCCACAAGTAAATACAAAAAAAAATGATCTGCAACACATATGATCTTTCCACAAAGATAAATGTACGTGCCACATGCCACTGATGGGTAGATGCATAAAGACTACAGTAAATGCAGTATCCTGTAGTTAACTTCAGCCTAAGGAAGAATACATCTACCTCCAATAATAGTGGCTGTATTGTAAAGACCAAAAATCACAGCATAAAGCATAAAGACTACAAGTTCCTACGAGCTTCTACAACCCAAAGAAGGAGACTCGTTAGTGCACTACGATGTACATGCAGAAAGCAACAAGTAGTGCACGACAATCCAACGAGTAACTTTACTCAGAAGCTGCTACGCCACCGGATCCGCAACATTCATGCAAGCGGATAGAAGGCGTTTACAAATACTTCAAAATACCCCTGCACGTGCACTGTAGTTTGTATACACATAGGCACACTAAAAGGGATAAATGTAGTTAAATATCCGCATGGGCCCCGGCGAGCGTGTTATTAGTACACACGTGACGTCTAGGGATGCTGCGCGGGTTGATAAGTGAATTCAGGCTCGAACCCGATCCTCCTATACGGATTAATAGGAGTCGACAAGGTTCGAATTAACAAATAAATATGTGGCCGTGGCGACCATAATATTTATTTTAATACATTCATATTAGGTCTTCAATGCCTAAAAATCAAAAGAATTCACTTTCAAAGGCACGAAGCCTACGAAACTCGATCCTCTGTCGACAGCCCGACAGAGTTGACAAGGTTCAATCCATAAAGATAAATGACCCCACAACACCCCGATGATGGCCGTGTTGAATGTAGATCTCAACCGGAGGGGTTTTCAAATATTTTCAAATATCACCCAAAACTCCACAAACCCAAAAACTCCACAAAAACTCCAAAAATCCCAAAAAATATTTAAAATTGAAATAAATCCATCAACGCAGTTAAAGCAAAATCCATCCGCCCTCCGCAACAGTTTGTCAGGGTGGACAAATTAAAATCAACTTCAGCTCACAAAGAGCGAAATGCCTAGTCGAAAATATTACTAGGATCCATTCTCAAAAAGTCTGCTGCCAGTAAGGACGTGGTACGTGTCCTCTAACCGGCAGTTTCACCGCCAAATGGCACTGCAGGTAAACGGTTATGACCCGGGGCCCTCTGAACCGAGTGGTTTTGCCGCCAAATGGCACCACAGATAACGGTTATGGCCAGAGCCAATACGCTCCTTAATGGCGTTAAATCCTTGAGATATGAATCAATAGGATATGATCGATAGGGCACAAAGCCCTCTGTTAGCTAAGGTGGATTCAAATTTGTCCCCTTAGACAAACATTCAACCCCGGTCTACAAGGTTCCCTTGGACGAAGCAACCCATGGCTGCCGACAAGGATCCTTCTGTCAGGTTGGGTCGACTACCTCCTCTGACTAAGTAGACCAGGGACCACGATGGCCCGGGACGACGGAACCATGGGATCTTGATCGGGTCTATCATCCATTCCCCCACCATCCGCTTTAAGTACAAGATGGTGCAATTTCTATTTTGAATATCAAAATCTTCAAATTCCCAATTATTTCCAAACTTTCCAAACCTTTCCCAATACCTAAATCTAAACTCAAAAATTCAATTCTCAAATCCAAATCTATGCTGCTACTATATGCCAGATAACACGTATTCTATATACGTATCTGATTGATGACTAGCCTTAATCGAAAGTTCTCTCTCGTGATCGGGAGGGGTAATTAACTATAGGGGCTTGCGCCTATAGGAAACCAGAACTCAGATCATAAAGTCCTCACAAAATGAGGGCGAAATCTCTGGGTAGTGTCTTATCTACAAACCCATCTGCCTTCCAAAATTTACCCCGGAACTTAGTTCGTTAAAACTCCCTCGCCGAATAAGAAAAGCGAGCGGAGGCCGGGGCCGAATTTTCGGAGCCCACAATCACCTAGAGAATCCGATGCATTGAGTGATCCGAGATGATTGAAACGCAGCACCCAATAAGCTCTCGCCCAAGGAGACCACAAGTCGACCTGCAATGCTATAAAGCAGATTGATAAAGACGAAATTAATTTTTCCCAAAAAAGATGAAATTAATTCCACTGCCGAAAGGTCTGCTCCGCCTACTGTCTTTGACTGCCCCACATTGTCTGTACCTGCTGCAGTTCTCTGTTCAGCTGATCTCAATCATTGGTTAGAATCAATTGAATGTCTTGATGAATTTGTTGTGTAGCTGCTGAAGTTTGGTATCAAGAAAAACATAGTAGAATACTTTTTCTACATACTTCATCTCTCTGTTTATTCTTTTATGGTTTAATGTATGTATCAACGCTGAAGTTCGGTTACAGCTTATGAATTTCTACACGGATCATGGATGATAGGAAAACAGTAGAGAGGAAAATGAACAGCACTCAAGCTTTCTTCGAATAAAGCACATGTCAGAAGTTGTCACAGGATGGTAAGGAAAAAATAGTCGCTCTCAACCCCACATGGCCATGAAAATACATCCTAGTTTTCTTCGAACCTTCCCGCTGGAAGACTCGACTCCGAAGTAAACCACGGGTCTCCCTGCATTGGTATAAACTATAAAGCAGATGGGATGGGAAGAAAATAGTCGCTTATCCTCTCCCCCCACCATATGGCCACGAGAATGGACCCAAGCTTCCTTTCGGCCGTGATAGCGGGCAACATGGACAGCGTCCGTAGGCTGCTCGATGAAGACCGAACACGACTCTACGGCATGACCATTAAAGGAAACAACATCCTCCATATCGCCGCAAACCTCGGCAACGACTGGCTTATCACCGAGGCTTGCAATAACTCCGAATTGAACCTCCTGCTGCACCAGAACTCAAAAGGCGACACGATCATCCACCTCGCCGCCCGTGCAGGGCACGACCACATTCTATCATTACTGATTGATCATGGAGCAGGATTGCAAATGACGGGAGTGCTAAACAACAACAGGGATAGCGCTCTGCACGAAGCTGCACGTTGCGGCCATGTCAACGCTGTCCGACAACTTTTGGCTGTTGGAGAGAATATGGCCTCGAAGGTTAACGGAGATGGAGAGTCGCCGCTTTATCTAGCGGTGGTGAGTGGCTCAGTGGAGATTGTGGAAATGTTGCTTAGATGTGCGGTGGTGGAATATGGAGGACCTCGAGGGCAAACTGCTCTGCATGCTGCCGTCTGGGGAGATAGACTTTCTAGAAGAGTGACGTACAGCTGTATTCTTGAAATTAATTGTATTTCACTCAATGTAATATATCTGATGTTTACAAGTGTATTTATAGAGATATTTTACAAAGCATATATGTAATCATGTGGCTGAGAGTTGCTGAGAAATGTGTGGCTGTCGTTGCTCTGGTTTGCGGCTATATTCGACTCCGTCTGTTACAGCTTTCATAGTCTTTGCTGTTCTTCGTTTCTCTTCTGCACATGGGTTGTTACACCCCCTCAAACTTTTGCTTCTTTGTCTTGAAGTTGAAGTTTGTTTCGCAGCAGTTGAAATCTTGGTCCTGGAAGATTTTTCGTCAGTATATCTGCTATCTGGTCTTCTGTTGATATATGTTGTATGGTGAGATCTTTAGCGGTAATATGATCTCTAATGAAATGGAGATCTATCTCAATATGCTTTGTTCTAGCTCTTAGTATAGGATTATTTGCTATTGAAATTGTTGATGTGTTGTTGCAGAATATCTTAGTAGGAGAATCTGTTGAAATATTGAGGTCCTGTAACAGTCTTCTTAGCCAGATTACTTCTGATGATGCTGTAGCCAGCGCTCTGTATTCTGCTTCTGTCGATGATCTGGCCACTGTTTTCTGTTTTTGAGCTTTCCAGAGTACTGGAGATGTCCCGAGAAAGAAGCAGTGACCTGATATCGATCTTCTGTCTGTTTGATCTCCACCCCAGTCTGCATCTGAATATGCTTCTAAAGTCAGGTTGGAGCGAAAGATTTTGATGCCCAAATGACTCGTTCCTTTAAGATATCTTAGAACCCTCTTTATCATCAAGAAATGTGTCTCTTTTGGTGTTTGCATGTGCTGACAGATCTGATTTACGGCAAAAGCAATGTCCGGTCTGGTAAGGGTAATGTATTGTAGGGATCCTGCAAGCTTTCTATATTCTGTTGGTTCGGATAATGGTTTGGAGTGAGTCTCGGGAAAGGCTTTTGTTGGTAGTGGAGTAAGTATGGGTTTGCAGTGAATCATACCTGCTTCATTTAGGAGTTTGATAATGTATGGTTGCTGATGTAAAAGGTATCCTTTTTCTGTTTGTTCGAACTGAATTCCAAGAAATGTGGAGATGGGTCCCAACTCTTTGAGTTGGAATTTCGTATGTAGTTGTTTTAATAGTTGTTGTATGAAGTTGGCATTATTTCCTGTGATGAGAATGTCGTCTACGTATACCAGTAGATATGTGTTTGTGTTTTCAGTTTTGTGAAGTAGTAGTGAAGGATCAGCTGAGCTGTGGGTAAATCCTAAGGCTGTTAAGTGTTTGGAGAAAGTGGAATACCATTGCCGAGGTGATTGCTTTAAGCCGTAAATAGATTTTTGCAGTTTGCATACCGAATGAGGATTTTGCACATCTTTGAAGCCTGGAGGTTGTTGCATGTATACTGTATCTTCTAAGTATCCGTGAAGAAACGCGTTTGATATGTCTAGTTGATGAATTGTCCATTGATTGTGCACTGCCAATGCTGTAAGAACTCTGATTGTTGGCATTTTAGCCACTGGGCTAAAAGTTTCTTCGTAGTTTATACCATATTCTTGTGTGTTTCCCTGAGCTACTAATCTTGCTTTGTATCTGACTATTGAACCATCTGCGTGTCTTTTCGTTTTGAATGTCCAGCGACAGCCTAGTATTGGTTGATCAGTTGGAGGTGAGACAAGTGACCACGTACCTTGTTGTTGTAGTGCCATGAACTCCTCAGACATTGCTTTTCTCCAATGTTCAAATTTGTGTGCTGTGGTATAAGAGGTTGGGTCTGTGGTAGAGTTTAGTTGGTGTAACAAATTGAGTATTTGTTTTGGTTTCAGATTACCGGTTTGCAATCTGGTAACCATAGGGTGGTGTTTTGGAGAGGTTATCACCGGAGGTGTGTTTGTTGGAACGGTCTGTATTGGTTGAGTTGGTATGTTGAATGTGGTAGTATGAGTGGAGTTAGTTTGCTGAGTTTGTATTGTTTGAGGTGTTAATTGGGTTGTTGAGTTTGGATTGATACTTGCAGTTTGTTGCCACTGTTTTGTTTGCTTTGAAGGGACAAGTAGTAGAGGTGGTATAGGAGAGTTGTGTGGAATTGACCTTGTGGTTTTCTGAACTGACAATGGGAATTCTGTTTCATTAAACACTACGTGTCTTGATGTTATTATTTTGTTAGTCGAGATGTTAAGACAGTGATATCCTTTATGAGTTGTAGAATATCCCAAGAAGACACATTGAGGTGCCCTGGGAGAGAATTTGTTTAGGGATTGAAGTCTTTGCCAGGGAAAACATGAGCATCCAAAAACTTTGAGATGGTTGTAACTGGGAGGTTTGTTGTACAGGATGTGATGTGGGGATAACATTTTCGTGGTTCTTGATGGTATACGATTTATGAGATGAACGGCAGTGTTTAGTGCATATGTCCATAGATAATGAGGAATGTTTGCTTCTATTAAGAGTGTTCTTGTTGTTTCTATAAGGTGTCTGTGTTTTCTTTCAGCGGTTCCATTTTGTTCTGGCGTGTACGGGCAACTCAACTGATGGGCTATACCATGGGACTTGAGGTAATTAGTGAATTCTATTGATATGTATTCTCCTCCACCATCTGTTCTTAATGTTTTTATGTTTTTATTAAACTGGTTCTTAATGAATATGTGAAATTGCTTAAATTTGAGTATAGTTTCAGATTTTGTGTACATGGGAAAGATCCATGTATATCTTGAATAGTCATCAATGAATAAAACGTAGTATTTGAATCCTTGAGATGTTACAGGTGCTGGACCCCATACATCGGAGTGGACTAATTCAAATGGACTATGCGTTCTACTATTTGAAAGAGGAAAAGGTAGTTTGTGGCTTTTTGAAGCCTTACAGGAATTGCAAAAAGAAAAGACTGTAGGTATTTTCAGATGAGGGTTCTTTGTTGATATTGCCTGCATCGAAGCTTGATGCGGGTGACCCAATCTATGGTGCCATAAATTGTTGGATACAGTTGTGTAAAAAGCTTGATGAGATTGAACTGGGTACAATCCTTGTTGACTTCTTCCTTGAAGAAGTATCTTCTGTGTGTTTTTGTCCTTGATTTTGTACCCATTTGAATCAAATTCAATTATACAATTGTTATCTTTGGCTAATTTTTGTACTGAAACTAGATTGTGAGATAAAGAAGGTACATGAAATATTTTTGATAGTTTGAACTTACAGTTTGGTGTTGGTAGTATTCCTTTGCCTGTGTTTGAGATTGGAAGGGACGATCCATTTCCGATTGTGATTTGCTCGTTTCCGTTGTATTCCTCTGTTTCTTGAATTTGAGATAGATCAGATGTGAGGTGTGATGAAGCTCCTGTGTCCAGGAGCCAGTTGTTTTGATTTTGCTATGTGTATATTGACCCATCGTTTGGATCATTGTTTGCAACTAATGCCGTTGGATTTGATTGTTGCTTTGAGGAAATGTAGGAGAGATTTGTTCTATGCCAGCAATTATAACCCGTATGACCCATTTTTCCACATATTTGACACTGAATTGAAGATCTTTTGGGATTTGAGTTTGTGTTGTTGGTATTAGGTGTTCTGGTTTGATTTGAGTTCCTACCTCTCCCTCTACCCCTACCCCTGTAGGTGTAGAATGCCATTTGGGAATTGGATTGTTGTTTTTGAGTATCCGATTGAATAATGATCTCTTCACTACTCAGTAAAGCATACAGGTCATCTAGTTCTATGGGTTCAAGTTTTGTTCGTATGGCAGTTTTGAATGATTGAAAAGAAACTGGTAGACCATTTAGGATATATAGAACTATATCTTCCGAGTCTATATGACATCCTGCTGCCTCCAGTTGATCTACCAGAGTCTTGATATGGGTTAGAAATTGGTTGATGTTGCCGGAACCCATAGAAGCATTGTGCAATTCGTTTTTGAGTTGTATAACTCTAGAACGATTGGTTGCTTGAAGTCTTTTCTTGAGAGTGGTCCAGATGGCGTGAGATGACTCAAGATTTATGATATGAGGTAGAATTGTGGTAGATATGGTAGAGTAAAGAGCAGCACTGATATTTTGATCTATTAACTTCCACATGTGATAATCTTGATTTACTATGGTTTGATTTAATTCGTCTAACATGAATTGTGGTGGACAGGGTGCAGATCCATCTACAAACGAATAGAATCCGTTTGCTGTCAGAATCTTGGATATTTGTGATGACCATATGGGGAAGTTGTCGGTGGTCAACTGAGAATTGGCTAAGGATTTGATGTTACTCATCAAGAATTTCAAGGTAGATGGGATTGTAATGTTTTTGGAATTTTGCAGGGTATCTGCGGTGATCTGGATTGTAGGAGAAGAGGCGGAAGAGTTCATGTTGATACCTGGAGACCGAAAAAGAGGAGTGGCTCTGATACCAAGATAGACTTTCTAGAAGAGTGACGTACAGCTGTATTCTTGAAATTAATTGTATTTCACTCAATGTAATATATCTGATGTTTACAAGTGTATTTATAGAGATATTTTACAAAGCATATATGTAATCATGTGGCTGAGAGTTGCTGAGAAATGTGTGGCTGTCGTTGCTCTGGTTTGCGGCTATATTCGACTCCGTCTGTTACAGCTTTCATAGTCTTTGCTGTTCTTCGTTTCTCTTCTGCACATGGGTTGTTATGGGGAAGCTATGGTAACCACCAAGAATTTTCCATTTCTATTAAAGATCTAAACATTTTTTAATTAAATCTTTTTAACAATATTTGTAGGATCAAAATCAAATCACTATTTGAACAATCTTTTTAACCGAGATGGAGATGTGCTGCTTTATCTAGTGCGGAGGTGTAGGAATGCACTGAGGATATTACTGGATGCCACGAAAGTGGCTCGTAATCAAACCGTGATGGATTATTTTTATCGTACGCCTCGACGGCAAATTGATCTGCCTGCTACTAGCTGCCGAAGCTATGGTAAACGCCACGAAATCTTCATTTTTTTTTTACATTTAGATAAATTAAAACAGACTCTTACATATTGCATATACAAGACTCGAATTGATAGTCTTTTTTGTATGTTGTAGTAGCTAACTTTTGTGAGGTCGATCTTCAGATATTGCGCAGATGCTACTAGAAAGAATGCCGACACTAAACCGACAGTCGGATGCCTCCCTAAGCGCCCCCATTCACTACGCAGTTTCCCTTCAAGATGTAAGGATGGTGCGTCTTCTACTACAAGCGAACACTACAGTAGCTCATCTCTTGGACGACAACGGCCACTCGGCCATCCATATAGCAGCAAGCAAGGATTATACAGAAGTTATTTGGGAGATACTTTGGCATTGCCCTGATGCGATTGAGCTCATTGATCGTGATGGCAACAATTTTCTGCATGTTGCTGCAAACAAGGAAGCGACAGCGGTGGTAAAACTTGTTCTTAGCAACCCTCTGTTCATGCATAGTATAAATGAGATAAATCATGAGGGAAACACACCATTGCATTTGGCTGCAATGAACCACAACATTGAAATCGTCAATCTGTTGCTGTCAAATAGTAGAGTCAATAAAAATGTTATAAACTGTGAGGATCTCACTCCACTTGATGTAGCTTTATCAACTGATGCCTCCAAATTTGGCTTCAGGAGGGTACGTATGACTTCATATCAACAAATGAATTTAATTAAGTAATTATTTTCAGCAAATGAAGATGAAGCCTTTAGCTACAACTCAAACTCTTTATAATGAAATTGTTTTATATGTCCATTTGCAGAAGAAGATGATCAAAGCATTGAGATCAAATGGCACCAAGTTTGACCTTCGTCGAATGGAAATCATAATGTCTGAGGATCAAGGTTGTTCAGAAGAAGAGCTTGACAGACATAGAGCAATGACAAATAACCTGGCATTAGTGGCAGTACTCATTGCAACAGTTACATTTGCAGCTGCTTTCACCTTGCCTGGAGGTTACAACAGTGATGACAGTAACCAAGGACAAGGCATGGCGATTCTAGCTAAGAAACTAGCTTTCAAGGTGTTCCTTATCTCCGATACCATTGCAATGATAAGCTCTATGTTTGTCACCTTCTTGCTAATTTACAGTAGCTCTCCAGATTACAATAGTTCTTTAGAGCGCGACCTAAGAATGAGCGCCATCATTATTGCCATGAGGTTCCTAAAGGTTGCACTAGGAGGGATGCTGGTGGCATTCTCCATGGGTATTTATGTGGTTGTGGTTTCACAATGCAGCTGGTTGGCTTATCTTATATGTGGAATGACTATTTATATTCCCATCATTGTTTGGATCTTAGATGATTTAATATGGGCTCATTGGTTAAAGCGGGAAAAGAGACTAAGTGATATGAACATACTTGAGTTCGTTGATCAATAGCTTGTTGGAGCTCGATTTAAGCTTTTACATTTGTGTTAAAGCTTGTTTCATTTAAAATGACATATATTTATGTTCAGTTCATATTCGGTTGTTTAGTGCTTATCGAGCTTTAAACGAGCGGCTTGTTTAAATTAACAAACAAGTCTTATCAAGCTATTAACCAATGCGCCTTATCAAGATGAATATTAGCTTAACAAACGAATGTTATCAAGATTACTAATGAATATTTATATCGAGCCCGTTAATGAACACAATTATCAAGCTTTTTTGAGCACATAAACAAGCAAACTTATCGAGCTTTTTCCAACCTATAAAAGAATAGCTTTTCAAGCTCATAAATGATACTTTTAATAAAAGAGATTTTTAATGAACCCTAAAATCAAATAGTTTATCAAACAGTAACAAATATATTTTGATCATGAATAAACTCTATCTATAATGATGATTAATCAATATTTATATATAATATTAAACGAGTTTCTCACAAGTTTTGTATCGAATAAGAATTGAGTTTGTCAATGAGCATTTTAACGAGCTCTTATAGAGCGTGTTCATGAGTTTCAAATGAAATTGTTCATAAACATAAACGAGTTAAATGCATAATTGCTCAAGTTTATTTATTTAATGACCAAAAATTAAAAAAAACTTTAAATTTTTTAATTATTTAATCAAATATTAAAGAATGAGCACTGATCAAGCCGACCCACAAACAACTTATCCAATACTTAATTCGCCTATTTTAAGGTAGGGCAAAATGTTAACATGTACGTGATCGATGATATGGCCAATTTTGTCACATCCTAGTAGAGGCCACAAAGCCCATAAAGGTCATGGGTATCACTACAGTGAGAGTAAGCTCAACAATGCCCTTTATAAAACTCAATAGCTTCATGGTTTATTTTATGTGACAAATATCAAATATATTTAAGATAATATTGAAAAAAAATTAAAGAAAAATTAATTTAGTTATAGTGTAACAATCCAAAAAATAAGAAAAATATTTTAAAATGAAAAATGCAATTCATTTTCCGGTCCAATTTTAAATATTATTCTTATAAATGTATTTAATTATAAATATAATATTCTTAAATAATATTTATATTTATAAATTTTTATTATATATATTTTAAAATTTTTAAATATTAGTGAATGTTCGTATATTTATATTATATTATGTTACATTTTATTAATTTTTAATAATATTTTATTTATTACATCATCGGGTTCGACCCCGATTCGACCGGTCAAACCGTGAACATCTCATCCTCATGATTTTCATAACCTTTTTTCTACGGTTCTCTTCTACTTTCTGTAGTTCAGCTGCAAAGCAATTTTTTTGTTTACACCTTTCGCTTCATCAGGAACAATTATTACGTCCTCTAACCTGACGAGGAGCAACGTTCGGCCGCCAATAACATGTCGCCACGTGCTCTTACTCTAAACCGCGCAGCCCGATGACTTGACCCGGAGCGGAACCCGGAAATGTTATGTTCCCGATTTTCTCGGTATTGCTCGGTATTTGCTAGGTATTGCTTTGCAGAAATGAGAAATACCGCTATGTGAAGACCAATACAATGCAAATACCGAGTTGTACCGAGTTTTTTACAACTCCGTACAACTTGGTATTTGCTCATGATTTGCTCGGTATTGCTAGGTATTTGCTCGGTATTGCTAGAAAAAACTCAGTACAACTCGGCACAACTCAGTATTTGCTCAGGATTTGCTCGGTATTGGTAGGGATTTGCTCGGTATTGCTAGAAAAAACTAGGTACAACTCGGTATTTGCTCGGTATTGCTAGGTATTTGAAATATATCCAAAAGGTGATGGGATGTTGTTCGGCTCGTCAAGGATTTAAGAAAACGCACGTGCGAGAACCCAAAAAACAGCTGGTCGGGTCTGCGTCTTTTCTTCCTGCTACGTGGCGCTAATACATTGGTGGCCGAACGTAGAGGAACGTATGTTCATCGGACCAAATAAAAGTTCCTTCATCAGACCCCGCTATAACATCATCTTCTTCGACCTCCCCACCAACAACTCTTCTTCCCTCTTTGCGCTAACCCTCCTCGCCTGGCCCAATCTCTCTTCCCCACTCTCCCACTTTGTTACGTTATCCTCGCCTTATATCAAGGCCATCTCAAGACGGCCGAAAAGCCCAGTAACCTCAGCTACGTTTTCGATGGGAATCGGACGCGTCTCGCCCGAGTGTCAGTGTTCCTAGTTTTGGCCAATTCGACGTTCCTGTTCAAGGTGTTGGGATGGAGAAGCCATCACCATGCGGTGAGCGTAGTAATAATAACAATGTTAATAATAAATCTTCCGGTTAGTAATATTAATAATAATACTAACTGAATCTTTTTTATAATAATAATCTCCAATGCTCAATATCATGATTGTTACTGTCAACATCTCGCAAATGATCACCTTCTCTATCACGGCATATGTTATGTTCTAGTATATGTAAGAAATGAGGAATAAAGAAATGATAAATTTTTTTCCAAAAGGCCACATTTTAAAAATATATTGTCTAATAAAGTTTTACTCATTATCTCAGCATGCACACTTCAAAGAGCATCATCCTCATCTTCGATTATTCATGGATGCATCATCGAAATATTTCATTTTCATTCGTCTTTTGCTGAAATGGAGTATCACAAAACAATTAAAACAAACTCACATACAGATCACGTACGTGAAATTAGAACTCATGACCTCTTAATTGATAACAAAAACTACAACCAATATATCAAGGTGAGCTAGGTGCTACACTTTTATTACTATACTCATATTAACCAATCCTATATAATTATATAGTTTATTATTCTATCATTTATAACTCATACCTTCATAAACGATTTTGCTTTATTTGACTAATGAAACACACCTAACACCCAAAGTATAAATAAATTCTCATAATTGTCACATTATGGAGTATTTTAATCAATGATTTTTTTAAAATTTAGCCTAATACAAAATTAATATTATTTCATAATACAAATCATAATTAACAAAATCATTAATTAATCTTATAATATATTTTAAATACTAACACACAATGAAAAATTATCTATAAACATAAAAAAAATTACTGACCACGTATTTGAAAAAATTTGAGTTAAAAGTTATTTTTAAAATACTTTTTAATGAAATATAATCAAATTCAATATTAAATTTAATCAATAAATTTCATTTAGTTTTAAAACAATTTAAGTTAATAGTTTTTAAATTTTAATATTAAAATTATAAATCAGATATATTTTAATACCCCTTCTTTATACAATCTAAAAGAATAAATAAACCAATATTACAAGCCCAACTCATCAGCTACACATTTCGCTATATGCAATAATTATGTAATCATATCATGCAAATAATTTTGTAATACTAATCTTTTATCTTGATCTTCATCTGTAAATAGGGTATTAATATAAATAAAGGGCCATTAATCAAGTATAAGTATATCAAATATCAAACCTTTAGTCAAAATTCTATTACATCAAAATCTCTCACATAATCTCTCTAAAGAACTTAGAATCTCTCACTTTGAGTTTTGTTTTTAAAGCTTCATGCAACTCACCGGCCTTCTCAAGATCCATAGAATCTCAAGATGACATCAATGAACTATAATCAATAAAACATTAGCAGCACTCTGTATTCTTCAAGTGCAATGATTCAGACTGATTAGCTCATTGGCTCGTAAATTAAATATTCAAAAAATCGATGGAACAAAAATTTATACCACACAACGTGCAGAAGGAATCATCTTGATTGAGGAATTGATGATTCAAGAAGGGCCAGCCGGCTTTTTGTGAGAGTTATCTTCTCCATAGCTTCGGTTACTTTTTCTCTAACTCCACGAACAATCTCCTCAGGCGCCTTATGTATAAACTGCACCATAATAAATTAGTATCATGAGGATCGACACTAGGAATATAGCCAGGCAAGTTCAAGTTTTCAAATTCAATCTACATTGCTAATAACCTGAATAAAGTTTGGCATGGCTAATCGTTTTTAGGTAAATTATTATGTTAAAATAAACTAAAAAAAGATTGATGCTTTTTATGATATTTGCTACAACAGATCTAAATCAATATTGAGCAGAATCTATGATATACTCCAAATAATTTATTAGGATCTAACAAATGAGATTTTACATCAAAATCCAATAATTATTATGTCACCTTAATGATTCGAGTTATACCTTATATGGATGCCTTGGATGTGGCATGAAAGGACCTTTCATCTTTGGGATTGGTACCTCAATTTGCATGGAATGGGCCAATGGGGGAGGTTGACAACTCTATACAATATAATATCTTTCCTATGATTTGGGATCTTTTGATCTCTCTTGGTTTCATCTTCTTCCTGGATCCTTCGTTTGCTTTTGTGCCTCAGCAATTAGGGCTTCTTGGAACATTGAAGACTTAGATGACTAGGGTTTCCAAGTGCATGTGAGAAAAATTTCTTTGTGAGGGTTTTTTTTTTATTCTTCTTTATTTAATGTGGGTGTAATTGAAATTTGTAAAGAGCAAACATGCATATACATCTGTATTATATGCCTTATTTAATGGTGGGTTGTCACAATTATGTTCGTCTATGTCTACTTTAATATCTAGTTTTAGGAGCCAATTCAATTGAAACTAAACAATTTTTGCATACAACTTATATAATCTTTTGTAGTATAATAAAACATCATAAAAAAAATTTTTATAATCTAATAGATGCACTACAATAAATTTTGTATGAATTTATCCTCTAAAAATTTTAAAAACATTTTCTACAAATCCCTCTTTCAATAAAAGAATCCTAGATCCACCAGCTACATTACCAAAGAGCGATACATTCCACTTTTACTCTGTCGACTAATTCTAACTCCTAGACCTATTGGTATGTCATTTCAAACATTAGATGAAGAAAAGAACATAAATATAGAGGGAGAGAATTATTAAGAAAAAATAAAAAATGCTACTTCAAGAAATTATTAAGAATTTCAAGAAAGATATCTTTTAAAAAATAAGGTTGAACATAATCATGAACTATAGCATACAATATTTCAACAAAATAAGGTTGAGCACTCATCACTATCATAAGCCTTTTCCCAACTATTTGGGTTTGGCTTTATGATTCCTCTTTTTTCCCTCCATTTCAATTTTATTAGTTTCAATGAAAATGCACAAACTTAAGGTTTAAGGTTCACAATAGACATTGATTTATAAATTGAGAGTTGAGAGAGATATTATAGAAGTTTGGTAAGAAAATATTAAAAATTGAAGATTATAAAAAAGAGAATAGCGATATTTAGATATAAAACATAAATTTACTATTGGAGAGTAATAGAATATAGGATCCAAGAAGTCATGTAAATATTGGAGAATTCATTAATTTCACTCCACGAAGTAAGGAGATGATTTATTATGCTAAGAAAATGAATGAAAAGCTATAAAGAGAAAAATAAGCAAATATGCTATTGAAGCTTATCTAACGAAATGGTTATGACTCTTATAAAATATAAAAGTATAAGGATGAAAGTTTAAGGGGAAGAAAGTTACGCTTGGAGAACTAAGGCGAGCAAGGAGATCATCATATTCTGCTTGCATTTTGGAAAGGCGCTTTCTAAGGCGCTGAGTTTCAACAGACACGTCCACCATATCTGCAAGAGGAAGATAAGTTTCCAAACCATCCCCAACCACTAGGTGCACTGAATGCTTTGCACAATCTGAAAGTAGTGTCAAGAATGGACATAAACATCAACACTATATGTCAAAAAATAGTCTCAATAGAGAAATACCAAAGAAGAACACATAAAATTAAGCACCAGGAGGAGATTCCATGAAATGAACATTTTGTACATCCAATCTCGATAGAAGAGCCACAACTTGTTTCTCGCTCTGTATTCAATAAAGATATGAACAAATTCAAGAAACATATAAGAAAAGAACACAAACTATTAAAAATATTCACAAACAAGTGTGAATCTGAGTCATTTCATAGCTGTAAGCATGCTCATATAATCAAATCCCATCATTAGATGAGAAAAGTTTATTATGCACATGCAACCGATTGTGGCATCAAAACTAATCGCCTAGTAGATAAGTATAACTACCAAAACAGATGGCCAGCATCCAGCATCATTGGTGGAGCCAGGATTTTTTATCTGTGGGGGCACAAATTTATGATTTTAAAAATACCCTCAAGCTTTCTCATTCGAGCTTGAAATTGACATTGGAGTTTTTTTTATTATAGTTCTTATAAGAAGATAAATTTATAATAATGAAAAAACTTATTTTCATGCTCATTTAAATTAATTTCAACACAAATTTATCTAGACTAGAAAGTAGAGAGGTAGAAGAGAGGGAAATGGTGATGAGAGCCAGGAACAAGCGGAGGCACCGATGGGGAGAAAAAAAAGACTGGTGCGTCATTGATGGAAAAATTGTGAAAAATACCTAAAGAAAGAAAAAAAAATGGACAGTAAGAAGTTGAAAATTCGAATCCCACCTTGAATGAGAGGGTTGTAAGTATGCAAAAGCTTACAGTCATCAGATGATTTGTCTAAAATATTGGACAGTAAGC
The DNA here is from genome assembly GCA_016618105.1 of Dendrobium huoshanense. Lineage (NCBI taxonomy): Eukaryota > Viridiplantae > Streptophyta > Magnoliopsida > Asparagales > Orchidaceae > Dendrobium > Dendrobium huoshanense. The sequence goes on along the minus strand of CM028349.1, from coordinate 33,017,028 downwards.
AAAATACTAAATGTGAAAGTTAAAAAATACATACAGTGATTAACATCGTTATGCATTGATTTCTTATGCAGCTTATAATTCTTATAGAAAGCCTAATATAATTTACAATTGACTGCAAATTATATAATTCTTATTTCTCGTATTATGATTGTGTATTTCATTGAGCTTTAACTCATTAACAGTGGTTGTACTGTAAGAAAATGGAAGGAGCCCGTGAGACTCTAGGCAGAAAGTTCACTGCATTTTTGTGTACATACATTTTTGTTGTGCATAAAAACTAGAGTAGGAAGTAAAGTTTATTAAAACTTTGTATTTTATTTAATGTGTTTTGAATATGTTTCCAATTATGAAATATTAAGATAGAATCCTAAGACTGGAAAAAATGTATTTTGTTGGGATAATTCAAATAGGTTATTTCCTACTAACTTGATCCTGACAGAACTAAGTCATGGTGGGTGTTAGTAAAAGATAAGTCTATCCAGATTCTTCCTATCTGTTACACTCCAGGTTGATTGAAAGGGGTCAAAATGGGGTATGACATCATCACACATGTATCTTAATATTCTTATTCCTCTCATACTTAACTATCGCTAGCATTTAACCTACCCAACACTCTGATCAATATAGCATAACTCGCCCAATTATAATTGTATTAAACTTAATTTTAAATCTCCATGATATCCTCCTATCATATAATACCCTTAGAATGTCTCTATTTTAACTATTTAGCATAAAGTTTGAAAGTTATATACTCATAATAAATTCAAGATATTTAAATTTCTCACACATATATATATAATGTTAGCTGCTAGTAACAATGACTGCTAAGTGCTAATATTACACCAACAAAACATTGCAAATCATATACTTAGACTTTATTCTAATAATTTTAATTCCTCCGAATTGTTATCTTGGCATTGCTCATTTTTCTTTCTAATCCCTTACAACAAATTTTATTTGCCAATCTAATGGGTGTACTTTTGATTACCTAATCTCTAATAGACGCACTCTAATCATTTGTCTAATATAATCATTTCTTAATTTATCCTTCTACTTTTATTACATGTCTATCTTAACATTCTCACCATCATCACACTTAAATATTAAACTCAGCTATCAATGAATCTTTAATAATACTCAATCCATACAACCTAATCAACCTAATTACAATTTAAAAAAAAAAATTTGAATTTAAGTTTCCATAATATCATCTTATCATATGATACTCTTGAGAAATTTCTAAACTTTAACCACAAAAGTCTTGCCATACTGTTTCGTCATTTTTATGAAATAATGAATCAAAGACACTTAAGCTTACCACACCTAGTGATGTACAAATCAACCATTTTATCCCAAAAAGTACAAAATTAAATAGGCTAACAAAAATTGTCAAATTAAGATATTAAAAGATGAACCAAACCAATTTTCAACTCTTTTTAACATCATATTTATTATGATAGAATTTTCTATTATTTTCAATTGATTTATTTTATTATTTTTAATTATCTACTTTGGATAGGTTTAGGCAAAAGTTTAGATAGGATTTTGCATGGGTTCAATATAAGATGAGATTTGATTTAAATTTTAAAGCTTATCTAAGTAACCATTCTTTTTATAAATAAAAGTCCATAATGCAAATTATTATTGATTATTATGGATTAAATGAACAAAAATAAGTGACCAATTAAGAGCTTTCTAGATCCAAGATATGTATACATATCACTCCAAACTCAGCAAAATTTTCTTTACCACCCTCTTCATCGATGTTTAGTACTAAAGTCAAAGTTCAGAGTATTGCATCCAAATCACAAATCTCAAAACTATTGTATTGAATCCGCATAAGCAAATACAAACCTTATCCCATAGGCACTCTTTTCAAGCTGCATTTCCATGAACTTAATCCCACAGGCAACCGTAATTACATTCCACACAACCTATTGAGCCCAAGCCAAGCCGTAACCCATGCAACGTAGTACATGCATAACCCAACGTTAATTAACATATTCTCGAATCTATCTATGCCCTTCTCCTATTGTGTTTGTGTGCTCAATCACAACGCAACCATGCATCCGCTTGTGACATGCTCACATGCCTAACCTCTCCATGAGCAGCCAAGTTCAACTGCCTCCTCTACTGCACACTTCCCACAATTTAGGTACATACGACCTTCTCCTATTGAAACTCGCAAATCTTGTACACATCTTGCTTGTAAAAGCAGGTAACGCTTAACCCTTCATGATTCATCATCACCCATCTAGCAATACTTAGTCAATCACCGTCTAATACGCTTCTTGTCTACCTCAACAATGGTCACATCATGCTCAGGCAAAGCCTGTTTTTCCCAAATAACACACCTCAATCTTTTCACGTATTTTGCTACAATTAACCTCAATTCACGCCACACTTCCATGAGCACCAATACCATTTGACCCCAACTCCTTGTCATAAGTGCTAATGCACCCCTTCAACACACTTTTCCTATGTCATAGTCAAAGTTGATGTGTTGAAGTTCCTTTCTGTTACAATCGCCACTTCATTTCAATTGTCGACAACACTGCTATAAATTTCTAAAATGTCTGCCCATCACCATAAATTTCTCTAGTTTTAATGGCATTATATGGCTATAAGAAATGAACAACAACATATTAAGAAGGTTAACACTTTCACATAATCAAGAAAATGGTACACTAGACATCAATCTTATCCTTCCAATTTTCCTCACCCTTACTCATATAATTATGAGTTTATGACTAATATTCACATGCAATTGATGAAAAGCCATGAATAGATATTAATAAATATAAGATTATTATGTGAAAATCCAAAAAAATAAATGTACTTTCAATTTCCATAAAATCCAATGCACGAGCTCCACAAAATTTTTTCATTCTAGTTCAATAGCATGTGCCAAAAATTCATGATTATTCCTTTTGATGATGGTAGTTTATTATGCTACTTTTCTTTCTAATGATGAACTGAGATTTGAGGACACTAAAGAGTTACCAACACCTGAGATTTGTACAATGCCTAAGATTGATTATGAAATATTATCTATAATAAAAATAGAGCATTTTGCCCAATAAGGTGTTTGAGCCTAAGAATGTTGTTAAATAAAAGACTACCTCTTGCAGATTTAGTTAAAAATCTTGCTCCAAACAATATGCCTATTACTTTAGACAGTTATAATTTGCTTCAGCTACATCCATCAAAAATTAATTTGTATTAATGCTTCTATCATTATCTTCAAATTCATTGGCGGTCCACATTACCAAAATCTTAGAGGTGTAATATCTATACAAACATTTTACCACCAATGCTACTTTTTAAAAGCTTTTTCTTTAGCTAAATATGTTTCCTTCTAAATCATCGTTTACCTAAACCTCCAAATATGTTGCTTTATGGATTCATTTGTCCTTATGCACCTTCCATTACATGTCACTTTTTCCCATTAAACGACCCATCAATGCCACTTTCCTCCTCCCTAGCCTCCACCAAACTTTTAGAAGAAGGATTTTTTGCTGATCAAGTGAATTGATGCTATAAAGATAAATCATTTCAGCCTAAAAAAATTTTAAACTTACATAAGATAACCAAAAGGAGATGAATTGAACCATAAAGAAGCTGAATCAAATTCATTTTAAACTTCTCTAGAATCAAATTTAATTCTAGCTGATTTTCTATTATCTTTAATTGGTTTATCTTAGAGTTTAAATTATATACTTTGGTTAAGTTTAGGTCTAAATTTCATTTAAAATTCAACCCTTATTTATATAATCCAATTTCTATGGTCAAGCTTCTAGAGTCTTGATATATTTAATATGATGACCATTTGATGATCTAATCATGTCTATGAATTCCTAGTGACATCCTATTCCATCTAAATATTGTGATCTGAGAATCATGGTCATAAAATTTTTTTCTAGAAAAATCAGACCATTAAAGCTTCAATGAATAGGATCTCTATGGTTTTTTCACACCCTGATGCCCAAATTATGATCAAAGGCGATTTGTTTGATCCCCTGTTTGATATAATACCCATATCACTTAGTCTCAAAACTATGATATAAATAATCAAAAGTTTTAATTTTTATTTTGCTCACTACTCTTTTCCCAAGATATTTAATATTCTTATAATATTATAATCTCAATAGTATTTAACTTGTGTCACTACTTAAATGGTTCGTAGCAGAGCTTTGATGTTTTTTTTTGGAAATGACCAACATGACTGCCCTCAACAGCATATCCAAAAAATGTAATGAGACCTAAGAGAGATACTCACAGATACATAACCAAGGACCTCAGCGTTTCCAACAACAAATGCAGAGATGCGTTTTGCGGGCTCAACTGAGTATTCAGCTCTTGCATTCCTAATTGCTCTAATCTGCCACAGAAGGTTCATAAAATTATCTTGTTATGAGGAGGTTCAGGCAGGTAAAACCATTTATAAGAAATTTTAAAAAAATAAGTACCAAAAACAACAAAAGTTGATAGCTTTTACGTTTGTAACACTTACCAATGATTGTAGATTTTCAAACCTTTTCACTGATTTGTTATTTTTTGGAAGTGAACACTGAGGCCATTGAGATACTATAAGAGCTTGTTTTCGAAATGGTAAAGCCTGCATAAAATATAAAAACATGTAGACACGAAAAAACAGGCAAACTACATAAATCAGCAAAGCCAAGCACCAAAAGCATTGCACATTATAACGGATTGAAATAAAGTTTAGTGAAGAAAAAAAAAAAGCAAAGAATTCAGGGCTGTTTATGTAGATCGTCTAATAATGATAAACACTTAAACTGATTACAACGGTTTTTGCATTTCACCAAAATGTGAAAGGTTAAATAAATGACTTTATAATCCTAGGACAGGATAGAACACTTATTTATCTATTTCGTCATAAAAGTGAAAACCAGAAACAGCTGAGAGTTTTAAGTGTTCAGAGTGACAATTTTGATCTCATACAGGAATTGTCAATGTGCTCATGAGAGCAAAAATGATGGCGGGATGAAACATAAACTTATTCACCATGAAATAACCATAAGAGATTGCACTAGTTAGAAGAAAAAAAAAAACATAAAGAGAGAATTAGGCAGCAGGAATGGCGCCCCAGTAATTAATCCAGGAACCTTGCGATTCTTGAAGTGTTAGACTGAACCAAAATACTCAAATGCAAGAAAATTAGTAAGAGAGAACACATTACCTGCCATAATTCTTCAGTGACAAATGGCATGAAAGGATGTAGCAGCTTCAAAATGTTTTCAAAGACATATAGAAGAACAGACTGTGCCATAGAAGCATCTGAATGACTTCCAGAGTGATACAGGCGAGTTTTGCTAGATTCAATGTACCTAGAAAAAGTTAAAACCTAAATGCACGTTCAGAAATAGATAATACTTAAAATAAAGCTCGAAACATAGTACATGTGCTACATAATTATGAACACAAGTCAGATTAATCATTGACCATCTTAGTCCTGAAAAATTAAAGATGGAGAGGAGGAAGTTAATTCTGTATGTTTATGTAAGCCTTACTGTTTTTGTTTTTGTTTTTTTTTTTTTAAAAAAAACATGCTGTTGTCTCTATTCCAAAAATTCTTGCTTTGAATAATATCCATTGGCAAGACTCGACTACCCACTCACATTTCATTCCAATTTAATGTGTTCCTAAAGAACACTGAAATGTTTCCAAATGGGTATAGAGGTGCATGAAATTCTTGCCTCTCCAAGGAATGAATAAAGTTTTACTACTTTATAGCAGAGAGACTGCTTCTCTATTCATACTGATAGAGTCATAGCCACTGTATTGCAATGAGGAAATCTGGACATTGAAGCACAAACCGGTCCCTTCAAGTTTTCAAAAGATGAGATGTAAATGCAGCGTGCAGTTAAACTACGAGTTTTGAGAGCAGGAAAAAAAAGGTTTCCATCCTCAAGTACAAGAGTGGTACATCATTTAACCAATATTGAAGAGCGAAGCCAAATGACAAGCTCAAATATTCCATTTCAATTCAACATAAAGTGCATCGTAGAAAAATGCTTCCATATAGTCAAAATAATAAAACCAACAAAAAGAAGTACTAGTTAAGGAATGAGAAAAGGATCAAAATAATCCCTCAACTCTTTTGAGGTATCATTTTGGTCCCTTAACTCTTTAAAATGAGACTTTTTTTGTCCTAACATCCAATGTTGGAGTTAATAGTGTTAAATGTATGAGTATTTTGGTTATTTTTATTAAATATTTATTAAATGTAACTTTCAAGTAATTATAATTTGGTATTTTGGATCTACATATGATATTTATTAATTTAGAGAAATCAAATACAAATATATGTTATTTTCAACTCAGTCACATATATTTTTGCCAAACATATCTTATAAAATATGACTATAATTTTTTAAATTAAAAATGAAATTATTATTAATTTTTTTATCAAAGAAACATTTAAAAAATTTTATTAGAAAAATTATAATTACTTGAAAATTATATTTAATAAATATTTAATTAACAATGATCAAAATACCCTTACATTTAACACTATTAACTCCAACATTAGATGTTAGAACAAAAAATGTCTCATTTTAATGGGGGAGACCAATTTGGTCCCTCAAAAGAGTTGGAGACCATTTTGGTACCTCACAAATAGTTGAGGGGCCATTTTGGCCTTTTTCTTGTTAAGGAATATATGAAGATGACAACAACCTCCAAATAATGCAAAAATAAAATGAAATGTATTACAAAATTACAGCCAGAAAAATCATACTCAGTATATATATAATTAGGAAAAAACTTCCATACATACCAGTCAGCAAAAGCACCCCAGAAAAAATCATATATTTCTCTACCAGCATCTCCAAAGAAAAATTTCTCATAGCTAGAAGTGATACTATCAATGAGACTATGCAGTTCTGACACCTGAACAAATAATGAAGCTTTCGTAAATCAAATACAATAGAACACTTGGGGTTAGAAAAATCTGAAAAAGATTTACCACCCAGGATTCTGGTAGAGGTAGATTCATAAGGGATTCCTGTGTGTCAAACTGAACAAGAGAAATTAATGAGTCAATTATAAAAAAATCATGAAATCAAGTAAAGCATCCAAGCCTGAGGCTACAAATGCAAACATCTAACTCAAAAACACAAAGATTCAGTTTGCAATAAAGCCTTTGAACAAATTTAAAAATTTCTAATATCTTGAAAAAGCAAAAAGAGTAATGCTCCAATGTGTTTTAATTCAATTTGAATCGGAAAACATTTAAGCATGCATAAATGCACGTAGTGAGTAAACCACACTTCATTATAACATGATGTATATAATTTCATGCATAAGGAACTCTCTCTCTCTCTCTCTCTCTCTCTCTCTCTCTCTCTCTCTCTCTCTCTCTAAAAATACCCTCCTTATCTCTTAATACTGCAGGATTTTGAGCCTAATCCTATAAATATTCATAATTTAACAACTCAAACTTGTTTGCAAAGACAATCCCCTTCAGGCTCACTATCACTTGACAAGATGAATTTCAAATGCAAAGTATTTCATAGGTGAATTTAGAATTCACCTAGTAGTTCATTTTTGGCATCTTCCAAAATCGGCCGATTTCAAATATACTATAATTTCTTTGTTGCTCACCACCGTAGCCAGCTCCCTCCCCCTCACCATCGCCGATGCCACCAAGTACCACCATTGTCACCTATCATTGCAAGCCTTAACACCCATTTTACTTCAAACAAAAAAAAAAAAAAATCTCCCACATTTGTTTTACACCTAACCAAACAATTCCAAAATATTTCAAATACACCACATTTCTTTTGCATTATATCTTTTTACTTTATATTCTTTTTAAGCAAACCAAACCACCCTTACTCTACATTCCTTTTTCAGCAAACCAAACAACCCCTTAATAAGAATAAAACACACATAATTAAAAATCCATAGCATTAACCTGTTAATATAAAGCTCTCCTAAAACATCCTCGGGATTTTCCTAAGATGCACATCAAATGAAGCACATAAGCCCAATAGCTAATTAAATAGAAGATTAATGACCTACCGCTATCATTTGCCATTCAAAGGCCACTGTACCATTCACAAATAATAAATTGTTTAACATTTCAACTAACAATTCTTAAAAGTTAAAAGAAAAAGTATAATATGACATTGGCTCTCTAAAATCCTATACGACTAATTATAAGAAACACCCAAATTATGTCATATTTTAAGTAATTTTAATAACTCAAAAATGGATCAACTTTATCAAATATTCAACTATATGCACTAAACTGCTAGGAATTTAGTCAGACGATTTATTTTCATTTTTTAATAATAGTAAATTGTTTATATTATTTCATTTAATGTTTATTTATTAATATGCAAATAAGTAGATAAGATTAAGATGATCATGTTGACCCCTACACATAAAACAATACGAAAAGAGGCGAAAAAAATGATTTAGGCAATGCGTGCATTAACGAAATGCATCACTTAAGGAGTCAAATGACCTACGAATGCCAAACAGATGGTATCGTTGCGATAAGGACACTGAATTCTGCTGGGTCAAGGCCCCTCGCAATTGAATCGAATGAGATCAATTAAAAGGGACAACCGACACTCAAAATTAAAGCCCGAGACTAATCAAACGATGTCAGATCGACAAATAGACTTCGCCGTTGCGTCCGGAAAATTGTCGACCTCTAAAAACTGCATTTTGTTTAATCAATTTAAAGCATCCATATTGGTGGCACGGATATCGAGGCAATGCACAAATTTCGAGGAAAATTGACCTTGTCGTTGTCCAAATGATGTCTATTCACGAAACGGATTTCTCCATTGCTAGCGGAATAATGCAAATACTTAAGAACAACATTTTCTATATTCAATTTGGATCATCCGTAGTGGTGACACGAATTTTGAGGCAAAACATGCATATCAAGGAGAGAGGCCTCGAGGTTGCCCAAACAAAATCCGATCGCAAAACGGACTGTGTCAATGCGATTGGAACATCCCAAATATCTTAGAAGATCTAATGACAACATTCAACTTAACAATCGAGGGGCATGCGAGCGGTCGGTACGAACATCGAGACAAAGCGCACATATCTGAGAAAATTGGCCTTGACGTCATCCAAATGATGTCCGATTGACAAAGGGACTTCGTCGTTGTGTCCGGAACGTCGCCAACATTAAGAATATACATTTTATTTAATCAATTTGGATCATTTGAGGTGGTGGTACAAATCGTGAGGCAATTCAAATATGATGCGAAGGCACGCATATCAAGAAAATTTGTCTCTACGGAGACGACATGACGTTCAATCGTGAAACGGACAGCGCCATTGCATCCGGAACGTCAACGACATTCAGAGTATATATTTTATTTAATCAATTTGGATCTTCTGAGGTGGCGGTGTAAATCTCGATGCGATTTAAATATGATGTGAAGACACGCATATAAAGAAATTTGCCTATACATAGACGACATGACGTCCGATCATGAAACAGACAGCTCTGTTGCATTCGAAATGTCACCAACATTCAGAGTATATATTTTATTTAATCAATTTGGATCATCTGAGGTGGTGGTGTAAATCTCGAGGTGATTTGAATATGATGCGAAGGCACACATTACGAGGGAAATTAGCCTCAACGGCGGCGAAGTGATGTCCGATCACGAAATAGACTACGTCGTTGTGATCAGGACATTGTCAATACCCTAAATGCACTACCATTTCGTCTAATGTCAATATTCGACAAATTTGACATGCATTACAAGACGAAATAAACACGAATTCTGAGGCAGAATGCACATAGATCAAGAATTGCATGCAATTCAAAATAAACTTAGTTGATTGATGCATTATTAATCATTTTAGAGGGACGATTGAAGGCGACGAAATGTTAATGCCATTGCCAGTTTAATCATATATATATATATATAAGTCAAAAGAAATGTCAAAATCTCATTAATCTTACCTCGTATCTCTTCAAATCTCCTGCTCTAAATCCCGGATATCCGGTTGAACGGAAACCTCGGACAGTCGTTTCACCTTGCTTTGAATGAAGCCTTCGTCGTTAAATAGAAATGGAACGAGCTCTTCGATTGGTTCCCACAAATTGAGCTCCTGCTTACAGTGTTCCCTTCAAGCTTCCCTCCGTCTATAGTCTTCTGAACTCGTTTCCAAACTGCACGCCCTTAAGCCGACGTCCGAACCAATCCCATCTCTCCCGGTTTTATCTCCTCCACCCTTCCGTCTTTACCCCTTGTTGCGATAGACTTCTCAAATCACCGTCCGATCCCAAACCAAAAGCTCCCTCCCGTCAGACTTCAAGTTTATTCCCTGTGTCAAGGCCACAACCCAACCAACGCCTTCTCCTCTCCTTTGTTGTGCCGATTCCTATGTTGAGCTCGTTTTCTCTGTTTTTCCCTCACAAGCTGAATCAACCAGCCCCTTTAAAGCTCTATAAAAAAAAGCTGCTACTCCCATACACTTTCACGTGAAACCTATTTCATCTCTTCCATCCCACGTCAGAACCAATATCAAAACTGCTCTAATCCTTGGCAATTAATAACAAGTCCACAATTCAGGTTCCCTTAAACTTTTCATTTGTTTTATTTCTTTTTTTTTTATCTATGATATCATTGCAGTAATTTAAGTTCCTCTTTTGTTGAAGAGGAGATGTGCTTGCTTATTCATGGATACATGTTCATATTTATATTTGTTTTTAAAAAAATGATGATAAAGAGATAATAAAAAATGTGTGTATGGGTGATAATGAGCAAAGTCATAGCTTCAGGTAAATGTGAAAATCCTATGGAAATAATCCAATAGTAGCATGCAAGTAGGTTTGCCCACAAGGTGTTTGTGAAAATGTTCTAATGACTACTTCAAGATAGGATTTGGTAGGAAAGTGTGTGGTGTTGCAACTTCATGTTCCATTGTTGTTGTGCCGAGTCTCCCACAAAGTATTTAGATAGTATTTATTCCAAAGTCCATTTGCTGTTTGGCCTTTAGTTAGCATTTGTTGTTAGCCAAAGTTAGTTTTTTTTTACTGATTAATGTTACTAGATACCATGTTAATAGTATTATATCATGTATATGTTTGTAACAAAAAGAGGTGTATGGAGTTTCAAAAAAAAAAAAAAAAAAGGGGGGAGAGAAAAAAAAAAGATTAAAAAAAAAGTGTGAAAATATTTCCAAAAAAAAGAGAAACTAAAAAAAAGTTTCAAAAAAAAAGAGAGATTTTTGTGCATCTCATCATCGTCGTCAACCATCGTGAAGGTATGAATTTCCAACTCAGATTCTCATTTCGGCATTCGCGACGCACCGGCAAACCGCCAATACAGGCTTTTCTTAGCGTGGTGGGAAGGGAACCCGGTGCGGCGCCTACGATGAGGCTAACAATCATCTAAAACCTCTTTTTGGCGTTCGTGGCGCACCGGAAAACCGCCTATACACGTTTTTCTCCAGCATGGTGGGATGGGAACCCGGTGCGACGCCTACGGCGAGATAGGGATATTCATAAGTACCCGCTCGTATCCCTATCTCGCCGAGAAATGACTGTGTTTTTCTTGCAACAGGTACTAAAGACCCATACACACTTTTCTCTAGCATGGTGGGGTTTGAAGATTTCACGGTCGCGGTGTCCTCGTCCGAGGGCAACTACCGTACACGCTTTTTCTAACGTGGCAGGAGGCCCAGTTTTCCGTAGTTTTCCTCTAAACGGGGGAGACGTCGGGAGGCTGCCGAAATTTCGGGTGAATATACAACTAAATTTGAGACTTGATTGAACATCAAACGAATAAAGATTTGGACTTAAGCTTGGTTGAACAAAAAAAAAAGTGACTTAAGTGAACTCAAACTCTAAATGAACTTGAATATTAAAAGAAAGATAATTAATGATGATCCAATTTGTACTCAAATGAAGTAAATACAAGATTGATTTGGACAATGAAGATATGGACTCGAATGTGATTTGAACTATAATCACATTGAACTCAAACTTGAACATGATTTTGAACTCAAAATTGAACCTACTTTTGACTTGAACTAAACATGAATTCAAGCTCGACTGCAGGCGACTTGAACTCAAACAAAGCTCAAATGATTTGAAACTTGAGCTTGAACTAAATGAGGATGAATTTAATATGCAAATCGAACCATATATAGAATGTCATAATGCTCCAAATGGAATTATAATTTGTAAGATAACAAATTTTAAATCAAATGCAAGAGAACATATACGAGACTTGTGGACCAAGGGACTATAACCATCACACGTTTACAAATAATGATGAAATTATAAAGAACATCATGATGATCTCAATGAACATATTAATTTACTAGTGGCCATATACAAGAAATGCAATATACTTGCAAGTGATGGTGGAAGAATTGTAATAAATACAAGTACAGTGGTGCAAGAAGATTCATGATGTGCACACCACTTCACTCACAAACAAAGTGGCATACAATCTATGTTGCACCGATACACCTATTTATGAAGGCGTGCTGTATCCGATACACCGATACATGGATACACCTCCGATACGCCACCGATACGTGTCGGATACACCAAAGCCGTATCCAATAAAATACTATTTAATTTCAAAAGGACACGCGTGTCGGTTGAAAAAACAAAAAAATCCAAAAAAAAAAGGCGCGTTGTATTTACTTCCGGGGCTGCGAGCAAGGTTCTCTCATTTCCGAGATGGATTTGAGTCTCTTAATGATATGAGAATATTAGAAATTACTAATCTTTCACTTCATGAGCCTGAATTAGAAGTTATGATATTTATTGAAGATGATATAAAAGTTCAAAGACAAACCAATGAAGAAGCTAATCATATCATTCCTTCTATTGAATAGTTAAAACTTCATGTGCTAGATAATTTATGTTTATGCTTTTTTTGTTGTACTAGACATTTAATGCTTTCTTATATTTTGATTTTATAAGCTATAAGGCTACAAATGATGTTTTTTTTTTTTTTGTAATTTCAAATATTATGCTTTGATTGTTTTCTTAATTTTTATGTATGATTTATAAATTATAATGCCGTGTCCGCGCCGTACCTGTATCCTATATTTATAAGAAATGACGTGTCCCGTATCCGTATCGTGTCGTATCCGTGTCGCCGTATCCGTATCGGTGCAACATAGCATACAATCGATGTGATGGATATCTTGCAAATATGAATAAGAAGATCATGGCGGCATTATGCTCACCGCCAACAACACGTTGTGAGTGTATATACAAGTTTCCTACGAATGAGGGAAGTTAACATGCAACAAATACCACAACATCCATTTGACCAACTTCAACTACTTGGCAAATGAAATTCATAGTCCCTCACAAGTGCTAAATGATCAATATGCGATGATATGTCAATGTATCTGCAAGTGCTATATATCCTGCAAATATATATAAGCAACATACATTAGATGCTACAAGGTGCTTGTAATCAATGCAAACAGAGAGGGCAATTCACTTACAAGCAACATTGGTGGATATACTGTAGATGTGATTGGTCCTCTGCAGACACATGCGTACATTCAACATGTCAACTATGAGAAAATATAGAAAGACTATAACAGATGTAAGTCCCTACAGGTCATCGTAGAGTACTTGTTATACACTCCGCAAGCTATTTGAAGGCAAATAAAAGAGATCTCTAGGGAAAGCAGTTATCTACGAACAATTACAAGGAGTCTACGATAAATACGACAGTTCGCCTATGGATGTCTATAAGAGAATTGCAACAAAATGTATAACCCACCTATAAATTTGAATAGGAGGTTACGAGTGAAGACATGACATATAGCAAAATGCGAGCTCCAATGGACTGCTGTGGAAAACTCGTCATATACACCAGATGTCATCTATGAGTAGAATGCCAAAAGATTACATCAAAAGAAAGCTTTTATGAGTTACTGTGGGAAATTCATCACACATATAAGAGCTTATATGTGAGCGAGTACAAGAGAATTACAGTGAATGCAAGTTCCTACGTGTTAAAGCAAGAGATTCGCTAGTGCACTACAATCCACCTGCAGAAAGCAACAAGTGGTGCATGACAGTCTACATGTACAAAGCAGCAAACAACTTATCCAGAAGCTGCTACAATACGCCACCGGATCCGCAACATTTATATAAGAGGACAGAAGGTGTTTATAAATATTGCAAAATATCCCTGCACATACACCGTAGTTTGTATACACGTAGGTACACAAGGGGTTAATATAATAACAAAACCCGCATGGGCCCCGACGAACGTGTTATGGGTACACACATGACGTCTAGGGATGATACACGGGTTGATAAAATTGAACCCGATCCTCCTAAGCAGGTAGATAGGAGTCGAAAATGCCTCCAAACACACGTATGGGCCCCGATGAGTATGTTATTGGTACACACGTGACGTCTAGGGATGCTGCATAGGTCAATAAGTGAATTCAAGTTCGAACTCGATCCTTCTATGCGGATCGATAGGAGTCTAAAGGGTTCGAACCATCAAACAAATATACGATCGCGAAGACCTGTATATTTGTCTTAATACATTCAAATTAGGCCATCAAGGCCTACAATAATATGAATTCACTAATAAATGCACAAAGCCTACGAAACCCGAAACCCGATCCCCTATCAACAAATTTATGAGTCGACACGGTTCAATCAATAAAGGGAAATAATCTCGTACACCCTGATGATGGCCGTGTTCAATGTAGATCTCAACCGGAGGGGTCCACAAAATATATTATATGTCACCCAAGTAACCAAAATCCAAAATCTCAAACTCCAAGATGTTCAAAATAAAAATTTATCTATTAATCACTTAAAGCAAAATCCATCCACAATCCGCAACAATTTCTCGGGGTGGATAAATTAAAATTTATTTTAGCTCACGTAGAATTAATGCCTAGTCGAAAATATCACTAGGATCAATTCTCAAACAATCTACTGCCAATAAGGATGTGGTATGTGTCCTTTGACCAACGGTTTTTCCGCCAAATGGCACGGCAGGATAAACGGTTATGACTCGAGGCCTTCTGAACCGGGTGGTTTTGCCGTCAAATGGCACCACGAAATATCGGGAGCCAATACGCTTCTTAGTGGCATCAAATCCTTGAGATATGAATCAATATGATATAATCGATAGGGCATAAAGCCCTCTGTTAGCTAAGGTGGATTCAAATTTGTCCCCTTAGGTAAACATCCATCTCAGGTCTACAAGGTCCCATTGGACGAAGCAACCCATGACTGCCGACAAAGATCCTTCCGTCAGGTTGAGTTGACTACCTCCTCTGACTAAGTAGACCAGGGTCCATGATGGCCCGAGATGACGGAACCATGGGATCTTGATCGAGTCCATCCATTCCCCCACCATCCACTTTAAGTGCAAGATGGTGAAATTTTCATTTTAAATATCAAATCTTCCAACCCAAATTCCAAATACCCGAACTTTTCAAATACCTATGCCCATGCTAACGCATATTCTCTACGTATCTGATTGATAACTAGCCTTAATTGAAAGTTCTCTCTTGTGAACGGGAGGGGTAATTAACTATAGGGGATTGTGCCTATAGGAAACCAGAACTCATATCATAAAGTCCTCGCAAAATGAGGGCGAAATCTCTGGGTTGTGTCTTAACCCCCCCCCCCCCCCCCCCCCCCCCCCCGCAAGCGGCGCGCCGCGCGCGCAAGAAAAAGCACAAATGGCGGAGGCCGGGGCCGAATTTTCGGAGCCCACAGATCATTTATGTTGGAAGGGCTTAAAGATCATACACTAATCTATCTATAGGATGAATACACGCAAGCAAAAAAATACAGGTAGAATAAAGAAAAATCTCAAAGGCACGCAGCATGCAAATGGCTTCCTTTCCAGTGATTATCCACATCATTTATACTAACTGATAGAATGCCACCTTATCAGAAAAAGGGTTTACGAACCTTATAAGTCAGTATATCTACTAGTTTAGAGCCATCTCTTTCACACGGCAAATTCTGCAAAATAAATTTTCCAGCATTCCATAGCTTGTTGGTGAAAGCTTTGTTAGAAGTCAATCTGTCAGTGGACAGGTTAAGGTCCTGAAAGCATGCAAGTAAAAGAAAAAGAATTTAAGACCGATCAAACTTTGTTGCAACTCCAATACCGAAATTACCTGGCCAGCTGTTCCAAGAGAAAGTGTGAATCGTAAGGCATCTGTGCCATATTCATTTATGATATCTATTGGATCTATAACATTTCCCAATGTCTTGGACATTTTTCTTCCCTGAAAATAGCAAAAGTTGAAAAAGCTCAACAAATAAATTTTGACGAAAATAACATATTCTAGCGAGTTGAAGAACATCTAACAAGAGATAACAGATTTTAAGTACTTAATTTGCCAAATAATAGGATAATATGTAATCACTCACATGCAGAAACTTACAAATTTTGTTCTTTTGTTTAGTGCTTCAGAGAAACCTTTCTCCTTTATAGGAAGGATACCATGCACAGGAAGATGGAACAAAAAAAATGCAATACGATATGATAAAACTGAGGATACACAGTAACTTTAATACCCTTATTTCAAGCTTTAAAAATACTACTAAAAATAAGCAAAATAAATAAAAATAGCTCAAAAAATGTTGCCCAATCTCTCATGTCAAAGGCGATCAATTAATTGAGCATTCAAACAATAAAATCCTACTTCAACTCACCATAAAACCTAAAACTATTTTGCATTTGTAATGCTTTGATTTTTTATTCATGTATTAAAAAATCATGTTATTGTGGTTTGTATGTCTTCTTAAATGGAGAAAAAAAAGAAGTTTAGCTCTCATATGTTATTCAGTAAACATGTCACCAAATCATGCAACAACATAATTAGTGGAATCATGCCACAAAATTCTTATTAGGCAATGAGTTTTAACTCTTCCCTTGACACAATGCTTACTTTTATTTTGATATTATAAGATATAAGGCTACAAATGATGTTGCTTTCATTTTTTGGTCATTTCAAATATTATGCTTTGATTGTTTTTTTTTTTAAATTTTTATTTATGATTTATAAATTATAATGACGTGTTCGTGCCGTACATGTATCCTGTATTTTTAAGAATTGACATGTCCCGTATCGTGTCATATCCATGTCTCCGTATCCGTATCGGTGCAACATAACTTTTGTCATTCTCTTGAGAAAATGCAGATTCCAAAATAAAAAACATGAAGCTCTTGAAGCCTAAGTAATGTCCTCCTTAAGTAATGATAATTGAAAAGACACATCACAAAAATTTCACAAATGATAATTGAAGAAATACATCAGATCGAAGAACCCCCTTAAGTAATGTCCTCATATATGGAAAAAACAAGTTACATAGAAAACTAAGAAACAATTTATGGTCTCAAGAAGCATTGTTGAAGTTAAAAGCAGGGCAATGATATCTGATATTTGTGAAGGAATGTGACTAAAAAAAATATTTAGAACTAAATTAACAAATAAAAAAATCTCTAAAATTATATGGTGACAACACAACTGCCATATGCATTACAAAATATCAATCCACCATGACAAAACTAAACAAATTGAGATAGACCAACATTCATCTAAGAAAAAAACAAAATGGGCTTGCCCGACTCAATTATGTTCCAATAAACTCTCAAATAATAGATATTCTCACCAAGGCTTTACCCATAATGAGCATAGATAATATAATATAATAAATAAGTTGTACATGATCAATATATAAAACCCCGCATGAAGAGAGGTGTTAATATAATCTTAAATTTGTGTCCATTATCTTTCCATCTTCAATAAGTCAAAATTTTGTCGCATCATTTCATCTATAGTAAATAGTAATCTAGTAATCCATGAACAAGAATTTTTCATTTATAACAATCTAGCAAATATGACAACATGATTTCATTTCTATGAAGTGGTTATTTCTAAATTTTAGAATTAAAGACTGATTTCTAAATTTATTTCATTTATTTCTTTCCAAGATGGATGTTTATCACATATTTATGTACAACTTACATTTGAACAATAGAATAAAATTTATAATGAAATTTCACATTTTCTACTTTTCTCCCTTCTCATTCTAATTTTCACGTCACTTCTTGGTATGGGAATTAAGGGTGAGGCTTCATCAAGATCTAAGAAAAAAAGTGCTTTCCTTTCTTAAAAGTCCCCATGAAGAATCAGCCCCAAACACACGGAAAATTATTAGGTCCGGTCACCTGACAGAGAGATAAATCCGGATTTCTCTCTATCTACAGTCAAAGCGCAGCTGCTACAGTAACTGTGCTTTACTATAGATAGAGAGAAATCCGGATGTATTTCTCTGTCAGGTGACCGAACATAATAATTCCCCCAAATACACAAGTAGCTTAAGCAGGATCCCTATCAGGTGGAGGCAGAACTTTTCCATATATATATATATATATATATATATATATATATATATATATATATATATATATATATATATATATATATATATATATATATATGTGGGCTCCGAAAATTCGGCCCCGGCCTCCGCTCGCTTTTCTTATTCGGCGAGGGAGTTTTAACAAAATAAGTTCCGGGGTAAATTTTGGAAGGCAGATGGGTTTGTAGATAAGACACTACCCAGAGATTTCGCCCTCATTTTGTGAGGACTTTATGATCTGAGTTCTGGTTTCCTATAGGCGCAAGCCCCTATAGTTAATTACCCCTCTCGATCACGAGAGAGAACTTTCGATTAAGGCTAGTCGTCAATCAGATACGTAAAGTGTACGTGTTATCTGGCATATAGTAGCAGCAATGAATTTGAGATTGGAAAGATTGGATATTGGTAGAATTTGGATTTGAAAATTGGGTTTGGATTTGGGAATTTGGGAAATATTTGGAAAGTTTGGAAATAATTGAGAGTTTGGAAGTTTGATATTTAAAATAGAAATTTCACCATCTTGCACTTAAAGCGGATGGTGGGGGGATGGATGATAGACCCGATCAAGATCCCATGGTTCCGTCGTCCCGGGCCATCGTGGTCCCTGGTCTACTTAGTCAGAGGAGGTAGTCGACCCAACCTGACAGAAGGATCCTTGTCGGCAGCCATGGGTTGCTTCGTCCAAGGGGACCTTGTAGACCGGGGTTGAATGTTTATCTAAGGGGACAAATTTGAATCCACCTTAGCTAACAGAGGGCTTTGTGCCCTATCGATCATATCCTATTGATTCATATCTCAAGGATTTAACGCCATTAAGGAACGTATTGGCTCTGGCCATAACCGCTATCTGTGGTGCCATTTGGCGGCAAAACCACTCGGTTCAGAGGGCCCCGGGTCATAACCGTTTACCTACAGTGCCATTTGGCGGCGAAACTGCCGGTTAGAGGACACGTACCACGTCCTTACTGGCAACAGACTTTTTGAGAATGGATCCTAGTGATATTTTCGACTAGGCATTTCGCTCTTTGTGAGCTGAAGTAATATTTCATATTTGTCCGCCTCGACAAACTTTTGCGGAGGGCGGATGATTTTTGCTTTAAGTGCTTTGATGGATTTATTTCATTTTTAAATATATTTTTTGGATTTTGGGATTTTGAGATCTTTTGGATTTTGATTGGACTTTTTGGGAGGCATTTGAGAATGCCTGAAATTAACCCCTCCGGTTGAGATCATCATTCAACACGGCCATCATAGGGGTGACCTCCAGGTCACTTGAAAAAATATTTGAATTTTGTAGAAGTTTGAGGGCATTTTGAAATATTTTGTGGACCCCTCCGGTTGAAATAAGCAATCAACACGGCCATCATCGGGGTGTTTGGGGGTCATTTCCATTTGATTGAACCTTGTCGACCCTATCAACTTATCGATAGGGGATCGGGTTTCTCGTAGGCTTTGTGCCTTTGTTCATGAATTTTCTTGATTTTAGGCATTGAAGGCCTAAAAAGAATGTATTTAGACAAATATATCGGTCGTAGCAATCGTATATTTGTTTGAGAGTTTGAACCTTGTCGACTCCTATTGACCCGTATAGGAGGATCGGGTTCGAACTAGAATTCACTTGTCAACCCGCGCAGCATCCCTAGACGTCACGTGTGTAACAATAACACGCTCGTCGGGGCCCATGCGGGTTGAGATTGTATTTTTCTCCTTAGTGTACCTATGTGTATACAAATTAAAGTGCACGTGCGGGGGTATTCTTGGAATAGACGCCTTCTGTCTGCTTGTATATGTGTTGCAGATCCGATGGCGTAGCGTTGTAGGTTGTAAACGCCTTATGTCTGCTTGTATATGTGTTGCAGATCCGGTGGCGATTTGATCTTGATGTTGACCCCCTCCCCCTTTCTCAATCACCGGGGAAGGATCTCTTTTGAACTTCGAAGTTCACTGATTCTCGCTTTGCTTTGAGAAGATCTCCTTTCAAGATCTTTAGTGTAGTAGAGTTTTTCGTACATCGGGTTGCCTTGTACCTGACGTGCTTGTAGATTTTGACCATCACTATCGTAGGTGATATCAATACTTGTGTCCACAGTGGCTCGCTATGCTTACGAGATTCTCACTGTTGTTATCCACAAATTGTTTGTAGCCATTTGCAGGGGACTGTTATACTCACTACGACCTCCTGAAGGTATTTGTAGGAGACCCATTGACATCGGTATTGTGCCCACCTCTCACCAATCTCAGGTGGTTTCATGTCTGGATTTGTTTATAGAGGACGGGTCTTTGATTGCTGATCTCCAGTATTGCCTTCTCAGTCAACAGACAGTTGTAGAAATTGTCGTAGGAGATATTTATACTTGTGCCCACAGTGGTTCATTGTACTTGCAACACACTGTTGTTATCCACAAGTATTCATTTGCTGGAGATCGGTTGTATCCGCTACGACCTTCTAGTAGTATTCGTAGGAGAACCCTTGCTCTTGCATTGAAACCACCTTTCACCAATCTCAGGTGGTTGTTGTACTTGTTTGACCTCATAGGAATCGTCGCAGGAGATGTACTTGTGCCAACAGTGATTCGTTGTATTTGCGATATACACACTGTTGTTATCCACAAGTGGCTCGTGTTTGTTTGTAGGGATCCGTTGTATTTGCTACGACCTCCTAGAGATGTTCGTAGAAGACCCACTGTTCCCACATCATGCCCACCTATCATCAATCTCAGGTGGTTTGAATGTACTTGTTTGCAAGGGGCGGCTCTTTGACGATTGATCTCCAACGTCGCCTTCTCAATCAACAGGCGTTGTAAGGATTGTCGTAGGAGTTCATACAGATGTTCTTGTAGTTTGAATTTTCTCGTGTATGATACGAGTTTTGTTCTTTGCATATGTTTGAGTCCGGATTAAGTCTCATTTAGACTCGAGTTCATCGAACCCACAACTCTCACTTGATGTTGTATAGCATGAGTTCAAGAACGGATGTAAGTTCTTTGGCCAGGTCAAGTGCAATTCTTATCTGGATTCCTTGTTCCCCTCTTGATTTCTGACTCCATTCAAACTCAAACTGATTGTTCAGGGTCCTTTGAAATTCTTTGCAAGTTCATTTGGATGTTCATTTTTCTTTTTGTTCAAAGTCCTCTGGAGTCTTTATATGTCCAATTTCATGTTCAGATTGACTTGAATTTGGTTCAAATTTGATTTCACTTTTTTATTTGAATTTGGCCTTTTAGAAATCATTTGAATTTTGGTTCTGATCCTCTGCACATGTTCAATCAGGTTCAAAAGTCCACTGCTCTTTCTCATTTGGTCCAAATATTTTGTTCTTTTGAGTTCAAAACAGGTCCGAGTGCAGTAGTATTTCACCCGAAATTTCGGCAGCCTCCCGGCGTCTCCCCCGTTTAGGGGAAAAACTACGGAAAACTGGGCCTTTCCCACCACGCTAAGAAAAGCGTGTATGGTAGGTGCCCTCTTTCGAGGACACCGCGGCCGTGTAAAGTCTTTGTCCCCACCACGCTAAGAAAAGCGTGTATGGGTCTTCTCGGTACCTGTTGCAAGAGAAAAAGCAGTTGTTTCCCCGCAAGCGTGTACTTATGGGCATCCCTACTTCGTCGTACGCATCGCACCGGGTTCCCTTCCCACCACGCTAAGAAAAGCGTGTATAGGTGGTTTGCCGGTGCGTTACGAACTTCGGAGAAGGATTTGGAACCAAGGATCGCTCGCCTACCTTGTCGTAGGTGTCGCGCCGGTTGCCCCTCCCACCACGCTAAGAAAAGCGTGTATGGGCAGACCACCGACTCGACACGCAGGACGAGGTAAGAAAGAAAGCCTGGGTTCCAGAAATTATACCTTGGTCGGCTGACGGATCGGCGGTAGAAGCTCGGGGACCGAGGCAGGAGGCTCAGATGTCGAGGCGGGAGAGCAGGCATGCATTTATTAATTATAATTAAAATCAATTAATTATAATTAATTAAATGATTATTCTTAATTAATCATTTTTATCAATTATAATTAATCAAAATAATTAATTAAAATTATTAAAATTAATTAAGAAAATAAGTTATAATTAATTTAAAATTAATTATAACTTAATATTAATTAATTTAAATAAGATATAATTAATTAATGATAATTAATAATAATTAATTTAAAATTTTGATTAATTAAAAATAATAAAATTTAATTAATCATATTTAATTAATATAATCATAATTAGAGTTATATTACTTTATATATATATATATATATATATATATATATATATATATATATATATAATAAAAATAAAATAAAAACAATCCCTCTCTCCCTCTCTCACTTTCTGATTCGGGAGATTTACGGGATTTGGCCGAAGAAGTGCGCGAACGGGAGAAAGTTACCTTCTCAGCCGCGAGCTCCTGTTGATGCTTCCGATCAAAATGTGTAACTTCCGATCCAATCGAAAGGGGAAAGCCGCTCGAAGGAGAGAAGTCCAGCGGCGTCGGAGGGGAGGGAGATTGGGCGGCTCCAGGTAAGGTAAATCCCTCTCTCTCTCTCTCTCTCTCTCTCTCTCTCTCTCTCTCTCTCTCTCTCTCTCTCTCTCTCTCTCTCTCTCTCTCACACGGGAATCGACCGAAGAAGCGCAGGAAAGGAGGGAGTTAACTTCACAACCGAGCGGGCTCCCTTTGCTTCCGATCAAACTGTCGTAACTTCGATCCGACTGGAAGGAGTCGGAAGAGCAAAGTCGGACGCCAACGAAGGGGCTGGAGGAGCGGATTCGGGAGAGAGAGCTGGAGCGGGAGAAGAGTGAGGAAGAGGCCGAAGGCCTCATTCCTTTGCCATTTTAACGACGCGAGAGTGTCGTGTCGACGACGTGCAAGGATGCGACTTCGGTCGTGGCTGCGACGTGTGAACGACGTGCGATGGCAGAGAGGTATGGAAATTTTTTTTCTTTTTTTTTGTTACATAACAGGTCAACAATATATATATATATATATATATATATATATATATATATATATATATATATATATATATATATAGGTTTAAAAGGCGAAATAAGGATTTGAGGTGTAAGCCTCAAAATGGGAAAATTAAAGTACTAAAAAAATTATAAATAACTCATAAAAATAACAAAATATTAAGTAAATTATAAACATAATGATTTGTGTGAAGGTAAATGTTATTGCAACACAATATTCAAAATAAAAATTCACTCAAAACATGCCCTTAAGATGAAGACCTAAGGCAGTTTCATCGTCACTTTGACAGCTTTCAGAAGAATCCTCATAATTTATGTCAACATCTTCAAAATCTTCTTCATTTATAATTTTTTTCTTTCTCACATAATCAGTTAACATTTCATTAGTTGCTTTCTAAAATAAATTAATAAATTAATAACCCAAAATATTGATGCTTTGGGAAGGCATATCCAACAAAAATAGAAATATTCTTATTCACATATTGTTGATGTTAATTTTCTTAATCCTAAGAAATGGATCACTGATCAAATCCAAAAGTTACCCCTTATTGGTTGCTTCAAATGTTAACTTTAATGTACAAGTTCTAGATGAATGGGAGCATCACCGCTTCTTGCATTCATGGATCTCGAATCCAACTATTTATACCGAGATCTATATTAATGTTTGGATGATTTATATGAAAATGTTGTCAAACAACGTTCACCTTTACTTTTTTTTTTCTTTCAAAAAAAAAAAAAGTTGTGTTCGGAGAAGATTATATAAACTATCGGTATTCCTTACCCTAACCCAATAAGAAGCATCCATTCAGTTCTTACATCATTAGGGGTCAACATATCATGATGGCTTGGCTGACCTTTGGAATGTCTTCTTTTCAGAAATTATTTGGATCATCTGGAAAAAATAAAGGGCAGAATCTTTTAGGTAAAGAGCCTTTTTATTATTTGTTTTTTTTTACTTTTTCTTAGTTTTTTATTTTACTTTTCTGTAATTCTTTTTCTTTTCATATCACTATTATGTAACTTGTATTGCTATTTTAATGAGAAAGGTTGACCCACCTTTTTCAATCAAAACCTTATAATTCATAGTGATTGATTCAGTAATTTTTTAAGTTGATTAAACTCATTCTAAGCATTAGTTTACAATGCCAAAAATCACCTTCACCTAGAATAACAAAAGTTGAAAGTGCTTTTCACATATGTTACTAACAGATGCTTCTTACCTTACTATATGTATCACTTCAAATCAAATACCAACGATGATTATATTAATACATACAGAGTTATCTTGTGCATTAGCACAATATGGAAACCAGGTTCCAATATTTTCAAAAGACAGCATGTGTCTACATTACAACAACAAACAAACAACAACATCAAGCCTTTATCCCACTACATGGGGTCGGCTGCATTAATCCTTTTTCTCCGTTGTAATATGTTAAAAGTCAAATTCTCATTTAAATCTAATAAAAAAAGTCATCTCTAATGTTTTCTAACCAAACTTTTTAGGTCTACATGCTACTTTTCTTAATATAGGCTAAATCTAATACACTACTCTCCTAACCGGGTCATCGGAAGGCCGACGGTTTATATAACCAAACCATAAGGCAACTCTCTCTAATCTTATTTGCCACTAGAGCTACTCCAACCTTTTTCACGTATATGCTCGTTTCACATTGTCTCTAAGAATAAAGTCACTCATCCACCTGAGCATCCTCATCTCTACAACACTTAACTTAATTTTATGCTTCTCTTTTAATGGCCAATATTCTGTACCATAAAACATTGCAAGTCTCACCATCATCTTATAGAAAATTCTCTTAAGTTTGAGGAGTACTTTTCTATCACACAAGAAGCCCGATGCATGCGTCTACATTAACAGTGACAAATTCTCGTGCTAGGTAATGTGAATAGCATACGGCTACAAAACTCAGGAATTATTAGCAAATAAACAAATAAAAAAAGAAACTATGATAAACTAGACAAAAAAGAAGAAAGTTACCAATATTTGAACCATATAGAGTCACCGAATTGAAGTTCTCAGTTTGTGCCTCAATACTCACTTGAGCATCACGGATAAGTCCATGCAAATAAACATAGGAAAATGGAACAGTCCCTATGAACTCTATTCCCATCATGACCATTCGAGCAACCCAAAAGAACAAAATGTCATGTCTGCAAAGGCAAGTAAGATTACAAAATTACTTTAAATTACACTTTACCATGGAAACCATTGTATGTTTGCTAAAGAAAACAGAGAGAGAGACCCAAACTCATAGGAAAGGCAAATTTGTACATAAAGCATAGCCTTTAGCTTATTATTAAAGAAAAACAACCCTAATTTCTACAGATTATCCTCTATGTTAACTATACAGCTTGCATATCAACTCTTAAAACTATGATCCAAAACCATAGAATTAATAAGACTACTATGGAGATTTTATCTTTGTTTTTTAAAGTATTTAGAAGGAAAGGTGACTTCTTCGTTCATTCAGGTCAATTTAGAAGGGAAGAACAATTTCATCTTTCCTCCTCTTAGTTTACCTTAGCCCTTAAACATCCCCATTCAGTTTAGAATGAAAACAAAACAAAATGGCCATTTCACTAAATTATAGAAGGAAAGAAAGACAAGTTTCATATGTCCACGTATCAAACTAGAATCTACAAAGCATGGGAACAAAAAAAAAAAGAATCTACAAAGCATGGGCCAATTCACTAATTTATGGAAGAAAGTGCACATACTAGAGAAACTCGGCCTATGATCATTTTACAAGAAAGGAACCAACTGAGCAGCAAAAGTTTGTTCAGAAGAATGATAGAAAAGGTTTGTCAAGATAGCTCAGTAGCAACCCAATCAATCAAGCACGCCACACTAGTACCTTTCACAAATTAGAAGCTATATTAACCCAGTGACCATCAACTAAGAAATTTCAGAACCGTATTCAAATTGAAATTACAATAAACAACAGATAGCTGCCCATTCCAAGATTAAATTAAATATGGCAGCAATTCCGGGCTACTGATAAGCAGAAGAAATATCAGCAAAACACATTCAAGAGCTCCTTTTACTCCATCTAACCCCCCACACTATTATTTTAAAGGTATAACAGTCCTTGCAATCCTGACAGCAACTTCTACATGAATAATAATTAATTTGAGTACGATAATCAGAGCCACGATGGAGGCAATTTTTTTGCTAGCTGCTAAGACATATAATGCATATAGAGCAAAGAATGGCTCTTCGTATGATGCTCAATTATATTATAAACGATGTGAAGCGCCAAAAGCATTTATATGATTCAGAATCAGAAGAAAATTTGTTTGTCAAAGATAAGCCCAAGTTATTAAGGACATCGATGATGTCACAACAACTAGCATTAGAACTTGTATAGCCATCAAATAGTTTGCAATTATAGTAGCAATACATTATGAATATATATTAAAATTGTATCCCTTTTTTTTCTTGGTTATGAATATGACTATAAAAGATATTCAAAAAGAGGTGACTTTCTATATGCTACTTGTATTGAACAAATGATATAATCATCACATGTAATATCTCTTATGAATATATTCAAAAGTTAAAATGAAGGGCAATCGATTATATGATATAAAATTTCAACAGAATTAAAATTAGTAACTATTTATCTAATTATTAGAAAACTAGGTGACACCTAGGTGTAATAAAAATAACTAGTTTTGAATATTTAACACAAAAGAACAAGGATATCGCAAAAAGCATAACTTTCAGAGTTAAAATCAGATGATTAAAATAAAAGTGTTTCACAAGTTGGATTTGATTATTGGGCAATAATAAAAACCACTATAACCAAGAGTTAAATAAATGAGAATTTTAAGATGGGCTCATAGTAGATAAAGGATAAAGTGAGAAATTTTGATATTGTAAGACTAGTAGGAATAATAACTATTAAAGATAAGTTCAAAAAAACAAGTTTACGTGCTTTAGACAAATACAATAGAGGCCAAAAGATGTACCAATAAAACAAGTAGATAAATCTCGTGTAGAAGGATGTAGAAAGAAAAGGTGTAAACCAATGTTGAAGCGGCAAAAACTAGTGCAAAAATATTATGTTAAATAAAAATTAATACTTCTTGTAACACTCAACAAAAATGCATGTAGAAAGCATAAAGAAAACACTAAATTAATTCAAATAAAGCTAAAAATAATGAAGAAAAAATGACTTAGCTAATGATCTTGATACTGAAATGAATTAGCAAACTTGACATCAACTTGCCAGTAAATAATATGGCTAGTCAATAACGAGAGCACTTTAACTGAAAAAACTCAATATAAATCAGAAGTATAAAAACTATTTGATGGAGCAATTAGTGAGCAATATGCACAAGCTTTCCTACAACTAAAAATTCCATATGAAAAGGTTCGATATGAATTATGGTTTGATAACAGCATTAGCAGTAGGCAAGTCTTCCCTTATTCAACAAGCAGGCATATAAATAGAATGACAATATAATACTCTACAAAAAACACCGAAAAAACAATGAAAACCATTATTAAAGACACCTTAAAGTTGGATTGATTTTCTAGAGATGGAACCAGAAGTCAACCCCTCTCAAATCATAGACAGCAGTAGAGCATATAAAGCATGAGATACATGACTTATATAAACAACAACAACAATAAACATTTATCCCACTATGTGGGGTCCGCTACAAGAATCCTTTTTCTCCATTGTGTTATGTTAAGGGTCAAATTCTCATCTAAATCTAATAAAGAAATGTCATTTCTAATATTTTCCAATCTAGTCTTTTTAGGCCTACCTCTACCTTTCTTGATATAAGTCAAATCTAATACATCTACTTTCTTAACCGGGTCATTGCAAGGCCTTCATGTTATGTGACCAACCTTTTCATGTATATGCTCATTTCGTATCCTGTCTTTAAGAGTAAAGCCACTCATCCACATGAGCATCCTCATCTCTGCAACCCTTAACTTAGTATTATGCTTCTCTTTTAATGGTCAACATTCTGCACTATAAAGCATTATAGGTCTCACTACCATCTTATAGAATTTTTCCTTAAGTTTAAGAGGGACTTTTCTATCACATAACAAGCCCAATGCATTCCTCCACTTCAACCGTCCAACTTGAATTCTACTAATAATATCCCCTTCTATTTCACCATCACTATGAACAATAGACCCAAGATATCTAAAATGTGTGCTCTTATTAATGACTTGATCGCCCAAAATCAGAATCCCCCCATTAGATCACTTATTACTAAAATTACACTCCATATCTTTAATTTTAGATCTACTCAAATGAAAACCTTTAGCCTCTAAGGTTGACCTCCATAATTCAAGTTTACGTTCAACTCCCTCTCTATCTTATCAACAAGAAGAATACCATCAGCAAAAAGCATACACTAGGGTAAAACCTCTTGCAAATGTCTAGTGAGAGAAAAAAGGTATGGATTTAAGGCCGATCCTTGATGTAATCCAATTGAACTAGGAAAATTCTTGGTCAAACCACCTTTTTGTTTGAACACAAGTAACAGCTCCTGCATACATATCCTTAAGGACTTAAATATAAGCAATGTTAACCCCTTTCTTATGTAGAACTCTCCATAGCACTTCTTCTCTTGGAACTTTTTCATATGGCTTCTCTAAATCAATAATAATCATATGTAGATCCTCCTTATTCTATCTATACTTCTCCATCAAACCTCTCAATAAATGTATAGCTTCCATAACAAACCTACCTAGCATGAATCCAAATTGATTTTGAGAAACATTAATGTCAAACCGCAACCTATGCTCCATAACTCTATCCCATAGTTTCAAGTATGACACATTAACTTAATCCCTCTATAATTCGCACAATCTTGTGCATCACATTTATTCTTAAAAATAGGAATCAACACACTCATTCTCCACTCATCTGCTATCTTTTTAGTCTTCAAAATAGTATTGAAAGTTTAGTAAGCCAAGAAATTTCTTCATCTCCTAAGCATTTCTCATATGCTTTCTCTAAAAATAGCTAACTCGCATTGGGTTTCTCTTATTTGTTGGGTTACAGTTCCTAACTGACATACAATTAAGTCTAAAGTACGCTGAATTTGCTCGAGGTCCATTGACTGAACTTAGGTAACTAATGCAGACACAACAGTAATGTAAAGATGTTGAATGAAAATGGATGCAAGCTACTAAAAGCAAGTGGGGAATCCTAGAATACAACTAAGATACAACCATGCTCGGATACCAAGATGATGTGAAACATAATAGGAATTGCATGAATTTAATAAAAATTTGTTAAGCTTGCTAATTTTAAAATTAATGTTTCACCAGATTAGATTCTAGGATTTCTTACTTGTGATTGTGCTTTGGCATGCAGTTACAAGAAAATTAACATGACAATTTAAAATAACAACAAACTTATAGTAAAGCTGAAGGCATAAACAACAAAAATCCACCGTTTAACAAATACAAATTTCACCTTAAGTTCCTCTCACTTTTACTCTTGAGGTGGCTTTAACGGAAGAATAATTTTAACAAACTTAAAGATGCCACCAAAAGACAACAAACGCCTGCAGTATTGCCCAATGAAAAGTTGGTCGGAGGGGAAGAGGTTGGTGGTTGTTCAATAACTCGCCACTGTCTGAAGATTTGGTGCTCGTCGATGGAAGACGTCAAAGTGAAAAGGATCGATCGACGTAGTTGTTGACGGTGTCATCGGTCTCCAAGTTAAGGTCGAAGAAGGACGATCGGAGAATATCTACTCGTCCTTGAAGATCATACACAAATCCATGATCGTGCTCTGGATAGGTCATTCACGGATAGGGAGGCTAAGGGGATTGGTTGTCTTCTCCCTTGAAGATGTAACAAGCATAGGAGGGGAGGCGTAGGGGAGGAGGTGCCTTAGTGTGGTCGGCCAAAACAAGAAAAAGGACTAGGTTAATTTTAGATTTCTGAAATTAAAAGTAGGTGATTGATCAGTGGGATTAATTGTAGAAAAAACACAAAGGGAAAGAGGGGAAGGGATGACTAAATATCTCCTTAATTGGAGTCCTTAACGGGGAAGGAAATAATTAGGAAAGAGGGAGAGAGGGGGTCGGCCAAAGGAGGGGGGGAGTGTCAACATACAATGTATGTGTCTAGGTGCAATAAATGTTGAAATTGAAATTAATCCCAATTTAATTTCAAATTAGAGATGATTGGGGAGGCTTCCTAAAATAGGTTTATTAATTATGAAAGGTTTTAAATTTCAAATTCAATTTGAATTCAAATTAAGATACTTTCCAAATTAATAATAAGACAAATTAGGAAGGTGTTTAAGAGGCAATTTGAATTTGAAAGCAAGGCTTTGTAGAGGAAGGGACGGTGGCTTAGGCTTCGCCTAGCATAGGCCAGCTGCTAAGGGAGCGGGCCGGCGGCTTGAGTTGGAGAGCGAAGATGCCGATGGGTATGGGCGGAGGGGAGAGGTGTGGCCAGAATTTAGGGCAGGTGTGGGGGTGGCCAGCGGTATGAAGGTTGAAGGAGAGGAGGTCGGCGGCTTGGTGAGGAGAAATGGGGGGGGGGGGATGAAGAAAGGGAAAAGAGAAACAAAGAGACAAGACTTTCCAGCGGCTGTCAGGTATTGCTTTGGCCCTCTCCCAGGGTTCTTTCTTCTCTCAACAGCTCACAAAAAGACAAAAACAAAAGCTGAAATTTTATTCATCAAATCATCCCTCATACAATAGTGAAGACCTCTATATATAGGTTTTAAAATAAAAAGAGATGCAAAGACTAAAATGTCATTTGGGCTACATCATGAACTAAGCCTCATAAGGGTACAATGGTACTAAGACACAAAATAAAATAATATATAAAATGTTCATAAATAAAGACTCTGAATCGTGGCCGTCGATCTACGATTCCTCCGATGATAGATGCGCCGGAATCTCATGATGATGTCTTCATCAGACTCCTTATAGGACTCTTTATATATTTCCCAATTATCAGAGTTTTTTGAGTTGAATCAATTTTTATAAAAAATCTTTTTTTATCTTTTCTTGCACATTTTGATTCCACCACCAATTATTTTTACTATTAGTAGATTTTTCCTTAGATACTCCGAGCACATCTTTTGCAACATTCTTAATATCACTAGCTACTTTTTCTCACATAACATTAACTTCCTCATGCAAAGATAAAATCTTAAGATCGAAAATCTTGCTCTCAAAAATATTTTTGTTAATATTTTTTAAAGGTCCTCATCTAATCCTAGAAGAACAATTTACATTATTTTTAATATTCAGCCTTTTTATCTTAAAGTCCAAAATACTTAGTTATATTGGGTACATAAACTTTCAATTGAAATAACTTTACAATCTTTGCAATCTAAAAGATCTATTTTCTTATAAAAAAATAATAAATTTAAATTTTATCATATCCATTCTTCTATGTGATAAGATGCTTATCTCTTTTCTTAAATAAGATATTAGCAATTACAAAATCATAATCTCAAGAAAAATCTAATAGGATCTTACCACATTCATTAGTCACTCCAAAACCATAGCCACCATGAATGCTTTTAAAATCATCTACCACTCTACCGAAATGTCCATTTAAATCTCCTCTAATAAAAACTCTTTTTTCGAGAGGTATCATTTGTATTAAATCTTCTAGGTCATTTCAAAATTTTAATTTTGAACACATATCTAAACCTACTTGTGAAGCATAAGCGCTTATTATATTAATAATCTTAGCATCAATAACAATATTTAAAGCTATAATTTTATCTCCAATTATATTAATTTTTATAACATTATCCTTCTAACTCATATCTATAATCACACAAACTCCATTTCTAGTACGACTCCAACCAGAATACCATAGTTTAAATCATAAACTATCAATCTCCTTAACCTTCTCTCCAAACTATTGTGTGGGAACTCTTGCCTGAATGCAAAGAATATTTATATTCCTATGGATCATAATATCTATAAATTCCATTAATTTACTTATAAAAGAACTTATATTCCAAATTCTTATCTTAATTTTAGTTTGATGGACTAGCTTATTTGCCTACATCCGCCCATGATGTGGGAACTCTTGCCTATTTAACACTGCACCCGGGCACCAGTGCAGCAGCCCTAGCATTACATAATGCATTAAAGGATTCATGTCATGATTATTCGACAAGTTTTACGTTGGTTGTCGACTACCTAATGCAACCCTCCACTTTTTATATGACCTATATAGATAGAGAGAAAAATATTCACTAGTGAAGACATAATAAATCTAAGAGCTCTTAAAGAGAAGATCCCAAGCACTATTGTCATGAAACTTGAGATATTTTCCCAAAAGAAAAATTGATACAATAACCTTTTTTTAATATATTGAAATAAAGGTACATTTAAATTAGGGATTTAAGTTTTCCTATGAGCACAAGACCACAACTTAATTACCCTTCCCAATCAGAAGAACACTCGAGAAATTCATTGGACTCTAGCTTACAAGATATTTTCTTCATGAGATGGTAATCACAAGCATGGTTCCACTACGGCATTTGTAAATGGCATATGGCTGCGGGAACAAGTGGTAAAATCTATCAAGACCTCACGAAATCATAACTTGGGGGCTTTGTGTTGTAACTTTGGGTAGTGAGCTTGTTGCAACTAAGACATTGAGTTTGTTTTCAATTTTGTCTTTTGATTTAGAGAGCCATAGAAGCGATTGATGGCTCCATGTATCAACCAAGGGTTATCTCATCCAACGCAATCTCTAAGGACCAACAGTGGAAATTTATCAAGCCTCACGAAATCCTAACTTGGGGGCTTTGTGTTGTAATTTTGGATACAAGGGTTAGTGAGATTGTTGCAACTAAGCCATTGAGCTTGTTTTCAATTTTGTCTTTTGATTTAGAGAGCCTTAGAAGCGATTGATGGCTCCATGCTATCAACCAAAGGTTATCTCATCCAACACAATCTCTAAGGACCAAGGTGGAAATTTCATACTGCATTGAAGTGACTAGTGAGAGACATCACCCATTGGAGAGCAATATGACCCTTGAGAAACACCAATATCTAGTCATATATTTTGATGCATCTAATTTCATATCAACCATTCAGGTAAAACTCGGTGTTGATTTCATGCCACCGCTTATGTTCAAGTTGGTGCTCATTTCATATCACACTTGAAGTAGAAATAGGTGCTCATTTATCTACTCCATTAGAGTGGAAGTTTAATGTATAATATCAAGTGGTTCATAGGCAAGTGACAAGAGCCTGAAGTAGGCCCCGTTGCAAGAGTATTATAATTATTTTTCTTTGAATTATAAAGTGGTTGAATAATTTTATTCCAATTTGTATTGGTTTTTCCTATCTAAGAATCCACTACTTCAATAAATTCATTTTATAATCTATTGGCTGAATTTTTGATAAACTGCTTTAGGTGGATGTTGCAACTACAAGGCTATCTAAACTATTAATGGCTAGCTTACTAGTCGAATTGGATGATTCTTCTCTTCTAGAGAAAGAAATTTGGGTTGGTTGGCTCACATTTATTGGCTATTGGTAAAAGTTTGAGTCTGATGATATTACTGCTTATTGTTTTTGCAAAATATTTTTTCACAATTTCAAGAATTCTTCAGGGCACACCCAAATATGTGTAATCCTAAAAATCATAGCAGTGGGGATCTTGCATGAAATAAAAGCCTTTTTTCGAAAGCTATAGTTGTAGATCTGACTACTTCTATTCTAATTTGCACTAAAAAACAATGAATAAACTTTGGATCCTGCCATGAAATCAAAGCCTTCATGGGTTTCTAACCGAACGAATATAATTTTCCCACACATATTCACATGATTAATGATCCAGACCCACCAAGGCTGATGCATGCAAATTTCAGTATTTTTTTTTTTTTTTGTAATTTGAAAGCTATAGTTATTTTTTATTTTTTATGCTATTCTATGATGGAAGGCAACCAATGATCATAAGTAGGTTGTGCTTTGGGCTTGGCAAATTTTGGGTGTGCTAGCTATTTTGGTCCTTGGCTCTTGGGCTGTTGGTGGGTTCTCAGTTTGGGCTTGACTGCTCAGTTTTTGCTGTGTTTTTGGGAGCTGTTATGCTCCAGCTCATTAATGTTGAGCTATTATTTTTCAGCTCATTACTATTGGTAGTTCACCTCCTTTTTAACTCATTAAGTGAAGTGGATTTAGTTCTTTCCCCCTCTCT
This sequence comes from Dendrobium huoshanense, assembly GCA_016618105.1. NCBI lineage: Eukaryota > Viridiplantae > Streptophyta > Magnoliopsida > Asparagales > Orchidaceae > Dendrobium > Dendrobium huoshanense. The sequence goes on along the minus strand of CM028349.1, from coordinate 32,982,480 downwards.
GTGACCCTTCGGTTCCCCTGCCTGGCTCCTTTCCTGTGGCTGGTTCTTCTCCCCTGGCTGCCTGTTCCGGTTCCCTGTGAGCGCCCATTCCTATCCACCTTGTGGCCCTTCGGCTGCTACTCCTGGACCGCCTGTTGTCCTTCTGTTTCCCCTGTTCTGATTGGTTCGGTTGAAGGTGGTTTTCGACTGTTTAGCTACCTCTTTTCTCCTATATATATGTGATGTTTTGTGGCATTTAGAGGTTGTTGTTTGCTGAGAAAAGTTCTCTAAAACCCGAGGGTTTCTTCTTGGAAAAGCTTGAGATCTTGTTACATTTATCTCTTCCTCTCTTCAAATTCATCTTGGGCTTCTTATCTCCTTCTCTCCACAAGTTCCACTCCACTTGTATCTTTCTTCTCGAGCTATTGGAGGTGTTGGTTGGCCGGTTTGGTTGCATTTGCCGGAGGAGTTTTGTGGACGTTGGCCCAAGTAACTGTGGTGGACCCTTGGTTTGCATGCCCTTAAGCACATCTTTTATATTACCTACTATTTTTGTTGTATGTGAGGTGACCGCTAGTCGATTGTTCTGAGGGTAGTTGTTTTTATTTTTAATTTAGTTTTCGTTTGTTTGGCTTTCGTTTGTTTTGAAGTTTGTTTGATGTTGGCATTCTAAGTTTTGAATCGAGAAAGGTTCTACTTGTCCTGGTGTTCTCCCCTTGTGGCTTTTTCTATCTAGTTGACTGCATCAAAGGGTTTTCATCCTAATGTTATTCCCCCTGCTAGGTATATGAGCGATCCAAAATCTCTTTATGTTTCCTCTAATATTAGCACTTCTAACATAGATAAGTTTTCAGATAATAAGATAAGCATAAAAAACAATTCTAAATTAATTTTAGAATATTCTAACATTTTAAATTTATTTTAGTTCAATTTAAAATTAATAAGATTTTTTTTTATTTTGGATTTGAAGATAAAGATTTTGAAAAGTAATTAGATTTCAATTCAAATGAGTAGATTTTATCTTATTAACCATTTTTATAAATAAGGCTGAAAGAATGTTATTTTGAATTATTTATTGAATACTTCTATCCTCCATTATAATCTCTTTACTCTATTCCATGGTTTCTTTCACTTCTTATGGCCAATAGCTATAACAACCTAAACTCTTAAACATTGAGATATTATCCACCTAATGGCCTCACGATTTTATCCCTTTAGTGTAACTTCTCAGGAAGTCATCCATCCTAGTAATGCTCCCATACAAGCATGCTTAACTTTAAAATTTCTAATGGAACTCCAACCGTTGCACCAAGAGGCACATCGATGTTTAAGTGTTTAGCTCTCTGCCTCTTTCTGTTAAGCCTTTACTTTCATTTACTTTCTGTCTTTAATTTACCGCTGAATCGTCAAAATGGTATCAGAGCCATGCTAGGGGATTGAGAAATAGATCATCTCCCGCGATTAATATTGATTCGACCTCGGGCATTGCCTCGAGGCCAACCCCTTCCTCTAGAAGTAGGAGACTCTTATGAGGGGTGCGCCACCACTGATCGGTCATGCGGCAGACCCTGCAAATATTCACGAGTTAAAAAATCAGGAAGACTATTAGAGGATCCTTTAATATATTCGATAGTAAAATCAAATACATATAATTGTGCTTGCCAAGTGGCAAAAATTTGTTTAGATGCTAGATTTTTAACATCCTTTTCTAAAATAAATTTTGCTGAACTGCAATCAATACGTAATAAAAATGATTGATTGAGAAGATCATTCTGAAATTTAAGAATAGTCTTGACAATTGCTAACATTTCCTTTTTAATAGTGGAATATTTTTGCTGGGTAGGATTCCATAAACCAGAGGAAAATCGAACTAGCTGTTCTTTATGGGTAAGTGGTTGTCTTTGTTTAAGAATACCACCATAACCGAGATTAGAGGCGTCTGTTTCGATAATTTTAAAATATTCTGGATTAGCAAGATTAATACAAGGTAAATTTTTTACCTTTTGTTTAATAATTTGGACTGCCTTAGTACATTCTATATTCCAAGGTGAAGGATTTTTGCGAAGACGTTTATATAAAGGTGCTGCATCGATGGCTAGATTTTGATAGAAGTCAGACACATAATTAAGAACTCCAAGAAATCTTTGAAGTTGTTTATCTAAAAGCTGATCAGGGAATTTATCAGCAAATTCAATACTCCTATTTATGGGAGTAATGGTATGATTATTAATAAAATGCCCAAGAAATCTAATTTCAGTTTGAAAGATTTTTATTTTAGGTTCAGAAATTACTAATCCGTTTGTTTGGGCCAACCATTTAAAGGTTTTTAAGTGTTTAATATGTTCGTCGATAGATTTAGAAAATATAAGAACATCATCTATGTAAACGATGATATACTGACTATATTGATTAAAAATTTCATTCATAATTTTTTGGAATTCTGAAGGAGCATTTTTAAGTCCAAATGGCATAACATTCCATTCATATTGTCCGAATGGAATCGTAAATGCTATTTTATATCGATCTGGCTCAGCTATCTGGATTTGCAAGTATCCAGATTTAAGATCAAATTTTGAGAAAATATGGGCTTCAATTAAGCGATTTAATAAATCTCGTTTATTTGGAATAGGATAACGTATCCATTGTAAAACTTTATTGAGAGGTTTATAATTAATAACTAAGCGAGGTTTTCCTCGTTCTTTTTCGGCAGCATTCATTACATAAAATGTCGTGCAACTCCAAGGAGAGCTCGATTTGCGAATTAATTGTTTATCCAATAGATCAGAGATCTCAGTTTGACATAATTGAAGATAGTCTTTATTCATTTGAGAAGGTCTTGCTTTAGTAGGGATGTTAGTTTCATTAAAATTTTCTATATAAGGAAGAGTAACACAATGTGTTTTTCTATTCCAAAAACTTATAAGATTATCTCCACAAATTTGAGTTTTAATTTCGTGCTCTATGTTAGAAATTTTTTGTTTAATTAATGGATGTTGCAATTGAGTAGCTATTTCATGAGTTTTGATTTCATTTTTTAAAGAATTAATATGTAATTGTTTTCCTTTAAATTTATTCATTTCATTTAAGATAATTTCTTTAGGATCCGTTATAAAGGGAAAGTTAATAGAGGGATCACAACAATATGATATAATTCCTTTAGTATTTGTTTGTATTGGCATAATTTTAAATAGAAAAGGAGTTCCTAAGATAATATGTTGTGAGAGATTTTTAACTAGTAAAAATGGGATTTCAATACAATAGTCCTTTTGACAGATTGCTACATTGGATAGCTTATATTTAATTTGCATATTATTGCCACTAGCGGATGTTAATCGTTGAGTGGTTTTTTCAAAATACTGAGATGGTATGAGTCCTTCTTGGACGCAATTCATATCTGCTCCGCTATCAACAAGAGCAGTTAGATTTGTAAGAACTAATGATTTATGAACTACTAAAGTAATGTTTATAAACCATTTATGAATAATAGCTTTTTGAAGAGAATTTATGAGTATTGGTTTCATAATACTGAGATGTTGAAGGTGCTTCGGGATCAGGTTGATCAAGCAGTTGTTCAAGTTCTAAATTAGTAAGACGAGTAGAGATAATTTGTCATGATCTATTTTTAAAGTTTGAATTTCAGATTTTAAATTTTTTAATTCTATTTTTAATTCAGCTAATGATGTGATGTTTTCTACTTTATCTTGTGATTTAAATCGATCAAGGACTTCTTTCATAGAATAATGGGGAAATTTCTTGATTTTTTCTAGAGGTGTTTCTTCACTATGACCTAATAATTTTATGATTTGCTTTCGAATTTCGGAATCTTGTACTGATCCGAGAAGCTGAATAAGCTGACCCTTTTGTTCTTCGGTGAGAACAAATAAACCTAATTTTTCTACAATGGCTTTGTAATAGTCATTACTATTACAAGTAGTACAGCATTGTGATGATTCTGAATCAGACTTATCACTGTCTATATCTGAACTATAATTAGATTCAGAATGATCAGATTGTAATAGTATTTTCATAAGAGCTTCTTGAGTGTCTTGATCAAGATTTAATTCACTAATCTTCTTTTTTATAGGACATTTATTGGAGTAATGACCTAGTTTGCCACATTTAAAACACTTAATAGTTTTATTAGAGTGTTTTTCGTTGTCGGCCGAGTTGCCTTTTTGGTTTTAACAAATTTTCTTTTAGGAAATTTTCTTTTATGAGAAGTAAATTTGTCTTTGTGCTGATTATGTCGTTTTTTTACAAGATTGCGTTCTTTATAATTTAAAGGGCCAGGACAAGCAAATTGTTCGCAGAAAGCTCCTAGTTGTTTTCGATCATTTAGTCTTTCACGTTTTAATTGTTGTTGCATTCTAATGTCATTGCATAAAGTGATGCCTACTTTTATGCATTCACTAATTATTCTTCCATAAGTATAATTTTCAAAAATTAATTGCCCATGAACATTTCGTAGTTTATCTTTAACTTTAGTAACGAAGGACATAAGAAGGCCTTCTAAGAATTTTTCTTTCCAATAATTGGAACTTGCATCGGATAAATTCATGACGCGAGTTATAAATACATCTTTATACCAACGAAAATGAGATAAAGAATGACATTTTAATTTTTGTAATAACGATCGCATTTGTTCTCTATTATCAGTCATATATCCTAGAAAATGTTCTAAGATATTATGAATGAGCGTATAAACTGCTTCATCATTTGGTTTTGCGGGGTCTAGAAGACTAGTATCACTTTGCAGATCATTTTTTTCTGCTTGATTTAAATAATTATCCCACCAGCCTTTAAGAATGCCAGTGAAACCATTGACAATAATTTGCACTACTTCCCACGGTTTATTACCTTTACTATGGGCTACAGTAGCATAAATTAACATTCGATGAACAGTTTTGTGAATTTGATAGTCTGACAAGCCATCAAAATTCCATTCATATAATTGTCGAGGATCATAAGAGATTTGTTCATTTAATTCTTCTTCATATAAAAGATTCGAAGGTGTTGGTCTATTATAATAATATTTTCCTAAGGATTTTTTTGGATATTTTAATTTATTAATTGACAAGGATATAGTAGGTTTTGCATTTATAGAGGAAGATCGAAATTGTTATTCTAATTGGTCAATATTATGATCATTATCCGAAGAGTCTGACAGAATTACAGAAGATATAATCTCTTCTTCTGAAATTTCGTTATCTAGAATTGTGATCTTTTGAGATTTAATTTGTTTTATGACTTCTGCAATTTGCAGATCTTCATCTAATTTTAGTTTACCAGGAGGTGGAAGTTTAATTGCTGGTTTGGAAATAATTATAGATTTGACGGGAGTGTTTGGATTTTCTATTGATAATTTTTCTTTTAAATTATCTAACTTTTTATCAATGTTTTCTAAATGGGTAGTAATGGTTTGCAAGCTATTATTAGTAAAGTTTAATTGCTTTACTATGATGGCTAATTCTTGAATAGCTTGTGGACTTGAAGAAATGGTTCCAAATGGAATCATAGCGATTTTAGGTTTTGAAGTCTGATTTTTTATCATACGAATGTTAGATGTTATTTGGTTAACAAACCAATATGCAAATGGAATAGAGGCTTTACCATTCTGATTTAAATTTTCTTAAGTTAAAAAGTATTGATCACAGAAATGAATACGTTCCTTTTCAGAGAATATTTTACGATACCAGTTTCTAAATGATTCAAATTTAGGTAACATGTAATGACGGATTACCGTCTCTCTTAAATCAGTATTATGACCATACATTTAAAATTGCATTTCAGAGGTAGTTGGGGAATTTTGATTTTCCCTTAGTGGATGAAAGATTCAATTTCGATTTAGGATTAATCCTGGATTAGAGGATGTTTCAGATTCATCTAATTTGGAAGTATGATCTTCTACTGAGGTAGAGGGAATAGAAATTCTAGGTAAATGAATAGATCTTCTAGGATTGAATCTTACTTCTACATCTCCATCAGAGGATTTGAACTATTTGGTCAATGTCTTGATTTAAAATAGGTTGAGGAGTTATAACTTGAGGCAATGTCCATTGATTTGGGAATGTTATTTCGTTCCATTTTATTACACGATTAGTTGCTATATTTGAGGCTAAAAGATTTGTTTCAATTAATGTAGTTCTACTATTGGGTTGACCCACTTTCTTAACTCTGGGACTTAAGGTATTCATAACCTTAAAGTGAATTCGATAAATTAAAGCGATAGTTTCCGATCCAGGAAGGAAATTATATCCATATAATTGAAGATGGAGTTTTAAAGCTTCGTATAGATGAATGTCTGTTAGAGATAAACTTAGATTAGGGAAAGTGTTAAAATAAACTGGTCCATGGCATAGACTAGTTTCCATAACACCCATTAAAGATTGTGCCCAATTAAGACCATGGTTTAAAATTGCGCAATATGAGGCTCGCCTTGAGGCCCGCCTTTGCGCAATTCTAATAAAAAACGCCTCGATGCTTACGCCTCGAGTTTTTTTTATGAGGCTTGCGTCTCAACTTGGTTGAGGCCCGCCGTGAGTCCCACCACGCCTCACTGGCATGAGGCTTACGCCTCACGCTATATATATTAAAACTTACATAAATCTTGAAGTAAATGCCCGACATTAGACTCTATAGGAGAGGAGGATGGGGAGAGAGCAGTTCACCATAATTATGATTCAAATGAAGAACCCATTAGTGAAGACAGTGCTGATGACTTATGAGTTCTTATGTGATATGTCATTGCTATTTATTTTTGGAAATCTGAATTATATGTTAATGAAAAGAATACTGGGATTTCGGAAAGATAGAATTTTGAGTTGAACTATATTTCATGTTGTCTTATTATTGAGATATTTTGATTTCACTTCATATCTTATATTTTTTTTTATGTTTTATATTATTTACTAATTAGTATATAACAAATTTATCATTTTATGTTTACGCAATCTTTTGATTTTGAGGCTTACGCCTCAAAACGCCTTGAGGCTTACGCCTCGCCTCACGAATGAAAAACGCCTTAATACCCGAATACGCAATTTAAAACATTGATTAAGACATCTTCCATCTCGAAGACATGACAGAATCGAAGCATTAAGTCCTCTTAATGTTAGAAGTTTGAATGCGATTTGGATTAAGCCAATATGTATATATTTGTAATCTTGCAGATAAGCGTTTAGATCATCGTAAGATAATAGTGAAATAGTTTTTTCGGTTGAGTCAATTGTTATTGATTGTTCTACCATTTTTATGGTAGTTTTTCCTTTAAAATCAAAGGTACCGATTTGATATATAAAATTTTTATCTACTTTACGTAGAGACCATTTATTTAAATCTTCTTCGTTGAGAGGATATTCAATTACTTCCGCGTTTTTAATATCGCGAGAAGAGGATGTTTTATCCCTAGGCAGGATAGATGAGGATGAGGAGGTCATAAATCTTAAAAAGTTGATAAATTTTCATTTTGCCAAAAAATGACAGGGACAATTAAGAGAATTTTCTTGAGATAAAATACTATAGTCTGGTAACATTCACTCAAAGCTATGGACTATCCAGGACTTATTACCCAATCCATGGGTTTTACTGCCAAAGTCCAATACATTTAAGTAGATGCATAAGAATTATAGTAATTTAGGTCGAAAAAATTCGAAACTATACTTCTTGCCTTTATCATTTTAAAGAAAATGAAAACTTATCAACAAAGAGCTTAAGCTAACATGGCTCTGATACCATTTTAACGATTCAGCGATAAATTAAAGACAGAAAGTAAATGAAAGTAAAGGCTTAACAGAAAGAGGCAGAGAGCTTAAAGAGGCAGAGAGCTTACAATAGTTTTGCAAAACTTTTATTACAAACTTCTAATACAACTTCTTGCGGTGCCTTCTCTTCTATGAGAGGTTCACCTTTTATAAGCACTCCTAACTTACATAAGTGGAATAAGGAACATACAGAAGGGTACAATAATAGAGCACTCAGACTAAAGTACAATAATAGAGAGCACTCAGACTAAAGTACAATAATAGAGAGCACTCAGACTAAAAAAGTACAATAGTAGAGAATTTTAGTAAGTGGACATAATAATAGCGTTACGGGGAGCAAGCGTGGAAAGCATTGATTTATCTTCTTGCTGGCTATCGCATCAGATTCGTTTGCTTTTGATAAAGGGGTCTTTGAAATTATTTTCAGAGGGTAAAATCGTCTTCGTCTTCAAGGATGGCTTTTCCTTTACTGGAAGAGGGTCCAGTTTCTCGGGATGGAGTACTGCGGTGTTCCCAATGTTCTGGAACGTCTTCAGATTATTTAGAGGCTTTATCCGAGTCTGAAAATATTTCAGCTAATTGATTTTCATAGGCCTTTTGCAGACGAATTTTTATTTGATCAGGAGATTCATGCGGATATTTTTCTACAAATTTGTATGCATCTTTTTGAGTGAAAATTCCTCACTGAGGGGCAGGCTTCTAGCTTTAAGTTTGTTATTATGAATGACTTTATCAAGATGTTTGATTTTGTCAGGGATTAAAATGGCGGACTACCATTTAATAGAAAAATTACGAACGAGGCATTTGATTTGGATAAAAGTATCATTGTTGATTTCAATATTCCATGTCCAAATCCATGGCAATTGTCCTTGAGCAAAGAAAAAAAATTCGCTCATGCCTTCGGCTAAATAATCAAGATTAAGCATTTGCTGATGAGGGGACATTTCAACCCATTCAGAGTATTTATGTTTGAGTTCGGGAGGAAGAATGTGAATGGTAGCACCTTTCTGCTCCCACCATTTGAAAAACCAATTAGGAATGGGATTGTCTAATAGATCTGGGCTAAGAATAAACATCCAGGAATGACTTTTAGTCTGATTGAGGACATAGAAAGCTTTAAACATAGCTTGAATATAGGTCCAATAATTAAATAAATACCGTTTAGGAGGATCACCAGGATTTTTAGTATAATCCAGAGATTGAGTTTGAAAAGGGGTAATACCCCAATCTTTAGGATGAAGAATTTGAAGGATATTGGCACGACTATAAGCGATTTAATGATTTTCATCATAATTATGTTTAATGGAAATACATTTTAAATGAAGGAGAATTGCTTTATAGAGCTCGCGATCATCAAACGAGTCTTGAACAAAAGAGTTATCGGCTAGATATTTACGATATAAAGTCCAAGGATTAATGATTTCATAATCTTCGATATTGAGTTCAAGGATTGATTCTACTGCAGGTTTTAAGATGGGTTCAAAGATATCTGAGGATGGAATAGATTGAGAGGTAGTTTGAGGAGGAGGAATTTCCTCGGGAGCACCATAAAGAAAGGTGCGTAATGGTATCATAGGGGATTGAGAAACATAAATACTCTGAATGGGTTGAAACGTCCCCTCATCTGCAAACGCTTAATCCTGATTATTTAGCCGAAGGCATGAGCGAATTCTTTTTCTTTGCTCAAGGACAATTGCCATGGATTTGGACATGGAATATTGAAATCAACAATGATGCTTTTATCCAAATCAAATGCCTCGTTCGTAATTTTTCTATTAAATGGTGGTCTGCCATTTTAATCCCTGACAAAATCAAACATCTTGATAAAGTCATTCATAAGAACAAACTTAAAGCTAGAAGCCTGCCCCTTCGTGAGGAATTTTCACTCAAAAAGATGCATAGAAATTTACAGAAAAAATATCCGCATGAATCTCCTGATCAAATTAAAATTTGTCTGCAAAAGGCCTATGAAAATCAATTAGCTGAAATATTTTCAGACTCGGATAAAGCCTCTCAAAAATCTGAAGACGTTCCAGAACATTGGGAACACCGCAGTACTCCATCCCGAGAAACTGGACCCTCTTCCAGTAAAGGAAAAGCCATCCTTGAAGACGAAGACGATTTTACCCTCTGAAAATAATTTCAAAGACCCCTTTTTCAAAAGCAAACGAATCTGATGCGCCAGCCAACAAGAAGATAAATCAATGCTTTCCACGCATGCTCCCCGTACCGCTATTATTATGTCAACTTACTAAAATTCTCTATTATTGTACTTTTTTCGTCTGAGTGCTCTCTATTATTGTACTTTAGTCTGAGTGCTCTCTATTATTGTACTTTAGTCTGAGTGCTCTCTATTATTGTACCCTTCTGTATGTTCCTTATTCCACTTATGTAAGTTAGGAGTGCTTATAAAAGGTGAACCTCTCATAGAAGAGAAGGCACCGCAATAAGTTGAATTAGAAGTTTGTAATAAAAGTTCTACAAAACTATTGTAAGCTCTCTGCCTCTTTAAGCTCTCTGCCTCTTTCTGTTAAGCCTTTACTTTCATTTACTTTGTGTCTTTAATTTACCACTGAATCGTCAAAATGGTATCAGAGCCATGCTAGCTTAAGTTCATTGTTGATAAGTTTTCATTTTCTTTAAAATGATAGAGACAAGAAGTATAGTTTCGAATTTTTTCGACCTAAATTACTATAATTCTTATACATCTACTTAAATGTATAGGACTTTGGCAGTAAAACCCATGGATTGGATAATAAGTCCTGGATAGTCCATATCTTTGAGTGAATGTTACCAGACTATAGTATTTTATCTCAAGAAAATTCTCTTAATTGTCTCTTTCATTTTTTGGCAAAATGAAAATTTATCAATTTTTTAAGATTTATGGCCTCCTCATCCTCATCTATCCTGTCTAGCGATAAAACATCCTCTTCTCGCGATATTAAAAACACGGAAGTAATTGAATATCCTTTCAACGAAGAAGATTTAAATAAATGGTTTCTACCTAAAGTAGATAAAAAATTTATATATCAAATCGGTACCTTTGATTTTAAAGGAAAAACTACCATAAAAATGATAGAACAATCAATAACAATTGACTCAACAAAAAAAATTATTTCACTATTATCTTACGATGATCTAAACGCTTATCTGCAAGATTACAAATATATACATATTGGCTTAATCCAAATCGCATTCAAACCTCTAACATTAAGAGGACTTAATGCTTCGATTCTGTCATGTCTTCGAGATGGAAGATGTCTTAATTGGGCACAATCTTTAATGGGTGTTATGGAAACTAGTCTATGCCATGGAGCAGTTTATTTTAACACCTTCCCTAATCTAAGTTTATCTCTAACAGACATTCATCTATACGACGCTTTAAAACTCCATCTTCAATTATATGGATATAATTTCCTTCCTGGATCGGAAACTATCGCTTTAATTTATCGAATTCACTTAAACTTAATTTTGGAGTTTTTAATGAAACTCTAACCATTAAATCAAAATTTGCATTGATGTTTAAGAGTTTAATATCATTTATTTAAGGGGCTCCCCACTAGCATTTCATTACTTTTCTCTTCTAATTTCCTTTTATCCTCATGCTCTCTCTCCTTCGAATGCTACTACAATACCTAAATCATCTATGCTACAACATTGATGCACACCTTTATAGGAATTTCTCTAAACCTCACTCCCTCTTTTTCCTCATGATTGGCACTATAACTTAAAATTCAAGAAAAATACAATCGAATTAAAATTCAAGAAGAAAGAGGAATAAATTAAAGGCCCATCATCAAACTAGTAAACAATTCTTTTCTTCTTTTGAGCCACTCATTGACCATTTGACCTAATCAATAAAGCAGGATCCAGAGTGATGATGTGGCTTTAATAAAACCGAAACATGATCCTTTAATTTATTCCAGTTGTTAATAGGTTTGTTTGTGCTAGGTTGTCCTAATGTATAGATAGCGACCTTGCCCATGTTTACTACAATTGCACCAGCTAGTTTGCATCGAAGGGAGCTAAAAAAACTAATAATAGCTCAAGGCTCGAGCAAAAAATCAGGAGCTCGTTAACATAGCTTGTCCTAAATCTTTAATCAAGGCAATCAGGCAATGATTGGGTTGTTGGCATGTAAAAGAAACTTGATGGTTTGGCCTATCACAATATCCGTTTCCAATGACATTGGAGCCGACAATCATTCTCACAACTTCACTTTAGGGTAAGTGGCGGTCGCAGACCCATAGAAGCACTAGCGAGTGCTAAGGAAAAGCAGAAAAAAAAAGCATTTAAAGGACACAACATAGTGCATGATAATTGAATAGATTTATTTGGGAATTTTAACCCAATTAAACCTAAATTAGCCTTCCGTTGAGACAATTTATAACTTTCTATTTATGCTTTTTAAAGTTTCTTTTTCAACCACAATTTTAAATATACTTAAAAAAAAAAAACATTTTAAATATAAATTTTTAAAAAATTATGTAAAAGATATCATCCAGACATTATTATTTTTTTTTAGTTGCTTTCCTAACACAGAAGCAATTAAAAAACTCTCCCAAATAAAGCCTTAATCTAAGTTCAAACAATTTCACTCATAAGAAAATTTGATCCCAAAACACCAAAATACACAACATAATTAGATTCTTGTATTAATCATAATGAATGGAGTTTTTTAATACATATTAGAAAAAATATAAAAATTTTATTTGATAGCATTTCTGACACAATTTAAATAGTAATTAATCCTTCATAAAAATCTTAGCATAAACTTTTTAAGGATTAGTAGTGATAAAAAGTAGGACTCATGAAATCGCAATTAATGGTTCAAATGAAAAAAACTTGTATGCATAAAATACTCTTGGATCATCAACAAATAAACAAAATATAATTCAAAAGAATAGAAAAATGAAAAACAAACCCGGTCTCCAGAACAGTTGTTGGGTAGAACTTTTTAAGATCTTCAGATGATAAATCAGGCCAGCCCAGCGTACTAAAAGGCCACAATGAACTGAATCAAAAGATAAAGATGTTAGTAATTAAAACTTTTTAGTTCTTTTCTTTTTCAAAACCATGTTATTATTTACATCACATAAATGTAAGTTGATTAGTAAATTTAAGAAGTATCCAAGAAAAGAAAAAACATGAAAATTTAAATTTACATCATATCTTCCTCATAAATTTATTTTCATTTACTTTCTTGAAATTAGTCCTCAATGGGTAAGACAACAAAACACATAATAATTTAAACCCAAAACTAGTGAATAGGATGCCACATCTAATTCAGATTACTTGACTGTTAGATAAACAAATTAAGGCAAATCTATGAATCAATTAGATGTGCTAATAAATGACCCAACATGACAACTTGATATGAACCGGACTAGAAAAACTCTGGTTCGGGTTCCATTTCAGGTTTAAGTCTAAAATGCCAACCAATTTAATATGTGGGTCAGTTTCCGGTCGATCCAAAAATAACCTCATAAAATTTTTAGAATAAAATATGTCCTCTTTTTAACTAGTTGACAACCCTCCTTCTCGCCTAAACAATCATATTAAAAAGCAGTCAAATTTTGAATTTGGGTCAATCGGGTTTCTATTAGGTCAGGTGTGGGTTAAGCATTCTAACCTGTATAATGAACAATTCAATTTTTGATTAAGCAATTTTGAATCGAGACAATTTTTGTCCATACGTGAACCCAGCCCATTAAACAAAATGGACAGTGCTAGAATTGATGACACAAGCTCTGTGAAGTTATTCACAATAAAGAACAAAGTTATTTCTAGCTATAGCTATCACACAATTTTTTCTACATAAACTCAAACAGATTAGTAGCATGTTAATTAATCATAACTATATATTTGCCCAACTATCAAGGAAAACCACAACTTTTCAAATGATAAAAAATGCATGTACAAGAAATCAACAAGCAATCAATTAATAAACTTTAACCTTCACAAAACTACGGGTATTGAACAGCAAATTAATCTAATTTGAAAAGAACTGTTTCATCCTCTTGTAGCATAATACATCATATCTATCCAAGAAAAGACTTCATTTCCTAGAAGAGCAAACCTTGAAAACCAAGTGTCAAGAACATCAGGATCTTGATAAATTTCAACTGATTTTCCATATCGTTCATTAGCTTTTGCCATTGCTTCTTCAGCATTCCTTGCGACAATATACTCTTCCTCACAATCTTTACCTACAATGTACCAAACTGGTATCCGATGCCCCCACCATAATTGTCTACTTATGCACCAATCCTTAATGTTAGTTAACCAATGTTTATAAATCTGCAGTCAAACAACATACAACCTGGTCAAGTTAGAGCATGTAAAAAGCCAATTAGGGGCCTCTTAATAATCATGCAAAGTTCACCACGCTTAAGTATGTTGAAAACCTAAAATGAATATTATATATCAGCAAAAAAAAGTGCGAATACATATAGAAGAAAAAAAATTCTTTCAACTGAACACAAAAGGAACTATAGTCCCATTCAGAATTAGTCGAACTTCAAAAGAGAATCATGCCTAACGAGATTCTTGAACAGTTGGTACCTTATCAAATCGTTCAGGAAGAATAATTAACTCTCCCTTCTCAAGTGCATGGAGCGCCTTTTCAGCTAATGGCTCCATAGTCACAAACCACTGTTTGCTCACCAGTGGTTCTATTACCTGTTATACGAAAAGTTTTACGCACTAGTAAGTTGACAAGAATAATCAAGCATATAAAGATATGAATAAATTCATCAAAGTTGAATTGCCATTTATTTTCATACTTCTCCACCACGCTGGGATCTTGGAACTCGTGAAGCATGGGGTTCCTTTTTTACTGCCAAGCCAGTCTCTTCAAGATTTGACCATATTTTCTTCCGAGCCTCAAACCGATCTAATCCACTGGGAAGTATAATAAATAAATGTAGTAACATGCAAGTATAATCTCCAATAATTGTTGCACCAAGGGTTAAAGTTCCAATTTACCCAGTGAATTCTAACTATACCTGTACAATCCAGCAACCTCATTAAGAGTGCCATCTTTATTCATCACATTGAGTATAGGAAGTCCAAGCTTTCTAGCAAGATGGTAATCATTGTGATCATGCCCAGGGCTTATCTTCAGAACCCCGGTTCCAAATTCTTTATCTACATACTGCTTTCATAAGAAGCATACAAATTAGAGGGAAAATAGGAAAGAAGAGTATTTTTGTAAGTAAATTTCATAATGGAGATCATTGGACAGAGAAATGATCATTTCATTAGAAAAAATTGTTTAATCAGGAAATACTTTCTACTGAACTGCTAGCCACCAAAACATGTTTGGATTAAATTTAGTGGATGGTGAAATAGATGTGGATATTATTAGTAGAATTCCGGTTGGATGGTTGAAGTGGAGGAATGCATTAGACCTATTGTGTGATCGAAAAGTATCCCTCAAACTTTAAGGAAAAATTTTATAAGATGATGCTGAGATCTGCAATTCTTTATGGCACAGAATGTTGGTCATCAACAGAGAAGCATAAAATTAAGTTAAGTATTATAGAGATGAAGATGCTCAGCTAGTTGAGTCATTGAGTGGCTTTACTCTTCGAGACAAAAAGCGAAATGAGTATGTAAGTCAAAAGGTTGGAGTAGCTACAGTAACAAATAAGATTAGAGAGCATCGTCTTAGATGATTTGGTCACATAAAACGTCAGTCTTCCGATGATTCGATTAGGAGAGTAAATGTACTAGATCTAATCAATGTTAAGAAAGGTAAAAGTAGACCAAAAAATTTTGGTTAGAAAGTATTAGAAATATCCTTTTTTCTTTGATTTAAATGAGAAGTTGAGTCTCAATAGGACCCAAAGGAGAAAAAAGATTCATGTAGCTGACCCCACATAGTGGGATAAATGCATGATGCTGTTATTGTTATAGTATCACCATCTGGAAATGTTGGATGTAGATCACATTTGAAAAGGCTAAAAGGCTACAAAGTCTTGAATTTCACATGAACTCGGCATCTCAATCTCGACAATCAATGGCTAAATCTGAGTTAAAATTCATGAGCTGTTGGAAATAGGCTTATGATGATGATGCCGATTTAAGCATCTCTATACAGACTACAACAAAGCATATGGACTCTTATTGATAGTTCGAGAGGGTAATTTCTACTCTTTGATGTTTATGCGTATTTTTTACAAATGCGTTATGCATACCTCACCTAACCCTTCTTGTTTCGTCCAAACACTATATTATATTCTGATCATCCTTTTTTATTTATAGCCACTCCAGCCCCTCACAATGCCTCCATTCGTTTTTATATAGTCATCTTACAAGATGAGCTA
This sequence comes from Dendrobium huoshanense, assembly GCA_016618105.1. NCBI lineage: Eukaryota > Viridiplantae > Streptophyta > Magnoliopsida > Asparagales > Orchidaceae > Dendrobium > Dendrobium huoshanense. The sequence continues at coordinate 32,966,411 of CM028349.1, read as the reverse complement.
TAACAACCTTAACTGGCATACCAACCCATAAATTCAGAGGATTTCCAAATTTTTCCCAAAAATAAAGAGGATTTCCAAGTAAATCTTGTATGCTATTCAAAATAACAATTAAGTTATTTAATCAACTAGAATGAGGCTCTGTGTGAAGCACTATCTCCAAAAAGTAACAGATTCTTGCATAAAAGTAACACAATCAAGAATAAAAGCACGTGTCACTACAAGACCAAAATGCCAGATTCATTTTTTATCAGATAGCTGAATTTAGCTTGTTTTAGCTTTGCAACTTTTTTATGACAGAAAAAAAGAATTGGCATAGGTGTCGCATAATACTTGCATCCACAGGAATAGCTATTGACAGAATGAAAAGTGATAGAAGTTTGCAATACGAATTCTTACCTTGTCTGCAATGATTGGAACATGCCTACCAAATGTTAAAGGTACAATTGCCTGTCTACCTATGTACTTCAAATAGCGTTCATCCTGCAACAAGATATGTTGTGCAAATATTTATAAAAAAATCATTTACATGCAAATAAAGCTACACATGATATAATCAAATTTTAACCAAGTTCGAAGTCAAATAGTAGCTTAGTGGCTCTAAGCAAGTCAGAAATAAAAAAGTACTTCTAAGTGCATATTAATATAATATAAAATTCAAACTTAAAAAACTCCACGCTTTAAAACTGATGCAATAAGTTCAATAACAGATGAATAAGATGATATACAAAAAAAAAAATTATAAAAGACACTAATCGCAGGAAAATTTTCAGTGTTAGTAACTGGACTAACCAAGTGCAAAGACATATAATGTTCTCTTAGAATGGTAAGGCCACAGTTACTCAAAAACTGTGATAAATAAATGAAACATGTTGAATGGATAATGATGATAAAAAAGAAAGGAAATTCTGTTAATAGAGAACAAAGCTAAATGGTTAACGAAGAACTAACATAAAATTGTAAAAGATAAACATGCAAAGCAAATATTAACCAATATGCACCATAAGATTAGGAGATCAAGTGGGTGTGATGAGGTGGAAGAAACAAAAATGCATGCTTAGAAGAAGCTACATGGAAAGAGGAAATAACAAAAGAATTTAGCCATGTCGACCAGGTATTGTAAAGATGTCCAGGCAACAATAGCAATTGAAAAGAAATTACATTGGATAAAAAATGAATGATAAAACTTAGGACTTAAGAAATTACATTTGATAGGAAGACTGCTTTTACAATTGCTGTGAAGACCGTAAGTGTAGTCTGAGAATAGCTTCACAAGTTCAAGAATAAGAAAATTTAAGGAAATAAATGAAAGAAGAAATATCTAGAATGCTAAAATAAATACCAAAGAAAAAAAAAATTGTCCTCCATATTAGTGCCAAGATTTTGACATCAGACCCAGCCACCATTAAGTTAGCCAACAACAGTCACAAATCCTAAGAGGGGGTCTATGTCATCATCCTCTCTTCCAACATCCTCTCTCTAGAATCCTACCTAAACAAAATGGATTATTTACACTTATCCCCCTTCTGATAGTTAATATTACACATAACTCCCATTTGTTATTAGAAATTACACTTGACTCCCCTATTTTTTTATATTACATAGCATATTACGCCCAATCTATTTTTTTTAACATATACTTACCTCTTCATATAAGATATTGCATTATATGTTAGCTCCAGTTCATCAACTAAGAGATTTAAAAATTAGAGGCAAGTGTGATTTTAGAATATGCTTAGGAAGTGCGTGTAATATTGAATACTTAAGGGTTGATGAGTTTAATTAACCCAAAAATAAAGAGTAGGTTAAAAAGGAACATGTTTGACGAAGCCTAGAAAAAATCATACCGAAGTGCACAAGATTCTCTAACATGGCCCTACAACTTATTTAGGACTTCATGGGGAGTTCCTCCTACCTACATGCCTCATGCATCACTTAATACACACTATAGAGGCATGGTGGGCGGAACACTTCTTGGCTTCTTGCTAACCCCTTGCAAGGGTTATATTAATTTCTAGTGATTTTTAGACTTAGATTAAATGTTTTTAGAAGGAACAACTAGTTGACATGTGGATAATGAACAAATTAAAATAATAATTAAAAGGATCCACATTAAAAAATGCCCCAACTCAAATGTCATCTACTAAAAAATATCATCTGCCTCTAGATGAAGGCAAATAACCATCAGTGTTATTACTCATCTCCAACAAGCATAGAGGCACTCTTCATAAAATAAATGATAATTTTCAATGTTCTCCCCTTCTAGATAATGGGAAAGCTAAAGAACAATCCAAACCAAAGGGACCACATTCATTGTCTTCGTGACCCCAATTTTCATTCCCAAGTTTCCTCCAAATAAGTGTAAACAAAAGTCATCTAGGAGTATAGCTCAGCAAATTTAGTCAACACACATAAAGGTCAACTTCATCCATTCTTGATCTAACAAGATTTGAATTAAATTATCCCCATCCATTTTCTTTATAACAACATGGTTGAGTATTAATCGTGTTAACTTGGACTTGCACCATTGGGTCATTTCACTATCTTCATCCATTATTCATGCTTTGCCAAAAACTCATCCGGATTTGTCGGCATGGTCGCTTTCTAGTTGGCTTCTTATTTGGATCTAGTCCCACGTATTTTCCATCTTGGCATTAATCCCCTTAACAACTTTCCTATCCTAAATTTGTCAGCTTGATCGGCATCCTCCTAGCACCCAATCTTGCGAGCTTGCCTTCTAAAAAACTTTCCCTCTTCGGCACTTAGCAACAACTCGACATCTTAGAGTTGTCAACTTTGATGCCTCACAAACTCGCCTTCTCATCAATTATCCCTCTTTGAACTTTAAGAACAGCTCAGCAAGCTAGAGCTATCGTTTGGAAAAAAATAAACCTAGTTACATTTCATAAAACTATAATGATTTTTTGGGATATCTATGGTTCATTCTTTCGAATGTGGGAGAAAAGAGACCGTTACCATTGATGCAGATTAAAATTGGTAACTTATGTCATAAACATCTTCAATTTAACCCAAGAGAAAATGAAATATTTTGATAAGAAATGTATTACAATTAGCATAGAATTGACTAAGAGAAGATTGACAGAGTCATTTTAAATACCATTCTATTTCTTCTAAAAGTGTGTCAAAAATATAACTAGCACATTATTTATGCCTGGAAAAAGCAAAGAAAATGAACATGAAAAATAAAGATAAAAATGAGAATAAGTTCTAAATAATGAGAGTTCAAATTGTTTCAATGTTAAACTTGTATGCTTATTACTCTGTAAATTAAACAAGAAAATGGCCTAACCTCAGGATGCACAGCTACAGCAGTATCACCAAAAAGTGTCTCCGGCCTAGTGGTAGCTATAGTCAAAAAGTCATTTCTGCAAGAACGAACAAAAAAAAAATAAATAACAATTTTCAACAAGGAATGAAGAATTAATGTATATAAAATCAAAAATAAACATGTAAAAAGTACCACAAGGTATGAAAATTTTGGCCCAATTAATAGTTTCATGTGCTCAATTATTTGAATAACAAAATATTGACTGCAGCCAAATTCAATCAATTCCTAGAATATATAGCAATTGGAAAAAAACTTAAATCAAATTTTAAAAAGGTTTTGCGTGGTCCAGAAATTCTGACTTGACTGTTCAAATTGTTACAAAATCAAGAAAATTTGTTAAAATGATTTGATTGCACTTTTTAACCAAAAAACTACACAGATATAGGTTGGCCTAACAATAAAAAGGGAAGAAGCATAGTTAATTACGAGATCATATTGCTGATTGAAATAACTAGGGGACCAGAAATATGACATAGCAGTGCATGCAAATGAAATGCTTGTAACAAAAAAAGGCATAAAAGAAGAAGATCAATACCTTGAACCTCCAGCAACACGGTACTTAAGGTAAAACAAAGTACCCGGCTCTTCAGAATACTCAACTTCCTAACAACAATCAGATAATCTCCAAGTCATATTTAAACCAAATTTAGCAACCAACCCAAATTTTGACTACAAACGTTGAGTACATTAGCAAGCCTGAAACGATGAAAAAAACTACCAATCTTTTTAGATTTGACTTCCCGTAAACAAAAACAATAAATAAATCTCAAAAAGAGAAGAAGAGGCTCAAAAAGAGAACAAGAAGAAGCGCAAAAGCTATTTAGTATACAGCAAAAACAAGAATGCTGGAGTAGAAACTTGCTAAATCTGAGAAATATGTTATGAGAAATAAACATATTATAGAAAGTAAAGGATGACAACTATCAAAGAAAAGATGATTGTATTAGATTGAGATGGTATGCTATGTATGACTGAAGAGATTAAGTATAAGTTAGGGAAAAGATACCTTTGATGCCATAGTACCATGAAGAAAGAAAGGTAACTTGAAATAACATTGCTATAACTTATCCAATAAGACCTTGTTAGACTAGACTATAGTTTATCTAAACCCTCCTGAAATGTTTCGAGCCAATGCACCTTCAGTCTGTACTTCCTACTATAGAATTATCTGAAACAAACTCAAAGCTAAATATGGAAAAATTGATTGCATATCCATTGCAAAATAAATGAAGATGACAAGCTAAGATAAATATTGCACTTAACAAACAATGACATGTAAAGGTGGGATCCACTAGTGGGGGCATAAGCAAGGAAATCTCCCACTTACAGATTGATAACAATAAAAAATATTTCACTCCATGGATGGATCACGGTAAAAGTACGAGCTTCATTAAGTAAAAGGCATCCATTCATAACAAAGTTCTGGCACTTGAACTTTGCTTGCAAGCAGGTAAAAAATAGCTGGCGAGATGTAAATGAAGAATAAAGATTTGGGTCCACACTGGATACAAGCAAACCGAACCAGCTGAAAGTAAAAAAGATTAACCACTATTACATCAAAATAGATAACACCAGAACTAACATACCAAGTCAGAAACTGCAGTCTGAAGGTTAGGAGACCAGTTAACCATATAAGACCCTGAAAATTCAAATAAATTAAAATTTAGGAGGCAAACAAGCTTCAGTAACATTATATATATATATATATATATATATATATATATATATATATATATATATATATATATATATATATATATATATATATATATATATATATAGGAGAATGTCTTTCTTCCTAGGTGGAGAGACAGGACAAATGACTTCTCTCCACCAAATAGGATCTAAACAACTCTTTGGTCAGGATGTCAGCATTATGATTGGAGGAAGGAATATATAAACGCAAATCTCAATTTTGAATTTTCTTTAATAAAGTGTCAATCTACCACCATATGTTTAGTTTAATCTTATATAAAGGGTTGTGCATCATAATGATAGAATCCTTATTGACAATATATAAAATCATAAGAGGCTTGACTATTATTTAGTCATTCATCCTCTCGAGGGCGACAGAGGACGAATGACTTCCCCCACCAAATAGGATCTAAACAACTCTTTGGTCAAGATGTCAACATTATGATTGGAGGAAGGAATATATAAACACAAATCTCAATTTTGAATTTTTCTTTAATAAAGTATCAATATACCACCATATGTTTAGTTTAATCTTATATAAAAGGTTGTGTGTCATAATGATAGTAGCCTAATTGTCAATATATAAAATCATAAGAGGCTTGACTATTATTTGAAGTTTTTTTATAAGTGTAGATTAAGTCAAATTAGTTCATTAATTCCACTAGCCAAAGATTGGTGTTCAATCTCTAAGCTACTTTTCATAGCATTTTATTTTTTTGCTTCTCAATGTTACAAGATTACCCCATACATAAATATAGTCCCCTAGTAAACTCATGTCAACTACACAACCTACCCAATCAATATCAGCATAGGCTTCAATTATTCTAAATTTCCTTTTTTAAAAAATAATCCCCTTCATGGGTCCCCTTTTTAAGTTCACCGCCCTTGTGGCAACACTCGAGCATTCTTCATGAGATGCATGCATAAACTGATTTATCATGCTAATAGCAAAAGAACCGTTAGGTATGGTATGAGAAATAGTTATGTTTACCACCCATCTCTTCTTCTTACTTTCCAATTAGCCAAAGATAAAGCATAGTAGAGATGTTATTCCTTCTTCTTTTCATTCGACTTTTCTCCTTATTCTTCGGCGGCTTGTGAGCTGAGCTTCAACAAAACCCTAGCTCCATTCTTATTTTCTACAAAATTCCAGCAGCAAGGTAGAAGTGAAGGAAGATTAATTGTTCAAGAGAGAGAAAAAGATGAGGAAGTGTTGCCATCCAAAGAGTCTCTCTATGCTCAGCAACCATTATCAAGCTTAAAACATCGACTTCGGCAAGTTGGTGATCATGACAACTTCTAGAATAGTTCAAGTGTTTGCAAGCGAAAATTCCTTTGAAGTTTTCTTCGCCTTTACAATGCAAATGCAGTACGGACGATAGCTCTGGTGAGGTAAAATTCTTACAAACTCAAGTTACATAGGTCTCTTGGCGGTTCGTTTGTGAATGATGATTCATTAAGCCATATATCTGAATTGGAAAACCTTCATTGAAACTTTCCAATCCCAAAATCTTGTTGTCCTCTTCTTTAATCCAAAGATCTTCGAGGGATGGTTCTCATTCAAAAGCCCAAGAGGACAATGAAGCATTGAGTTATCGGACTTGGGTCCAATATTCCCATATACATAAATTTTGTGTTCATGTTGGACCAATCCATTCACCTACATCAAATCCTAAGGATCTGATCCTTTCAACTAACATCTCTGCTAATTTTTCGACTCCAAAATAACATGTCAGATTCTCTAGTGTCATGTGGAAAAGTTATGCATGGCCAACATTTGACTGTAAAGAAAAATCCTAAAACATCTTAGAAATGTCAAAAATTAAAAAAAAAAAAACAAAATAAACTACATTAAACTCCTAATAAAATTCAATTCAATCTAAAATTAGTCTAAAATATAGGAGCTTACTATCTAATAGGATTTTAAAATTTCTTAAATATTAAAAAATGGTTTAATGAATTTAATTAGCTCCAAAAGTAATGAAATTTCTGTGGAGTGCTCAAACCTCAAAGGTCTATGGTTCAAATCTCTCAGTGTTTAGAATTAATTGAGTTCATTTTGTTATTTCTCAAGACTCAAAGAAATTAAATAAAAAAATTATTAATATTTTTTAATTCATAAATAATTATAAAAAATTCCTAAAAAAAAATAAAATCACTTCATTTGTACTTCTAAAATCCGTAGATCATGCCAAATTTGATCACATTTGATTTTCTGAGTCATACATGTTTCCTTCCTAATGAATTCAAGACATTCTAATAAAATAGGGGCATACTTAGGAAATTCTATCTTATCTTGCATGTTATTTTGAAGCTTCTAAAATCTTTAAATAATTTATCTTATGAATCGTATAGCATTCTTGGACTGAGTTCACCCTTAGCCAAACCTCAGGGTTATTTTGATTCAAGTTGAACAAAACTCAACCTGAATCTTCTTCTATCTAGGCTCTCGTTGTTTGGTGCTTTCTTGGACTCATATTAAGGTTTTCAAATAACCTCTAAAGTATTCAAGAGAGAGCCAAAAGTTCTTAGAACCAAATTCTAGTTTTCTTGGGCAATTTGTTTGAGACGAATTCGATCAATGGCTTTAACCTTTTACATAGGTGCCCAATCCTAGCATCCCATATTTGCTTAACCCAAATTAAGCAAATGGAAATCTCTTAAACATTCAAGTTCTAGGATCCTTCTTTTGTCATCCTAAAACTACAAATCAAATTCAAAAACTTCAATCATATTTTGCTTAGCTAAATTAAGCAAATGCCTTATTTTCTATATATCCAAAAGTCAAAATAAGGATATTTCATAATCCTTGGCTCAAATTGCTCCAGGTTAAATTTCATTCTCCTGTAGCTTAAAAATTATTAAAAATTCTATAACTCTTCAGCCTTCAAGCTAAAGACCAAAAATCCTAATCTTGATGCATTTACTTGTACCCAATTTAAGTAAGCAACTCAATTATATTATGTGACACAAAATCATATAACAATCCATACTCCTTAGTCCCAATGCCATCAAACCCATCATGCTTCCTTAGCTCCAAAATCTATTAAAGCATATGCATGCATTTGTTTGAACCCAAAATTAAGTGGATGAATACATCTCCTGGCCTATAAAAGCCAAATCCTAGCTTTCGTTACTTGATAGACTCAAATTATTCAGATAACATTTATTCTTTTTTAATCTATTTGGAATCTTCTCCCACCTTTGAACAAAGTTTAAGATGGTTTTAGTTGTGCAAGGACGAACCTAAATTTGAATTCCTCGAAAGGATTCATCTTGCTAACTATTCTTCATAATTCCATTTAAAGATATCCTAAGACCTTTTAATAAGTTTCAAAGAATATCAACATTTGTTTAGGACCCTTCTATGATGCAAGCAGCTTTAGGCAAGACTTAGGTTGGCTTTGGTTTAGATTGAACCAAATTCAATCCAAACCTTCCTCTCAATTAGGTTTGGCTATAAGATTCTCTTAAAATCACACATAGAGGCTCTCAAATGACTCCTAAGGGATTATGAATTAGTGTCAACATATTTTAGAGCCAAAATATAAAATTCCTTTTCATTAGTTTGACCTTAAAGTCAAGGGATGATCTTGAATTTATTTCATAAAATTCAAATCTGACATTCATCTCTAAAGACTGAAGTTTTTGCCTCTTTGGTTTCAACTCCAAAGTTGGAAGCCAAAATATTCAATCATATTGCATATGTTTGAACCCAATTCAAACAAATAGATTAACTTTATTACATGAAATACAAAATCAACTGATTATTCTTCCTTAGCCTCCAAGCTATAGAAGCCTCCTTTGCCTCTTAGCCCCAAAGCTATAGATTCAAATTGTCACCTTAATTTGCTAGACTCAATCAAACAAATAATCCCTTTAACTCTTGAACATAAGCCTTAGCTTCTCTTATTTTACTCAAATTAAATAGGAGCTCTCTTTTCCTTTGGCCTTAAAGCCAAAGCACACCTAATTAACCCACTCGAATAGGTGATTTCCTAATTTAGACCCAAACTATATATTTTTATAACTTAGCCAAAATATGTGATTTCATCCTCCATTTTAAATCAAACTTTTAAATTTTTTTAAGGGCTTTTATTCTGAAAATCACATACCCCAATTTATTGAATTTCACCAAGTCCTAAGTGAAATCCTTGGGCATATTTGCTTGACTCAAATTAAGTGAACTTCTTTTCCACTTAATATAAAGAAAATCATTAAAATCCATTAAAAAAACTTATATGCCTTTTTGATGCAATGAGATATCATTTCACCCAAAATATGAAACATTTGTGTCATTAGATCTCAAATTACTATAAATGACATACTTGCCTCAAAAGAAGCAATGATCATTCAATGGGTTCTTCAAAACCTTTCAAAAATATGAAACATCTTTAAAATCTAAATAATAAACTTTAATTCACAAGCAAATGAAACAATCTATAGTGATGTTTATGTAATTCATTCATAGTCTTAGAAAGTCATTTACACCAGAATTAAACTTCAAGTCATTTAAAAACTCTAATTTTAAATATAAAAAATAAATCACAATCTTCTCATGCAATCAAAATCATCCATCAAGAAAATTTTGATGTATCAGATAGATGATCTCATAATTTTAAAACTGCATGAAATTACATATGCCACAAATTATAATAGTTTTGAATAAGATTGGTGATCTTTATTCTGAATATTTTAAACAACTACTAAGAAATATAAAGGGGAGAAAACAATTGCATATATATATATATACAATGCTCCAATCCAATGGATTGGAAAATAATCATAAAAACTTTTGAATTTTGGCATGATTTAAAATTGTGCAACAAGAGGCGCGCCTCAGCGCAATTCAGGCCTTTTGTGTGTTAAGATGAACGCCTTCAAGTTGAAACATGAGGCATACCCCTCAAATAAACAGAGGTGTGCCTTGCCTCACTTCGACAAAGCGTTCGCTTCATAAAAATCAATTATAAAAAAATGAAACCTAATATTTGTTCCTTCGTATTCTACTTTGCATGCTATTCGACTTCGATTGGGCACTTCGAACGTCGGCTCTTCAACTTCGGTTGCATACGTTCGACTTCGCCTGGGTTCGTGACTTTGTGTTCTGCGACTTCGCCTGGAGTTCAGCCGCCTTCCTCTTCTTCACATTCCTCCTCTTCGACTTCACCTAAGCACCGCAGGTTAGGTTTAGGATGTGCTATTAAAACTTCATTGCCTTCTTCGATAACGATCTAAAACCTTCATTGTTTTCTTCTTTGAATGTTCGTAAGTGGAGAGTCTGGATCGGAAGTTCGAAAGGCTTAGGGATTTCTTGCAGCAGTTTCTCCCATTTTTTTGTATGTATCTTTATGCTTTTCTCATATTTTGCAAAATTTTCTTTGAGAGAAACATTATCAGTACAAAAGAATGTTATAAGTAATTACTAATTATAAATTAATTTACTATTTTTAGAATAAAATGATTCAATTTCACGGTTGTTTTCATCGTAAACCTCGTTCACTACTTATTAGCATATTTTAGTTGGACTAAGATTTTGAAAAATATTTCTAAGTCATTTGTCACTCTTTCATGCACTAAGCTATATGTATGATTGCTTGGTCCAATTGTAGGAAAGATTGTTAACAAGTTTTTGTACTCCTTAAATTGAATTTATTTCATGTAGTAAAGAACATGAAATAATTTGGCTTACAACTTGAACCAAAATCCATTTTGAAAGTCTAGCTACAGTTTTGGAATAGATCCTTAACCATTTTGTTTTAGCATTATTCAACATCATCAAACAAACAATCGCATATCAATGACATATAATACTGTAAGACCTACATTGACATTTGCTTTCTTTGAATTATGTGGAATATGTCTAATATTCATCTAGTTACGGGAACAATGCTCTCAATATTTAATTTTAAGGTTTTGTAAATGATGGTTAGAAGTAGAGATAAAGTTGCATCGGGTCATAGGAAGGATTCAGCATGGAAACATAACACTCAACTGGATGTAGGAGGCAGTGAAAAATCATACATATATCGAAAATGTAATTACTATGACAAAATAGTGAAGGATGGTGCGATAAGGGTGAAGGAGCACCTTTCCGGGTCCCACAAAAATGTTGCACCATGAGCTAAAGTGGTTGATACAGTCAAAGATGAGATAAAGACATACATGAATAAGTTTGCTCCTACTACGGGAGTGAGCGTAATGGTCGGGATTCATCTTATTCAATGAATCGATGAATCACATATATTCTAGGGGTACAAGGGGACTCGTGGATCATTACATGATGCAAACATCAGAGGATGGCCCCAGATAATGCTAGGGAGGCACGAAAAAGAGTATATAAGGATATAAACAAATTCTTCTATGAAAAGACTATGCAATATCATTTAATGTTGAAACATCACCTGTTTATTACAGCATATGATTCGAATAGTTAGAGTATATTGGAGAGGGTTCAAACCTCCACTCATGTATGATTTGAGAACATGAATTTTGAAAGAGTAGTTGTACAATACTGAGAAACGTATTGAAGAAAATAAGAGGACATGGGCCCAAACAGGTATAATTATGTCAAATGGTTAGTCAGATATGAAGAAGAGAAGCTTAATAAACATTCTGATTAATAATCCTCACAACACTGTATTTTTGAAGTCAATTGAAGCATCTGATCAGGCCAAGTTGAGCTCATCTTTGGATTATTAGACAGCATTGTTAAGGAGGTTGAAGAGCATTTAGTAGTCTAATTGGTAATAGATAATGCCAGTGCTTACAAGGCTGCAGAGAAAAAACTTATGAATAAGAGGAAACATTTGTATTGAACTCCATGTGTTGTACATTGCATAAATCACATTCTTAAGAAGCTTGGGGAGCTGCCTCAACACAAGAATACGTTTACCAAAGCAAAGAAGATAAATAATTTTATTTACAACCATTCTTGGGTTTTAACTCTTATGAGAAAATTTTCACATAAAGAAGTTCTGAGGGCAACAACAACAAGTTTTTCCACCACTTGACATTACAGAGTATGTTGGATGCTAAACTACCTGTAGAGTCTATGTTTATCTCCACACAGTGATTGAGTTGTGCATGGGCAAAAAAACATGAGGGAAAAGATGTTAGAAAGATTGTTTTAAATGACAGATTTTGGCAAAGCCTCTTGTACGTCATCACAACCACTAGACCATAAGTATAAGTTTTAAGGATGGTGGATACAAAGAAGAACCTTGCTATGGATGAAGCAAAAGAAATGAATGCATACAAATTAGAGGGCGAAGAGGGAAGTTATAGGAAAATTTGAAATATTAATTTATTGATGATAGGTGGGAGTTACAACTTCACCGACACTTGCATGCAGCAGGCTATTACTTAAACCCTTAGTATCAATATGCAGAGAATAAGTCTACAAATCCTGAGATAAAATTAAGATTGTATCATTGCATGGATCGATTGATAGGTGATGCAACTGAAAAATAAAATGTTGACATGCAATTGGTACCTTTTAGGAATAAAGAAGATTTTTTTGGATTACAACAAGCAAACGACACTATTTCCAAACAATTTCCAGGTAATTTCATTTGTTGTTTTACTCATTTATTTAAAAATTGTTCTTTGAGTACTGACTATACTCATTTATGTAAATTTTAGTTGAGTGGTGAATTCAATTTGGTGATGGCACTCCACTATTGCAATATTTTGATGTGAAAATTTTGGGAATAACATGCTCTAAATCTGGATGTAGATGAAATCGAAGCACTTACAACCAAGTGCATACAAAGAGGAGAAATCATTTATCAACATTGAGGATGAATTCATATATTATGTATAATAGGAGACTCAAAGATAAGAACTTGAAGAAAAAATGGTTAACTGATGATGATAATCCTTTGATTTGTGAGGATATGACATCTGATGACGAGTGGTTTGTACATGATGAAGTTGATTTGACTCCGTCTGAATTACGATATGAAGATTCAAATGTTGATTTCTTTGATAGTTATAGAGCATCTACATCCACGACAACTCAAGACCAAACAAAAAAAGGTATATAAATAACATAGTTTTCTTATACTTTACTTTGCTTAATATATAACTCATCTTCCAATTGTTCAAAGGAAGGAGCTATATAAATAATATAGAGGAAGGAGCTGATTGGGAGACATTGGACTCTGTTGAAATCCACCCGTTCCCTATGCAAAGATCCGACGGTCACAGAGAGCAATCCATGGGAAAAGCTCATGAATCACGTTGAAACACCTTTCATAGATGGGCAACTGATTTAGGAAGATTTATATTTTATTATTTGTTTCCTTATTAAAAATCTTGTATAGATCTATATATAGGTTAGAATTTAAGCAATGAAATAAGCTTTTCCCTCATAAATCTCTAGTTTTAACATGGTATCAGAGCCGAAAGAATTGAAGAAGAGGCCTTCATAGCCTCTAAAAAGAACGATCGAAGATCGTCGGAGGAGGACAAGAAATCAGCGGACGAAGCTTGGCGAACTGACAGAAGACGAAGCCGCAAGCCGTGCCAGAGAGACGAGCTGAAGAGGCGACCCGTAACCCTGATCCAAACTTCCGATCCGACGGGAGGAGCAAATCGTCGAAGGAGGAGAGTCGAACAGCCACGAACGAGCCAAATAGGCGAAGCCCGTGCACGGTTCTTCAGTCCCAAGCAAAGCGAAGCAGGGAGAGAGAGGGAGGAGTCAGGCTTCTCCTCCTGGACGTTGTCTGTCTTGTCTGTCCCAGGCAGAGCGGAAGAGCAGGAGGCGGAAAAGCGCGAGCCAAATAGGCGACCCGTGAAGCAATGAAGCCACCCGATTTATTTTCTTTTCCCAGAGAAGCCGGCCCGTGCCCTATTATAATCCGAGCCTTTTAAAGGATAAGATCCGGTTCGATTTACTAAAACCGAGAAAAAAAAAAGAGAAAAAAATCTCTTATTTTGACCTTCATTGTCGAACGAAAGAAAAAAAAAATCCTTGGAAGCCTTCATTGCTATCCAATGTCAGAAATTAATTCCTCCCAAACCGTTGATCAAACTGAGGAATCAATGGTGCACCAAGGACGAGTTGACCTTCAAAGCATGCAACCTTCCTATCGTCTAAATGGGAAGAACTACCTAAAGTGGTCTTAATTTATGAAGACCTACTTAAAGGAGAAAGGGAAAATACATCATCTCCTTGGAGGAGGACCAAAAGAAGGAGATCCTAAATTTGGGGCATGGGATGAAGCAGACTCCATGATTATGTCATGGCTGTGGAATTCCATGACTCCAGAACTTAGCGAAACATTTATGTTCCTTTCCACTGCAAAGGATATATGGGATGCTACCAGACAGACCTTCTCTAAAGCTTGCGATGCGGCTCAAATCTTTGAAATTAAAATCAAAGTTGGGAGCATAAAACAAGGGAGTAAGACCGTAACGGAGTATGCCACCCTTCTACAAAATTTGTGGCAGGAACTTGATCACTATAGGTGGATAGAAACCAGATGTGCGGAAGTTGTTGCGATCCTAAAGAACTTTATTGAAAAAGATAGAGTTTATGATTTTCTTGCATGACTAAATGCAGAATTTGACCAAGTTAGAGTCCAGATCCTTGGCAAAGAGGAGACGTCATCACTCAATGAAATCATTTCGCTTATCCACTCAGAAGAAAGCCGACGAGGAGTAATGTTAGAGCCAAAGGTCGCTGAAAGTTTAGCAATGATGATGAACAAAGAATCGTGATGGAAAGAGAAAGCTAAAGATTCTTCAAAATACAAAGACAATGACTCACTTTGGTGCAGTTATTGCAAAAAGTCAAGACACACAAAGGAAACATGTTGGAAAATACATGGAAAACCCCTCAGCAAGGAGTGGAATCAAAAAGGTGAAACAAGGAGCATGTCGCATGCCAACAACACTACAAGTCAGCCCACCCTAGAAGCACAGTCCAGCCTTGGAGAACTCAATAAAGAAGAAATTTATAAACTAAAAAGACTCCTGGTATCCCTTGAAAAACCAAACACATCTTCCTCACTTGCACTCTCAGGTAAGTTTCTGATTTCTATTAGTTTAAGTGCCTCTAGAAATCATTTAAAGGAATTATGGATCATTGACTCAGGAGCCACAGACCATATGACCCACTCACCTAACCACTTCATCAATTATACTCCTTGTCCAAACAACAAGAAAATCATCCCTGCCAATGGTTCTCTTACCACAGTAACAGGCCAAGGAGACATAACATTATCTCCCTCACTCACCTTAAAAAATGTGCTCCACGTACCTCAATTATCCACAAACCTAATTTCAATCCAAAAACTGACCCAATAATCATAATTGTCAAGCGTTATTTAACCCTACATATTGCTTATTTCAGGACCAGAGATCGGGGAAGAAGATTGGACTTGCTAAAGAGAAAGCTGGATTGTACTACTTGGAAAAACTGAACCAATCTAAAAATAGATGCTCTATGTTATCCTTAGTTGATAAAAATTCTACTATTTCGCTTCATCATTATAGGTTAGGACACCCATCCTTTGATGTCCTAAGACATATGTATCCACAACTTTTTCAAAAATTAGAAAATAAACATCTTCACTGTGAAACTTGTGAGTTAGACAAACATAAAAGAATATCTTTCCCAAATAAAAATGAGAGATGTGATACTCCATTGTACCTTATTCACAGTGATATATGGGGACCCTCAAAAAATCCCCAATATCTCTGGAGCTCGATGGTTTGTATCATTTAATGATGATTGCACTAGAATCTCTTAGATCTATCTCCTCAAAAATAAATCTGATGTTAGCACCATTCTTCCCTTATTTCATACCATGATCCAAAATCAATTTGGGGTAAAAATAAAGAGATTTCGCTCTGATAATGCCAAAGACTATTTTAACCAAACCCTTTCCTCCTACTTCCAAAGTGAAGAGATCATCCACGAGTCCTCCTGCGTTCACACGCCACAACAAAATGGGGTTGCAGAAAGAAAAAATGGTCACCTTCTAGCCTCTACTCGAGCTTTTCTATTCCACTACAATATACCCAAATCCTATTGCGGAGAAGCTCTCCTAACTGCAACTTATCTCATAAACCGACTACCTTCAACAACCCTTGGACTCAAAACTTCAATGAAAATTTTGTCCTCATTTTACCTCGAATTTCAAACCCATCATAACCTCACACCAAAAATCTTTGGGTGCACAGCCTACGTTCATATCTACAGTCAAAATAGAGGAAAACTAGATACAAGAGTACTTAAATGCATCTTTATTGGCTATTCTGCTACCCAAAAAGGTTACAATACAAGTGTTATCATCCTCCTATAAGAAAAACCTTTGTCTCTATTGACGTTACTTTTGATGAACAAAGTCCCTATTTTTTTCAAATCTCATCTTCAAGGGGAGACTGAACTTGAGGAAGATGAGGAAAATGAACTAACACCACTTGACCTTCCTCCACCACATCAAACCAATCCACCTGAAGATCAGGATAGGGAAACAAAAGATAAAGCTGTCATTAGATTTGGGAAGGTATACTCCAGACGTACAAATTCAGACTATACTCCAAAGCAGATCCAAGAATCTGAACCATCTCCTGGAAATAAGGTAAGCTCGTCACCTCTCTTATACCCTATAACAAACTTTATATCCTTCAACAACTTTTGATCTTCACATAAAAAAATTTTTGTTACACTAGAAGATATTCATATTCCTAAAGATATTTTTGAGATCTTATCTAATAAAAATTGGAAAAATGCCATGATAGATGAGATGCAGGCCCTAGAAAAGAACAAAACATGGGAAATCATCAATCTACCGATAGGGTAAAAACCGGTTGGATGCAAATGGGTTTTTTCCATAAAGTACAAAGCTGATGGCACACTAGAAAGATATAAAGCAAGACTCGTGGCAAAAGGGTACACTCAAACATATGACACTGACTATCAAGAAACCATTGCACCTGTAGCCAAGATAAACACTGTCAGAATACTACTCTCAATAGCAGCAAAGTACAACTGGCATCTGGAACAATTGGATGTGAAGAATGCATTTCTACATGGGGATTTGGAGGAAGAAATATTTATGGAAATACCACCAGGATTCAAGGAAAAATCTGAAGGTAACAAAGTGTGCAGATTAAAAAAGGCCCTATATGGGCTCAAACAATCACCAAGGGACTAGTTTGGAAGGTTCTCTAAGTTTATGCTTCTTAATGGGTATAAACAAAGCCAAGGAGATCATACACTATTCTTTAAACATTCCGACTCAGGGGGAGTCACAATATTGCTAGTGTATATGGATGATATTATCTTGACTGGAAATAATGTAAAGGAGAAAGATAGTATAAGGAAGAGTCTTACCAAGAAATTTGACATCAAAGAACTTGGTAGACTAAAATACTTTCTTGGAATCGAAGTAGCTCACTCCAGCAAAGGAATATTCATCTCGCATCAAAAGTACATTAAAGATCTTCTCAAAGAAATAGGGAAACTAGCCTGTAAGCCTGCACCAACACCAGTAGAACTTAACCTTAAACTAGGGGAAGCTAGAGAGGATCCAGATGTGGATAAAGGGGCCTACCAGAGACTGGTAGGAAAATTAATATATCTTTCCCACACTAGACCAGATATAGCATTTGCTATAAGCATGGTCAGTCAGTTTATGCAAAATCCAAAACAGGTCCACATGCAAGCGGTTGACAGGATATTGCACTACCTTAAAGGAAACCCAAGAAAAGGGATTCTCTTTAAGAGAGATAGCAGAATAACCCTAAAAGTATACACGGATGGTGACTATGCAGGATCACTTGTTGATAGAAGATCTACCTCTGGATACTGCACATTTCTTGGAGGTAACCTAGTTACATGGAGAAGCAAGAAACAGAATATAGTGGCAAGATCTAGTGCAGAAGCAGAATATCGAGCTATGGCTTTGGGAATATGTGAGCTACTATGGATCAAAATAATCCTAGAAGACCTAAAGGTCAAGTGGGAGGAGCCCATGATGTTACATTGTGACAACAAATCAGCAATCAGCATAGCCCACAATCCATTCCAGCATGATAGGACCAAGCACATAGAAGTGGACAGACATTTCATCAAAGAAAAACTAGACAGTGGTCTAGTAAGTGTCGACCATGTATTATCAAAAGATCAACTTGCAGACATTCTTACAAAAGGACTGGATAGTTCTGCCTTTCTCAGAATGATTGACAAGCTGAGAATGATAAATCCATATCTCCCAGCTTGAGAGGGAGTGTTGAAATCCAGTCGTTCCCTATGCAAAGATTTGACGGTCACAAAGAGCAATCCGTGGGAAGAGCTCATGAATCACGTTGAAACACCTTCCATAGATGGGCAACTGATTTAGGAAGATTTATATTTTATTATTTGTTTCCTTATTAAAAATCTTGTATAGATCTATATATAGGTTAGAATTTATGCAATGAAATAAGCTTTTCCCAAATAAATCTCTAGTTTTAATAGACTCCATAGGAGATAAGGAAGGGGAGAGAGCAGTTCATCATAATGATGATTGAAATGAAAACCCCCTTAGTGATGACATTGTTGATGACTTCTGAGTTGTTACGTCATTGATATTTATTTTTGAATTACATGTTAATGAACAGGATATTGGGATTTGGGAAAGATAGAATTTTGAGTTGAACTATATAATATATATAAAGCACTATCTTCAAATGTAATAAATAAGCTTAAGTATCACGATTCAACCTTATATAAATGCATGGATAATAATTAAATAAGAGGAAGTAATTATTTCCTTTTTTGAAATGCTTTTCATCAAAACATAGACAATTAGGATTTGCAGTTTCAATACGATTCCAAAAAACTAGACCATGTTGACAAATGTTTAAAATAACTGCCAAATCCAAAATCATCCATCAAAAACTTTAGATGTATTTGACAGATGATCGCATAATTTTAAAATTGCATGAAATTACATATGCCACAAAATATAAAAGCTTTGAATAAGATAGGTGATCTTCATCCTAAATAGTTTAAGCTATAGCTAAGAAATATAAATGGAAGAAATGGTTGCAAACAAGTATTACATATAAATACACACACGTGCATACACACACAATGCTCTAATCCAATTGATTGGAAAATCATCATAAGAACTTTTAAATATTGATTACTATCTATTTTTCATAGGGTAGAATGGTAGATCAAGATCAATCGTGATGATAAACGGCTTTTACTACCTAATCAATTCATGATTCCTTTCCAACTATATAATATATGTAAAGCACTATCTTCAAAAGTAATAAATAATCTAAGTATCATGATTCAACCAATGTATAAGTGCATGGATAATGATTAACAAGAGAAAGTAATTACTTGCATCCATAAAATACTTGTCATCCAAATATACACAATTAGGATAAGCATTTTCAATAAGCTTCCAAGAAATTGGACCATCATATTGTAACCAACCAAGCTCAACCATCAAGATATTATCTGTTTTACTCTAGTGAATTCACGATTTTTTCCCATAGGTGTAAATTCCCAAGGAATCACTCATCATGAGAGTGCTCACATATGACCACACTTAGCTTTAGAGATTTTAATGAAAATCCAACTGGTACACCAAAAGGTGCTTTGATGTTTAAGAGTTCACATTCATTCAAATTAAGGGGCTTCACATGTAATAAAGATAACATGTATTTTATGCTTTTGTTGATATTACCTTGATATATCAGTCCCTTTTCATGAAGTCTAACAAAAGCCTCAATTACAGCCCCTGCATCCATTTCAAATTCACAAAGCTCTATTAGAATTAAATACCTGTAAAATTATGAATAATGTGGAATAGTATGGTTAAAAGAAAAAAAATGAAGAAAATATAAGCATGCAAGCAAAATAGACAACTTGA
This sequence comes from Dendrobium huoshanense, assembly GCA_016618105.1. Classification (NCBI taxonomy): domain Eukaryota; kingdom Viridiplantae; phylum Streptophyta; class Magnoliopsida; order Asparagales; family Orchidaceae; genus Dendrobium; species Dendrobium huoshanense. The sequence continues at coordinate 32,946,485 of CM028349.1, read as the reverse complement.
TAGAACAAATGTAACAATGGCAATGGCACGATCCAGCATGGCATGGCATGACTCTATCTTGTTAACACTAACATGGCACTTAAACTTTGATCTAGGTTTATTAAAAAGGTAAAAGAGGTGCAGAAGAAGTAAAGTGGAATGAAGGCAGTACAATAAAATTACTAAGGTAGGTAAAGAGATGCATAACCAAACTGCTTTGCTTCCATATCTCCTCTTTAATGCTTCATTAAGAAAAATTGTAAATATGGAGTAAATTCGTAAAATAATAATACATTGGTTGCACAAATAAGTAATAAATATCCGATTTTCTTACTACTTAGCTGCTCATCAAGTGTAAAATGTTCCCTAGTCCAATCACAAGATGCGCCCAATCTTCTAATTTGTTTTGTAATTGTTCCGCCATACCTGAGAGCAATTAGCACTAGAACTGGATAATAATAGTAACAATTTGTACTAAGAAAATACTTATACTAAAAAACAGCTAAAAAAAGGTTGGTACAATAAGAACAAGAAAATTTCACAACATGAAATGTTTTTAAAAGAGAATAAAACAGACTTTGTTTAAAAGATGTTATCCAGCATGACATTTTCTTGAAAAACAATAAAAAAGTCTTCTTAGAAAAATGTTACCAAACTGAAAAAGAGAAATCATACTTCCTATGGGTACCAAGTTCTCACACAACACAGAAAAGCAACCTTAACTACACCTAAAAGGGCCAGATATGGAACAAACCCCTCCGAGTTCTGATCATGTCTCAGATGACCAATTGGAGAATTGAAAGTTCTGAATTGCTTCAAGGTATTTTCATCCTTGAACAAGAAAATTCCTACACTGGCTGCAATTAATTCCCTTCCTAAGTCAAGCTGTGATGCTTTATGACAGTTACCAACCCCACAGCAATTGACAGTTAAAAGACTCCTCTCCCCTAATGTGACCTTTAGTCTCTCTACAGAAGCCTTCCTGCCGCTACTACATGCTAGCTTATCGCTCCTGCTAGCATGTGTTGCTTGATGCCCTCATCGATGCTTTCTCATGTGCCATTAATCTTCCTAACAACCAGCCTTCCTCTAGTAAAGGGTGTTATTGCATATCAACCATCAAAAGCCTTCACCGAGACTCCCCATTTCACTAGTTAACCCATACCTGTTAACGGCGAATGGCGCACCATGGCGCAAAGGTCCATTTGGAGCCATGGCGCATAGCGCACGGCGCGGCGCTCGCTATTTTGAACATGGCGCAAACTATATAAAAAATATAAAATAATAAGCATGAATATGAAATATTATTAAAAATGAAAGACAAGCTATCATAATAATAAAAGACAACCATAACATATATAAGTTCGACTAAGTAACATCCAAATATCTCATAATTCAAATATTACAATCTTTTTTTAAAAGATCAAATATGAATTTAATCTACTCTTCTTGGGAATCATCATCATCAGCAAATGTTAAAAAAGCTTCATTATCTTCTTCAACATTGTCTCCTACTTCATAATCCTCTTCATCACCCTCCTCATCATCATTCTGAATAGCAACATAATGCCTAATTGAAGATTCTTTCTCTTTCCCTTTAGATCTTTCCAGAATATTACAGCTTTTATCATAAACACTAGTAGCTTTAGCAACACTTGTCCAAGTTAAATCTTCCTCTCCAGCAATAAAGTCATTTTCTTCATCAGATTCATCATCTAATTTTCTTGTTAGCCATTCATTTGCATCATCTATCTCAGTCAAAGAAATAGGATCAATGACATCACGATGATTGAATCTCCGAATCAGTGCTCTATTATATTTCACATAAACTAAATCCTTTAAGCGACCATGATCCAATTTGCTTCTTCATTTGCTATGAAGCTGCAATTAAAATATTATTACATTACTATATTATGAACATATATAAAAAATCAACACATACATTATAAAATACTTACATGTTCAAAAATACTCCAATTGCGTTCGCATCCAGATGAACTACATGTTAAACTTAGGACTTTGATAGCAAAGCTTTGTAAATTGGGAGCTCCTTCTCCATATGCCAACCACCAATCAACTTGAAGAAATGATTTTTTTTTCAATATTATATAACAAATCAGTCTTAATTTTTTTGTAAATAATGATACCTGGAGATCGGGTAGTTCTTTGTCTTACAGCTGGAGGAATACCAAAAAGTCCTTCACCCCTAATGTATAAACTTAATTCATTATTGATTTTATCTTCTTCAGCTACATCTTGAGATAATCTTCCAATACATTGATAAAGACCATCAGCTATTTCTTTATCCTTGGCAATATCAGGGTTATTGAAGAAATATTCAGGATTTAAAAAATATCCCGCTGCATGTAGAGGCCGATGTAATTGCACTTCCCATATTCTATCAATCATTTTAAAAATTTGATCATACTTATCACTGTTATTGAAACTTGCAGCAATGGCCTCTTTTGCTCTATCAATTGCTTCATATATGTAAGTCATTAGGGGCTTCTTCTCTCCATCAACCAATCTAAGAACCTTTAATAAATGACCAGCTATTTTTAAGGCATACACTATAGTGTTCCAAAATGATTGCTGTAAGATTATATGTTGAGATTGTTTTGCTTTAGCCTCTTTCGCATAAGGACCCAAGATAAATTCCTCACAAGTAAATATTTTCTTCAAGTTCAGTTGTTGTTGATGAAAACGTTGTAAAGTTAAGAAAGCTGTTGCAAAGCGAGTCTTTGCGGGTTTGACAAGTGCTCTTTGATTTGTGCACCTTCTCATTAACTCAAGTAAGCAAGGCCTAGAATATATAAAACTGTGTACTGCCACTGCTTTCTCAAAGCATCGCCTTAGCTTTTGAATTTTGAAAATGTCCTCCATTAATAAATCCAAACAGTGAGCAGCACAAGGAGTCCAATAAATGTGAGGATATTTGTCCATCAATAATTTTCCTGTTATGTCATTATAATTTAAGTTAAGATGTACACAAATTCTTCATGAAATAACATAACTTTAGAATAAAAGTTGTGACAAACCTGCAAGAACATTTTTGGACGCATTATCAGTGACTACTTGGATCACATTATGTGGTCCAATAACCTCGATATACTTGCAAAAAAGTTCAAACATTTTCACAACATTCTTGGAGAAAGAACTAGCATCAATTGATTATATGAATACACTACATCTTCGACAATTAATAAGAAAATTGATTAAGCTTTTCCCATTCCTTGACGTCCATCCATCTGCCATTAGAGAACAACCATATCATACACAATCTTCTTGATGGCGTCGCAATAGCTCATGTGTATGTCCAACCTCTTTCTTCAAACAAGTAACTCGTACCTCATGATAACTAGGAGGTTTCATTCCAGGTCCAAACTGCCCAAGTGCCTCCACCATAGCAGGAAAACTATCATAGTTCACAGCATTAAATGGAATCTTAGCATCGTACATCCATCTACTGAACACTTGAACAGCCCTTCCCCTCATTTCTTTTTTAGCTGCATCCATTTCTTTGTTAAACTGACCTTTTCTATGCTTTACTACATCTTCAGGATTTGGTGTAAGGAAAGTGTCTAATGGACCTTTAGGTCGTGATGTTTTGAAGATAGATGTAGATGTCGATCCTTGACTAGATGTGTTAGATTTATTTGTCCGCAACAGTTTGGATGGTTTAGCAACTAAAATATCATCTGTCATCACATCAAAGTCTTCTCCTTATTCTTAAGCAAGGTTGACATTTGATATGTCATTAAACTGTTCCTTTAAATCTTTTTTTTTCAACATGGATGCCTTAATTTCAGACTTCACATGCTCGGGACAGTTAGAGCAAGGCCTTGCATTCCTAAAACCCCCAACGAGATGTTGTTTGTGGCGTGTAATTCCTCCTCTTGTTATTTTACCACAAAAAATGCATGTCACATTGTTGTTGTTTGATTCATTTGTTAGTATAGCATATTTCCATGCTGGATCTTTTTTTAAAGATTGAACTGAATCTGACATTTTATGATCACCTAAAAGTAAACAAATTTAGATAAAAGAAACATAATATTATCCAAGAAACATAATATGGGGGCTGCCGGGGGTCCAAGGGGGCGCTGCCGGGGGTTCAAGGGGCAGCGCCCTTGCGGGGGTTTCCGGGGGCAGCGCCCCCGGAACAAAATTAGAAAGCGGTACCAAGCGTGTACCTAGCTGTACCGAGCGGTACAGAGCATGTAACTAGCGGTACCGAGCTGTACCGAGCGGAACCGAGCATTTACATAGTAGTTTCGAGCGGTATCATGCATGTACTTAGCAATACCGAGCAGGCGAGCATGTACTGAGCGTGTACCTAGTTGTACCGAGCTGTACCGAGTGGTACAAAGCATGTAACTAGTGGTACCGAGCATGTACCGAGCGGTACCGAGCATTTACATAGCGGTACCGAGCGGTATCATGCATGTACTTAGCAATACCGAGTGTGTACCGAGCGTGTACCTAGTTGTACCAAGCTGGTACCTAGTTGTACCGAGCTGTATCAAGCGGTACAGAGCAAGTAACTAGCGGTACCGAGCGGTATCCAGCATATACATAGCGGTACGGAGCATTTACTTAGCGGTACCGAGCATGTACCTAACGGTACCGAGCATACCTGTTAAGTTGTAAATTCTTGTAAGAAATAGCTGTGCAAAATAACAGAGCTGTGCGGAACAGACGGAGGTTGCAAATCAGAGTCAGCTTGTAAGATTTTTTATTGGAACAGACGAAGGAGGGGGCGGATTTGGTAGAAGCACTGCTCTGCGAGACGATTCGGCAGAAACAAGGACTTCAACTTCGGGACAGATTCGGCTGGTTTTGGCGGAAGTAGCGAATGCAACAAATAGAAAACAAAAAACCTTCGACTTCGGGATATATTCAGCGACCTCGACTTAGGGATTGCGGGATGTGTTCGGCGGATGCAGCAAACAGAAAATCTTTTGTGAAATTATGGCAATGAATAGTCGTTTATCTTAAAATATAGATATATTTTTAAATATAAAAAATATTCATAAGTAAACGGAAATTTAAAAATAATTTGGCGCGCTATTTTGCGCCGTGCGCAATACACCATGGCTCACATGTGGCGCAAATAGCGCGGGCTATTTTAAACACATGGACCTCGCCATGAACATGGCGCCATAGGTGCACCGCGCCGCGCCGTGCGCCATGGCGCACACTATTTTGCGCCATTGACAGCTATGAGTTAACCTCCCAATTTAAAGCCAACAATGACATTTTTATGGCGCCGTCACTATCATTCCTCATCTAATTTCAATGGATGGATAGTGTTTTTCATATCCTAATAGATCCAAAGGGAACAACTCTCTACATTCCCAACGGAAAGTGCGCACTTTTAGAAGCCCAACATGCAACATGTTTGTTGCGAGTACACATCACATGAAAGTGCCTACATAGCTTTTCAAAAAAAGTTAGGCATTCTAAAAACATGCATGACCCAAGCTATGCCAACACCAACAAAAGGAATGTACATAACTAAGGCTAGACAGCTTATAATCTCACCACCACCACCAACATCACTATTATCGTCATGATAAGCTTTATGAATCCTTATTCTCCTTATAATATTTATTTCTATTCATATTTTTAGCTGCTAAAAATCCTCCACGTAGCATCTCATTTTAATATTAGTAAATGCATCTTCCTATTTTTTTTTTATAGGTTCTAGATGAAAATATTGACTTATGACACTTTCAAAGTTCTATATAGTTTCAAATAAGGCATGATAGCTAGTGATACTAACCTGACCAAAACTAGCATCAATATGAACCTAGAATGTGTAAATACAAAATCAACCATTCCATAATAATAAAATATCATACAAGCCTTATGCTTCAACAAATTATAAAAAACATGATGGGAAAATATCATATATATATATATATATATATATATATAAGCATTTGAGGGGTTAGCCCAAAGAATATGTCCACTTCAAAATGATATCAAATTTGACCAAGAATGCTAGAGGATGGATATGTTCAGGGAGTTGAAGAGATCAAGCCTTACGCCCTTCTTTAGCGGGAACATTAACTAAGGTACCACATTTTACATGATGCAACAAGATAATGGGAAAATCACCTATTACAAAGCTCTTAGTGAGAGGAAAAAAAAAAGGCCTTCTAATGATTGTCTTATGTATTTGAGATGTTAGGTTTAGTGGCTATTTTTGGAGAAGTCATTGGAATATGAAGATTACAAACTAAAATTTTCCTTCATATATCATCCTCAAATGGATGGTCAAATGGAAGTGACTAATAGGAGTTTAGGAGATTGGCATATCATATTTCATGCGAGACCAAGTGCCTAACTAGGATCTCATACTCAAAATCAAATTTGAATATAATAACTTTGATAAAAGATCAAAAACATAAGCCATTTCAAATTGAAACTATTATCAACCTAATAAAACCTCTAAAACTAGCTGAATTGACACATGAATTTAGGGGATGTTTGGTTGGTTGTAAAGTGAATGCAGTGTAAAGTAAATATTTTGAGGAAGTTTGGTTGTTTGTAAACTGAATGCAGGAGAACTTTTTTTGGTTGTTGGGTGTATACATAGTAAAGTAAAATGAAGAAATAACTTCTAAATATATTATAGAAAAATCTCATTTTTTCATAGATCAGAAATGAATTTAAAAGGTTTACAACAAAAAAATAACATATTTACATGGACTCAAATCATGTGATGGTAAATGTCTTTATCTCATCCTTGTTCTATTATCGGGCTGGAAAAGAGAATAACAAGCATTGATCACTTAAGCATTAAAGAAATGATTCGGACTAAACCAGGTGATGAAAATGATCCATAAATGAATGTGAAAGGAACCTCAAAGCTCCCATATGGGTGTTGAATACAGCTGACAATTGATAGAAACAACCAAATGGAATTGACCGAATTTAGCCATAAATCCCTAAAATCTTGAAATTTCCCTAAATCCTGAAATTCTCGGATTGACAATACTTGGATGAAGAAGCGTGCATAAGGAAGAAAGATAGTTACCTTCCCAAAAAGCGAGCTACTTCCATGACTTTCAATCCGACAAGAAGGAATGTCGTCAAAGGGGCGAAAACGAACTACAAGAAGGAGCCAGGGAAAAAGAGGCATCGATGGCCTGGAGAGTCGGACACCTAGGGTTTTTGGCGGCCTGGAGAGTCGACGGTCTGGAGGTCGGCAGCCTAGAGGGCTCGAGCGTCTTGGAGAAGCACGGACGCCTGGAGATGCTCGGGACCTAGACGGGGTCGGAGGCACGAAGCACACAGAGGCCTTCCGCCTTCGCCTCTGCCTCCTCTTGCTGCTCTCGGCTTGGACGCACGAAGCAGACTAGGTCAAATGAATATACTCCTCACCTCCTGTTCCCTCTATCTCCTTCTCTGTTCAAGACGCACGAGAAGCAAGAAGAGCTGAATGGCTCTTTCCATCTCCCGCTCCTCTATGCTTGAAATAAGAGATCCCGCTCTACCCGTATCTCGCCCACGAAGCGCCGAAGCCACACAGACAAGGGAGAAACGAAGATGTTCCTGTGGGCTTCTCCCTCTCATGCCCGTGAATTCCTTTTTCTCTTGATTTGAGTGGGTTTCTTTCACGCGGAAAATGAGTTATAGCGGGGATTTAGAATCCTTTGGGATTTCTTTTCACTCCCCTCTGCATCAAACCAAACACCGAAAAAGTTCAACTACACATATTTGGTTTATTTACTCCCAACCAAACAGTCCCTTAGGCTAGCAAGTTTACATTGTCATTTCCATAACAGGAATTGATACTATGATTAGCAACTCAACATTTTTTGGAAGCTTGTTCTTAGCTATGGCAGTTATAAATTTAAAATAAATATCTATAGATCGTACTAAGAATTTCAATAGTGAGATACGGTGATCATTGTCCTACAAACTAAGAGATTATAAGGAACTTGTAAGGGGCAGGGTAATAGAAGAAACGGTGTATATCAAATCCTAGCACCATTTGGAGTCAACTCATATGGGTTAGTCTCCTAGATAATGATGACATGAATCAAGTGTTCAATTTGTAGCATTTGAGATCATAACATGAGCCACCAATTGATGTCATGGACTATTTTTGTTCTCTTGTTCTAGTTTCAAACTCTTTGTATAAAATTTAGTTGTTCTCCTATCATGAACTATTTTGTTAACAACATTTTTCATAACCCAAAGAACTACTTGTGACCAAATAATTTATGCCAGTGACTAATGATCTCAAAGATACTTTATCAAGTGGGCGAGTGGACATTCATCCAACTATTCTTGAGTATTGGTGGAGTAGCTTCAATGACTAAACTTGAGAAGGGACAAAAATGTCATTTGCATAAGCCAAATTGTGTTTTTCAAGATTTGAAGAGATGATGGAGTTTCAGACATAGGCATCATAAGAAATGCAAATTATTTGTGCCGCATCAATGTTAGTCTTTAAGTAATCTTATAGAGAGGATAAGTGAGTATTTATTGTCTATAATTTATATATAATGGAATGGAGCCTATAATTGTATAGATATAAGTTCCTGTGTTGGAGCTTTACACAGAAATTACCAATTGCCTGGCAATAACTTTAACATATTTTAAGGGGGAAAAAAGAATCTACAGTATTTCAACATACAATAAATAGGAAAAGCAAGTACACACACCAAAAAACCAGTCTTCATGTCTTGCTCAGGTGCATAACTCCCAATATACAAAACATCTAAGTATATGATATTATCATCCTTATACTAATCGTATCATGCATTGCTAGAGATGCAAGATCTATTCAACCCAGTCCTATGTGTTATTTACTATGTTTTTGAGGATTTCTCAGGATATCACTAATAGGCCTAACTCCTAATATGCCATGAATAGCTTCATTTATTATCAGTAGAATACTTTGATGCAGAAAAATATTTTTTAAAGGAAAAAAAAATGCTCTTTAGCTAGGGTAAGTCCTTGTTTAAGCATGTAGCTTAAAGGAAATTGATGAGAGTGCTCCTTGCTGATTTGATTTCTTGTCTTTTCTTTACTTCTTCCATATTGTCATCCTTCCAACCTTCTATGCTCTCTTTGTATTTATTTCTATATTTCAAAATAGTCTGGATCAGTAAAACGGTTGCAAACTCTTCCATGGCATAAAATCTATTTTAGAAATAACTCCAAGGATTTGTGACACATCTACTGTTTTCTATGCTTTCAGAGTTAGAATTTCTTCATCCATTCAATCTAATAAATTTGTTGCTAAACTTATTTGCATGTATTGTATATTGTTAAATGTTTTACCTATATTTGCTTCTATACTTGCTGCATAAAGGATCTCCAGTTAGCATCTTCATAAAAAGTACCCTAAAAAGTTAAGTTCATAATATATTTGCATGTTTGTTTTGCATAAAATATAATCTTTTGGTTCTGACTGATCTCAATAGTGACGTATATCACTAACCTTTCCTTCCAATGAAGTTTAAAATAGTTCTATCTCCCTATCTTATGTGTGAATCTTTTGATGTCCAGTCTAGATACACAAAATAGTTGATATTGTTTTCTAGAACTAGCCTTTAATAGGTGCTACTAATAGAATTTTCAAATACAATCATATCACACACTATCGATTCTAATTTTACCACACATCTATCATAACAATTTAATTTGTCACACCAAATTCTTGATAACATCTTTATTGTACAACACTTTTCCTAAACAATAAATTTAGCATTATCAATGTTTTACATTACTATCAAGTCTCCATGATAACCTCTTATCATGTAACAATCTTGAGGTATACTATACTTTTAACCACCCAGCTATAGTTCTACAAGTTAAGCCCATCTATATCCTCGTTATTTGATATGATATAGCCAAGTATCAACATATCATTCCTATGTAAAATTTGATCATAAAACATTACTGGATGGTTTTTATCTAGTTCTAAATTGCTTATACTCGTCTCCTCAAGTGGAAGGAAATTTTCCCTTTAAGCGGAAGTCCGTTTGTCTATCACAACCCATACAAGTATAGCCTAACTTCGTGACACTGGATTCTAAATATTAAGTATCAGGACTTTGCTGCCAGAAACAAGAAAAATAATCCAATATTCATCTTCTTAACTAAGATGTTCATGCTGATGATGAAATTTATGGTTCTGTTGTCTAGGAGAAGCAAATCATTACCTTTGGAGCATTGATGCGGTCTATCTGATCGTATCTTTGAACATGCAAATCAATTTTGTCAGGTAAAGTTGTGAAAAATAGGAGGATACTCCCGTGTGGACTTAATCTAAAGCTTCTTAAATAAGATAGTTTACGTTAAAGACTGAATCTGTACCCTCTGTGAGTTTGTTAATCCGCTTAGGCCTGACTGTTTATAAAAGTTATATCCAACTCTGCAAGTCTGCATCAATATTAAGCCTAAGTTTATATCCTCCCCAGGATTAAAATTTGAGCATACAATTCAAATTTGCCAAGTAAAGATTCAATATTAAGCCTAAGTTTATATCCTCCCCAGGATTAAAATTTGAGCATACAATTCAAATTTGCCAAGTAAAGATTAATAAATAAGAAAATATATCTCAGGACTGCTGCTAAGTTTTCATAAATGAAAAAACTTACATTTAAGCCAAATCTGCACTCTCTCAACGCCTGATGGCCTTTGCTGAGTTTGTGAATCTACCTAAACCTGACTATATAATATTTATGTCCAACTATGTATCAATAGTACGAAAAAGTTTCTATTCTGTCCGGACTCAGAAATTGAAAAGAATATCAATTGAAAGCTCCCTAATCTAACTAAAGCGGATTCAGAGTATGTCTCAAAGAAAAATAGTTTCCTACTGACAAAATATTGAAAGATTCAAAAGAGACACATTTAGCATTATCACTTTCAAATGGATATCATTTTCTCCCAAAATAACAAAAACCATTACAGCTTTCCTCTATCATCATTTTGTCATGTGTGCATTTGCATTTCCATCTTGTGGGTCGCATTCAGCTTTTTTGAAGTGCCATAACTTTCTATGCCATACCAGAGTTACTTTAAATAAGTAATGAAATAATTATGTATCTCATCACATTGTCCTGCACAGTTTAGATTCTGCAAAATGCAACAACTTCATTTCAAAGTATGTTAATGGGGATGATCAATCAGAGTTTGCCCACTGCAGCACAAATCACAATCTCGATGAAAGCATGCATCTAATGTGCACTGCAAATAACAGTGAAAGGACCGCAAATAACAGTGAAAGGAAAAAACGAAGCTGCTTGACAAATACTACACAATAATAAGATGCTCAAATTGGAAGTCTCCTGAAATACAACTTGTAAGGATGTGCTTCAAACTCAGAGCTCTGAAGCCAGCTGGAATCATATCAACATTCTCCAAATAACAAAAGATTAATCGCTACTAAAACTAAACAGAAAAAAGTAAAATACATACTTCTCCTTCCATTCCCAAACTTTGTTGATGAACTCTTCCCGACTCATATCTGTCCTGTTTAAGCCTTCAGATGCAAGCATTCTTTCCACTACCAACTGAAAGATCACATCAAGAAAACATTGTGAGAAAAGAAGATAAATATGAAAATAAGAAAGAAGAAAACCCAATGACCTAGTATGACAGAATAAATGCAGCAAAGCATACAAACTCCAGAATGATATTCCAATTACAATGGTAATGGTAAAGCAGGGAAGAGTGGGGAAAAAAAATCTAAGCAAAAGTCAATTAAGAATGTTAGCACGCTTAACCCAAAGGTTAAATTTCAACATGGAAAACTAAAAGGTGACCTGAGTTGCAATACCAGCATGATCAGTTCCTGGAAGCCAAAGTGTGGCCCTGCCCTTCATGCGGAAGTATCGAATCATGATATCCTGTTCACATAGGACGGACTAGAAAATAAGATAAGAAACTGTGACCGTATACTCCAAAAACAGGACAAAAAGGCATATGAACAGCATTTTATAAACCAAAGGACAAATCTAAGGAAAATTTTGAAATACATCAAAACAAAGCCTTAAGAACAGCCAATGTAATCGAACATACAGGACATTGTAGATTAGGCTGCATCCCTAATAACTCCATAACATTAGTCCATTAAAAAAGCACACGCATGAAATGTTTAACAAAGACCAGGCAATACCAGATAACTTTATGGCTCCAAATATAAATGAAAATATTTAAGTATAACCCTAGTTCTCCCAAGTACAAGAAAGCAAAACTTCATCCGTTGAAAGAAAATGTAATGTTGGTTTTAACTTTTATTTTTTTAATTAAATAGTCACGTATTGTGCTAAAGATAAAATATTAGCCAAATTACAGCATTGCCAACAACCTGGTTCCATGCATGTGGCAATAACCAATTGCTTGTTTTCAGGAGCTAGGGGAAAGTTAATTACCAACAAATTACAATTAATTCAAACAACATAACTTCTTAATTGCTTATAAACAATTACACAATCTAAAACTCATCCTAAAAGATAATTATTGTGAATTTAATTGTTGAAGCCCACGTGCCAAGTATGAATGGTCGTGGATCCTAAAGAGGTTCAAGTCAATGCCCCTCACAGTGGCAATAGTCCAGGCAGGTTACAACACATCTCGGAAGACATTCCAGTACACCTTGGTCCAATGCTTCCACCTATACAACATTAGCCAAAACCTAGTCAACAAGTCAAAATTGGTTAAAAGGATCAAGCAATTCAAATCATGCCAAGATACACCTATTAAGTCAAACACATCAATATGGATTCAAAAAGAACCTAGTTGGACCCAACATTAGCCAACACCCTAGCTACTCCGAACACAACCAATGCCTGCCTTGGTAGGAAACCTTTCATGCAGTAATGCTTACCACGAGTGAATATGATGAATAAACAAAATAATAAAAAAGAAAACAAGCATCACTAAAAGACATCAAGAAGTATGCGATTTAACTAATATAAGCTTAAGTCTATTGGACAATAGAAAACTTGATCAATTATAAAGAAGTCATACAGGAGCACAATAAGAGGGGCACTAGAACATGCTCTTCCCCTAAACTAAAAGTACACTTAAATCTCATCAAAAAAAAAAAAGCCACAGATCCCTCAAGCCAATTAAAAAAAGAGAGAGAATAGCATAGGGGAGACGATAATATATATATATATATATATATATATATATATATATATATATATATATATATATATATATATATATATATAGTATCAAAATGTATCCATTTAAAAGTTCACTCAACGGGTACCCTCTGGCATATCTATAGAACCATCATAAAATGTTGTAACAACTGCGCTTTTGCAGCAATAAAATAGTACAACCATCTTTGAAAAGCTAACGTAAATGGGTTTCTGCCTATCTTTTGGATTTTTTGGAGAGCCTTGAGGGATTTTACCTAGTCAATAAGCAAGGGTTTATCTAGATTGAGATGATCAAGATCTCCCACGAACCAAAACACCCATGATTAATTATATCTTGACTTAATACTAGAGAATACTCTCAATTAAACGCATCACATACGCTCTAAGTTAGAAATTATTATTAGCAATTTAGCATTGAGTTGGTAGAGGCGAATTTGAGAACAATCCAATCAAGATTCCATAATTCCAATATCTTGAGTCAATTTGATGGACCAAGCCTAATATATAGTTAGAGTGCAATACGATGTAACTTCCAAAAAATCTGATTAAGGATCCATTGTTTTTTACTTGTGTTTGATAACCAATCAAGACCCATTCTCAAGCACTACATAGTGCAGCCACCATGGTATAACCATATTTCCTTGTTTATTCCTTAGCCATGGTCAGGAGGCCTCTTGGCAGCCAAAGTCTAAAAACCTTAAGGTAACATTCAATTTACAATTTCATCATTAACAAAGGCAGTTGGTGACGTGCGATTGCTTAAGGGAAACCAAGTCCATCCCTTCAAAGATGAGGAGAATCAATCACATTATAAGGGGCAAAGATTCCAGTATCACCTTAACCTCTCAACACCTCCATCACCCGCATCAACACCACTGATGAGAGCTCAGGATGGGTGGTACATTCTTGGGTATTGTAAGCCTAAAGCCTGCAGAAGTTGATGTAAGCCCATAGCATCAAAACCTGCTATAAAAGAGGAGCAATCGAAATACATCTATAGATGGAGCGCATTCTCCATTAGCTGTTTTGTGTTTGCTCAAAAAACAAGGAAGCCTTTTTATAAGGAGCAGGGCAAGGGTCCTCAAGTGGGTTGGCAAAATGGCGAAAGATCCAAAGAATAATTATCAAGCTCACTATCTTCAAACATACTCTAACAAAGACCCCCAAAAAAACAGAAGCTTAGATATTCATGGTGGTACAACTTTGCAGCTTTGGAGTTGCTTTATTTTGCCTCCATTTTCTATGGCCTATTCAAGGATTCTTAGACCTTATATGCATGCTTGGCCTCAATCGCTTCCTCAAAATCATTGATGCCAACTCCAATAATTATTTTGGCATCACATATTGAGATGCCCCAATGAGCTCATCACATAACTAGTATCGCTCCTCATGTAGCACACACCAATTTTCTATGCAAGTTTGGATAGTTCTCCTTTGTGCTTTTTGAGATCCACAAAGTTTGACTCATCCTTTCAGCCTTTGAATGACATCGTACAAGCAACACAAGGTAAGACATGCAAAGAGATTTTATTTTGTTAGGTAGAATAACATCAAGCGAGAAAAAGTTCATTAGCATCAACATTGGTAAGATGAACATCCCTCCATTATTTAAAAAAACTTTGGCCAAGATGGTTGCATCCTTTGACAAAAATGTTGCCTCTTAGCTTTTAAAGGTTATATTGGCTTGGAAGCATCATACAATCGGGGTAGGTGTTCAAATCTAGTTGGTAAAACAGCCTCTCACAATATCCTTCCACTCCAAGTTAGTAGCATTTTTAAGTTGTCGAATCATCTTCTTGTTTTTGCAAGAAAGTGTGAGTTACCACTCACTGACCTCTATAGTAGTCGTTGTTTCTACCCCAACCCTTAGGGAATTAAGGAGTCAATTACCATTTTTATGGCTTGCTTTGTTTTATAGATCAAGAACTTGTGAAAGAGTTAAATGTGTCTAGATTTAAATTTTTTTCTCCCTCCAATCCTAAAAGATGTAAAAACATTCCATCAAGTAGGTCCTTGAGCACAAACTGCATCCACAGTTGAGATCAAATCATACAACATTTTCAAAATTACTCGGCCACCCCTACCACTTTTTTTACGAAAAGTGTGTATAGTCAATTTATCTTCATAGAGATAAGAGGATAAAAGCCATCACCTGATAAAGAGGGCACCTAATCCCAATCCTTTTAAGAGTTGTTCAATGCCACAAAAGTGGGACATGATTTACTAATTTGCATAGTGTTCTCCGAGACTCAATGATCCCTACTCATGCTTCATTGAAATATTTGACACATCCATCTACATATAGCCTTAGGGAAAGCATCCATCCGCATATAGCCTTAGAGCTACCTTCATGATATAAATTACAATGTCTTTAGGGTTATTTGCCTATAGGGTGAGTTCTTATGACCGACCATTGGAACTTCCTATCATCGAGAGGTTGAAAGTCACATTCATGAACTTCCCTAACAATGCAATAGGAAGACGCATACTTACCCATATCCGAGCTTCCCATATATTCAACGTTGTAAGTCCCAATCTCATGGCATCTCTAAGAAAAGAATTATAAGCCATAGCTCTCGATCGAGCTTAAATCAAGCATCCACAGTATCACTAACCTAGTCAAGCATTTTCAAGTAGGTTCGTATCCACCCAAGTCCCACAACCCCTTTAGTTCAGGCCATATACATGCATGTCCCAATCCAAGACTTCTTTAATTTTAGCATTGTAAGACCTAACTTTCTAAAAGATGCTTAGTGAGTCTTCCTCCAAATGTAGATCTCACCTTCCCAACATTGGAACTCAGATGCTAGTGTAAGCCACACCCTCAAGAGAATGAAATCACTCTAGCTTTCTGCTCAAATCATTTCTTTGAGTCGATCTAAATGCATCTCAAAAGTCAAGCTACTCGTGGCACCATACTTGGAGCAACACAGAATACGATATAGTTTCCTCTACCACATTGTTTAATCATCTCAGCAACAAATGGACCCTCAAGAATCACCTCAAGTCAAATGTTCGATATGGATTACAACCTCAAAAGGTGTCTCATAGCATTCACTCTATTTCTTCATCCATTTCTGTAACAATCCCAAAATACTAATTGGCATCTAAAGTGCAATCAATGTCCTTAATCAAGAGTGTTCTTTGGCACTAAGCCTAGAATGTAATAAATCATATGAGCTTGGGCACATGGAAAACCTCTAGCCTCCAAATTTAAAATAATCCCTAGCCAACTCACCTTCTATCTAAAAGATCTCTCTAGCGTAATATCCTTATTTACCTTTGAAATTTTATGTTGCTCTACATCGTTTTTCAAACTCTAAAAGAGTCGAAAGGAGATTGAAGTGAGCCAATAAACACTTTCAAAACCAATAGTTCCAAAGAAGAAAGAAAATAATAAGGAATAGTAAAATGAGATCCTATTAAAGATGAACATAGAAAATATATGGCATTAAAGCACATACTTCTGCCATGGGAGTAAGAAAAAAGGTCCAATGGATGTGGAATGCTAAACATGGTATGGTCTACCATTCGCTCCAGCAACATAACTTGAAAGTTTGCATTCCCTCCCCATACATAAGAAGGTTTATTTTGTATTTGTACCACTAATGTGGCTGCTTGCCCTTGATTGAATTCACTATTGGATTGTCTTAGAGTCAATAAGCATAAAAGGTTATTTTAATGTTTGTCATTATTTAGAATATAAATCTAGCACCCAAAGCTAATAAGGTCGTACAGATTAGAAGAGACTTTGATGTTCAAAAAAATAGCCAAGTCTACAATATTCCAAACCTCAAGAGTTACAAACATTGCGTGCCCCATATGCAGCGAGCCAGTAACATTTGGAGGTGGCATGGGTATAACAAAAGGATCCCCTCCACGATCAAAAGTAGGCTTGAAATAACCTTGAGACTCCCACCTGATGTTATGAAGAGACATAGTAAGTTATTTCCGCTCAAATTCAAGGTTGCCAACAAGAATAAATAAGTACAAGACAACATAATTTGATGTTTCATATGAAACTTTGTGCAAATTTCAAACAGAAAAAAAGAATGCCCATCAAAATTTTCTTGGGGCAAGAGATTTCAATGTCCAAGTAAACAGGTGGAACTGAAATGATGGATTGTGAAAACAACGGTTTTGTAGAAATCCCTACTATTTAAGAATAAACTTGCAATATAAATAAGTCATATTTCTGCCAATAAACTTTCCTGTAGAGATGGACCCTAGGTCCATTGGTCTCCACACAAACAACCCCTTATCTTGCTTATTTTTAACCCACAAACCCAAGCTTAGAAATCACATATTTTAACAAAAGTACATTATTTACATCCTATAACCTTGTGATATTCCTCTCATACAATATGGTGTCATGAAGGTGCTTATAAGACAAATAGTGTATTAATAATAAAACTCGATCCTCATCAAAAAAAAAAATCGTCAAAGCTTTCAAATCATGAATAATTTAAATAAATTAGTTCAGAAATATGAATTGATCACTGCACCTTCCAACATGTGAATTAAAAACATACTACTAATAAAGTTAGTTAAAGAGGCTTTTGGTGAAGAATAATGACTCAAGCTAGAGCCATAAACCTTTTGTTATGGATTCCTCATACACAACTAAATCAGTGTTTTTTCATTCTTCTTTACATTTTCATATTCACTCATGATGATGAGAATTTTGAACATCAAATGAGTGCATTTATAAAACTAGTTGAACAAAGCACCACCATCTTAATTCTCCAAAGGCCAAAATTACTTGATCTATCAAACTTCTCAATCTCAAATTTCATAGCCATCAATCTTAAAATTGTGATCTGATACGAGTTTATAAGAAAGTGTGGATCAAAAGGGGATAAAAATTAGGCTAGATACATTGATTGTCAAACATATTTTTTATCCAAAAGCTTAATTCTATGGGTGAGGCCCATGATCAACCACTTCATATTTCTAAACCAATATATTATTCAACCATTCAAGACTAACCTCACTACTCTATATGCCTTAACAAAAGAATACATCATATTAGTTCATCCATCTCTTCTCAATACTAATCTTTTTTTAAACTATCTTATAACTTAACTTGAGAAGCTTAAGCGCTAACCACATTTATGATATCATCACTAATAATTATCTTAATAACAATTGCCCCTTCAATAACCCAATACAGCTCAAAATTTTCATCTTTCTCTATCCACTACTATCTAAAACTCATTTTTGTAAGCATTTTCAACATAAAATAATTTAGAACCTTTCCAAATGTCTTTAAATGTTTCTCTTTCAATTAACTTTCTTTTAAATAAGTAATATTTACTTCTCTTCAACCATTGTATCCACCGATTCTCTTTTCTTCATAAAATCTCCAAATTTCATATCTCAAATTACATATTAGTTCTAAACCATGCAAACCACTACTAACTTTTCACCTCAATCAAACAAGTTTTTTTTTTTTTTTTTTTTGGGTGGGGGCATACCTTACATGTGTCACCTGGCCAAGTTTACCTATTCTTCACCAAAATCTAGTTCATTTTTAGCAAGTCACTTCGGAGTAACATCCTAGCAAATTCTTGGATATTTCTCACCATAAGCAAATTAAGTTGCAGAACCAAGCACACCCTTGCACTAGAAAATTTCAAAAATAAATTCATTTCATTATTTTATCACAAGTTTTAAGTTTGATTATCAACCCAACATCAATTCTTAACCTTCTTCATCTAAACTTGAGAACAGAATAACAATTTCAACCATATGGTCCATATTAACTTTCAAGTATATAAAAACACTTTTGAGATAATTTCCAATGAAATTAACAAACTTGCAAATTACTTACACTGCAAACTACCAATCCAATGCATTGACAAAAAACAAAGGATATTCCACAATTTTATTCATATTTCTATAGCTTTGGTTGCATCAAACTGATCAAATAAATTTTATAATTTTCATTTTGTATGAACTGTAATTTCCATAAGTATAAGGCATGCATCATTACAGCTGCTCCATCTTGTATAAAATAAATGTAGATAGATTACCCCCTTATGACTACAAACAGCATCCACATCATATAAAAATGTTTTGTTGTGCCTTTTAAAAAAAAAAAAATCGGTTATAAATGCAGTTAATTGTGCACATCATGAAAAGAGAGAAAATGAGTTGACTTCTTCCAAATAAATAAACTGATCCCCATGCTGAAGTCCCAAAGCTTAAGCAACATCTTCTTAAACTATAAACTTACAAATATGCTATTTCTGGTAAAATTAAATAGGTAAAAGCAAGGGCTGGCATATTTCTCCAATTATGGCTACTATAAGGCATAGAAAGTCAAATTTCCCATTTCATATTTGATTCTTGGTTAGAAGATAATTAATAGGTGATTGAATTTATCTAAGAAATGTGAACAAATCCATTTTCCAATAATAATTCCCTGCCTAATCCTAGCTAAACAAACACCGAAGAAAAATTTATTAATCACTTGAAACTCACATTTCTCTCCAAATATTTTATTAAAAAACTTAATTTCTTATCAATCAAATAAGAAAATGAATTCTTGTTCACACAACCACCACTCATCTACCAAACAAAGTAGATGAAAACTAATCTCATTTACTTAAGAAATCTTAACAAAATTAGTTTAGCATATTCAATTCAGTTTCAGTTTCATTTCCACACTTTCAATTCCCTCAAACCAAGCACAGCCTGAAATTATTAGTTGCAGAAATCGGACGTAGAGATACGTCTGGACATCCACTTAAAATTTGACACGTTGAGTGCACTTTGGTTGCACTTTTTGTGCGCTTTACATGAGCTTTGGTTGTACTTTTTTGTGCGTTTTACATGCGTTTTAGTTGCACTTTAACTGCTCTTTTGTTGCGCTTTTTTATTGTGTTTTGATTGCGCTTTTGGTGCGCTTGGCTTAAAGTTACACAGACACATTAAAAATATAAAATAAAAAATAAATACAATTGAATATCCACATGTCCACTCCACGTGTCAACATTTTATTGGAGTCCGGATGTATCTCTACATCCAATCTCTGAACCTAATAATTTCTCCAACCTTAGTGAGCTCCAAGGATATTGCTTCTCTGCATAAAGATCGCCCAAACATTCTTTAATATTATATCAACAACATAACAACATAACCTTGGCCTCTCTGCTCTAAAATAAACACAGGTTCTGTTTTGTTGAAAGAATTGAAGTTGATGAAATGAGAATAAAATGAAAATGAAAATGGTAATAGAATCAAATTCAACCTAGTTTTCATCCACTGATTTGAGGAGAAAATTATTATAAAAAAAAATTTGATATTTAATTGATTAGAATTTAATTTTTTTATTGAGATGAGAGGATATGTGATTTACCATAATGCCCAAAAATTTTCTTCCTAAATTTCATTAAGGTTGAACGGGATTTGTCACTGAAAAAAATGAATTTATTCATTTTTAAGACAAATTCAATTACGTATTAATTACATTAGAACAACAAAGACGAAATTATAAAGTTAAATGCATTTACATTCCTTCCAACCAAACATACGTGGCCTTCGGAGCAAATAAGAAACAATTCTCCCATTCTGACAGGGAGACATAATAAAGAAACATAGTTTCTATCGTAAGAAAGAACCAGCAATGAAATACCAGTCATATATTCGTTCCTCTGATGCAAAATCGAAAGATTTTGCAGTTTCTGGAGAGGTGAAGATACCATTCCTCATAGCCGCCACTGTTCAACAAAAACGGCGTTAAATCCAGCTCCAAGAACAGGAGGTATGAAATTAAGATGCGTGTGTAACCAAACTTGAGAAGCATTTCTTGTTCGGGCGGCTTAGATGCCAGCGGAACGATGTAATTCCTAAGCAACTGGAGCGAGTAGTAGAGAAAAACGGGCTTAATCTGTACACGGAGCGCTGAGAGAGAACGAATGGCGCAGCGACGGCCATCGGATAGAAGCTGATAGAAATTCAGACTGAGCAGAAAGGACACTGGATGATAAACCCTAAAATGGGGATAAGGCGGGTAAGATGGATATCAACGAACAAACAACAATAGCGACGCTATGCAATAAGGCGCCAGTCCATTTCCCGGTAAATGTCATTTATTTCTTCTTTTTTTTATTTAATTAAACATCATACTATTATTTTCCCCAAAAAAAAAACATCATACTATTGAGAATAATACTAAATGTTTCTTTGGATTTAACTTTTCTTTATTATTTGGATATTATTATTATTATTATCATTAAAAAATTAAACTTGAGCTATACTAATTACTTATCATTGAAATTAACAAATGATGTAGACAAACATTTGTTAAAAAATTGAAACTTGAGCTATATGATAAATTTATTAATTTCAATGATAAGTAATTAGTATAGCTCAAGTTTAATTTTTTAACAAATGTTTGTCTACATCATTTATAAAAATTGTAATATATATATATATATATATATATATATATATATATATATATATTACAATTTTTATAAATGATGTAGACAAACATTTGTTATTATTTAGTTTTATAATCCCTTTATTAAAACTTAAATATACTTTAAATTTCAAGTATATTTAGATAATTTATAACATAAAATAAAAAAAATCAAATTTTATAAAAGTACATTATTTTATCTTTTTTAAATTCCTAGGTCACAATATGTTAGAGTATTAATTTACTAAAATAATGATTGATGTAATTTTTGGGCAATTAAGAGGGCATTGTATTGCTTCTGGGTGTGAACAAAATAAAGAAGAGAGAAAATAAGATTAGAATGACGCGGCTAGTCAAAGGAAGGGTAAACGGAGTTGAGCCCTAACAATAGAAAGATAGAGTATATGAGATTCATATTAAGGAAAGTCTCATCCTTAATACATCAATAAGAACTATTGGGGAAGAGGAGGATATGAGGCAACCTCGAGGAGCTCCAGTTGCAAGTATCATTATAAGAAATTCAGCTTTAGAAGCTCAATTCTTTTAATTCATGGGTATAATATCAGCTTACAAGAAGATTGTTGGAGTGACTTAAGTTTCATGACCATTAAGAGGCCCTTTCCCATATGCTTCAACAATAAAGAGGGATGAAGCTAAAATAAACTTAAAGAGATTAAATGGGATAATTTGCTAAGTATAAAAAGATGGAAGCGGTGAGAGAGATAACAAGGCTACTATGAAGAAAGATATATCTTTTTTCCATATTGATATGGCCGATCATCTGAAAAAAGTACATATTAAGAGAGTGCTATGATGAGTATAACTAGGCTAAGAATAAGATTAAGAGAAAATTAGTTTCTTTGAGTCGTGATGAGCTCAAACTACACTCTAACTAATATTTTAACATGTTTAAATGGATTTATAAAAGAAAGAATTGCCAAAAGATAAATGGAGACTTAAGTGATCAAGATCCTAAAATCATTAGCTTACTAATTACCTAAAAATTATAATTTAGGATGACAAACACTAAGGAGACACCGCAAGAATCAAATGACCATGAGCAACATCTAGAAGTTTGGTCAGAAATGAATCATCTAGATATTTATGTTGACTTTTTTTAGCTTATACAAGTTTTTCATTCCATTATATATGAACCTCCAACCTGGTCTCAATGAGGACCAATCTCTTAAGAATAAAGAAATTTTTTATAGTAAGTTCTCCATCCATGTTGCTTGTATGGTAAATGGTATCCTCCATATATTGATATTATAGGCGTACCACTCCACTATAGATGATGGCTTCATTTTTGTTTGGAAGGGTAAGGAAATGAGAAAAACATGGTAAAATAAATAGATTTACATAAGCAATGTTTAATGTATGATTAAAATAATAATTTGGATCATTAGGCATATTGGTAAAACTTAATTTTAAAAAAGGACTTTAATTTTTTTGTATTTATAACCTGATTAGCGTAATAACAATATTGAATGCATGATTAATGATATTCAAATAAAATAAAACATATATAAAATATATATTGGTTACATTAGTGATATTTTCAACTCTAAAAAAATTTGGATTTTTGTAAGGATCTCATTCACTATATTCTTCTATATAACTCTAGCCAAATTTTATTTTCACATTACTTGTAGAAATATTAGTGCTTGATTTCTTCTGTATATGCTAATAAATAGAGGGAAGGTAGATCTAACATATGGTTGGGATTGAATTGTAGTTATTAATATATTAATCTTCTCTTGGTGGTTGGTTGTGATTCAAGGTTATTCTTAATGACAAAGAAAGATCGATTATGATAGTTTTCTCATAATAGTGAAATAATAGATACTAAGGCTTCGTTTGGGACGGTTTTTTTACTGCTTTCTAAAACGGAGTTTTAATAAAAAATAAAAAAATTTGTACTAAACCTCTATTTCAGAAAGCAATAAAAAAACCGTCCCAAACGAAGCCTAAGTTTATTAGAGCTAGATTTTTTTTTTATCAAGATTATGTCCTTTTTGGCCAAATCTCTCTTAAATAATCTTGGTCTATGCCACCATTATGGGCAGATTAATAAATTAAGTATTAAAGGTTTATGTAAATGATTAGATGATATTGATTATTGTGGTATCATCCCTAATGTATTAAAGGTTTATGATAATGATTAGATGATATTATATTTTCTTTCTATAAATTTTATGGTAAGATTTTTTTTATATATATAATATAATGGGTATTTCTGTAGGGATTGACTATTATCTTATTTTTATAGCTCAAAATTTTATTATTAAGAGTATATTGAGATTGTTATAGACAATATTTTCTCAAATAAAATCAAGAAATGGAGTTCAGTATTAAGTATAAAACTCATAAGGCTCTTGCTAGCTGCAATTATAATACTAATCTTCTTATTCATTAAGCCATTCATGCTATTGAGTTTCTTATACAATTGGGTGTCAAGCATAGAGATAGATAGATAGTTATACTTTTTAGTGGGTTTCTTAGGGCTACAATATCTCTTGACAAACTTAATTTTCCCTATCTTACTAATTTTTTGTTACATTTTGGGGTTTTAATACCAATGGATTAGTTCTCTTGTTTGACATTTTTTTATCCTTGTGTGTTATTTTGATCTTTGATGTTGAATGTGGCTTGTAGCTTTGTATGGATTTATATTCATATATTAGCTTTTATTTGTATTGATATATAATCTTTTTGCTTTACAACTACACATTTTGTTCTTTTTTAATATAGTAATTATTGATTTAAGCCATTATTTTCCTCTTTCGTTATAACAAAATTTCTTTCTCTCTTCATCTTAGATGATGTTCTTTATATGTTTTTGTTGTATGTATCCATCTTTATGTACAACTTCCTCATGTGGGGTGCCTTTTAGTAGGTTATCAAAAACTACAATTACAATCAATGCAATCAATAGAAATATTATGCATGTAATCATTCAACCCAAAACCCCTCAATTATAAAATAGTTCATATAAGTTTTTATATGCATACCATACGACGTCTATATATGTATATCATGTTCCTATCAAATGCATTGTTTCAAGTATTAGTTCTTATCAATCATATCAACTTTCTTTATAGTGTTGTATGTATATGCATGTCGTATAATAACAATCTCATATGCAATATGTATCATGTATATTATATAATTCATGTGAATCATGTTTCCTTCTATCGATCTTATCAGTTTAAATTGCCACATATATATATATATATATATATATATATATATATATATATATATATATATATATATATATATATATATATATATATATATATATATATATATATATATATATATATATATATATATATAAGTAATGTCAAGTGTCATGTAAATGTCGTATCATGTCATTCTACTTATGGAATATACCATGTATGCTAATATCATATGTGCATATAAATAATATAAGCAAGATAAGATATCCTACTATATGTGATGTTTTTCCTATATATCCAGTCATGTAGCCCAATCCTATAGGAATAAGTCTCAATCAGATCAATCTTATTATCAAGTATCAATCTCATATTACATGTCACAAGTCATATGATTTCTTGTAAGAAGTCGTCATTTCCTGCCCGTTAGTATATCACATCATATTAGTTAGTCTCCTTATGCCTCATTGTTCATACCACTTAGAAGGGTAATATATCTCCAGCCAACCTGAATCAGTCAATCTTTTTCAGCCAGTATTTTTTGCTTTTACATAAATTTAAATTACACATCTATAGACTATAATAACACACATCATGTACACTCAATATAATTATCAATATACTCATTAGTATATTTGTAGTATGTTTATAATACATATTGAACTAAATGAATAGTAAATATATGCATATCATGTATTTCATATCTAAATGTAGTACATTGACACATGATTATTTTATGTTCAACATTATATATAACATTTAAACTAAAAAGACATAAGTAAACTCACCCAATGAAATTTTAATATTAACCAGTCAAAATATTCAGGATAATGATATATATCAAATATTAAAAGGTAGACGATGAAAAATCACTAAAATGAGGTATATTGCATTTTAATTGATTTTAGGAGAGCTAAAATCTGAGAAATCAAAATAACTGAGAATAGAAATAGGATTCAGGTCACTTATCATGATCAAAATATTTTATCTAATTAGAGCGACAAAAGAAAATGACCTTGTCGCAAACTCGCACTCCTCTCTCTCTCTCTCTCTCTCTCTCTCTCTCTCTCTCTCTCTCTCTCTCTCTCTCTCTCTCTCTCTCTCTCTCTCTCTCTCTCTCTCTCTCTCTCTCTCTCTCTCTCTCTCTCTCTCTCTTATTCTCTCTTGACCAAACAAGAAGAAATGGGAGGGGATGGCTGGGGGTGATGGGTTTAAGAAAATGCTTTTATATATTTTTATAATAAAATGAAATTTAGACCTAACACGTTGGCGCCCAAAACCCCAACTTCGTTGTGCTCAATTAATTCCCCAAAAACTCAAGAGCTCAAAGTGAGGGCACCTCCCATCCCGGAATCGTGGGGCTCTTACATACCAAATTTTATAAGTTTTAAAGAAATGAAACAAATGTTATTACAATCAACCGACCTTTAAAAAATATCATCCTCTAAATTTCTCATTATGGATCACTAACAAAAAGAACATGGTCATTGATCACCTGCCACATCAATCATTAATCAAATAATATATTTATTCATTCATACATGTATGCATGTTAATCAATATACATGTTACTTAATCAATCTTATGGCACGCACGTTATGTAATACATTTTAATCATAAATAATTGCATTCAAATTAAAAAACTATATCATTTAACCAAAAAATATGAAACAATTTAAGTAAAAAAGAAGCTAAACTCTTAAACATATAGGTGCCTTGTAATGTATTGGTTGAAATTTCTTTAAGAAACTATGCAATTAAGCATGTTTATCCCAGAGAAATCTTATAATGGGTGACCTCTTGGGAAGTTACATCAATAGGACAAATCATGAGGCTTTTAGGCAAAAAACATACAATATCTTGATAGTTAAGAGTTTGAGCTATTACAAATGATATAAAAGCAATACGCTAGCTAGAAAATAAGAACTAAGTGTTATACAAGATAAAGTTCTATGTCAAGGGAGCTACCTCTTGAAACCTATATGAGCTAAAGTGTACGTGGTGAGAGTCACAAATTAAATTTATAGAGGCCACCTTTAGAATATTATATGTCTCATTTTGGGACAAAGATACTAACAAGGACATTAGTTACTTAAGTGAGGAAGATTGTAAAATCTTTTAAGTAAAAAAAAAGCTAAAATCTTAAACATCAAGGCACCTTATGGTGTAATGATTGGATTTTCATTCAGAAACTCCGTTGTTAAGTGTGCTCATCCTAGAGAAATCATGGGATAGACAACCTCCTGAAAAGTTACACCAATAGAATGAAATTGTGAGGCCCTTAGGCCGAAGAGGACAATATTTTGGTAGTTAAGAGTTTGGACTATTACATGATCTCTTTGGAATATTTCTCACTTCTTGTTGACTCAGATTATATACCCTTGGTTGTATTGGAGGCACTGTCAACACTGAAGGTGCAAGATGTATTTAACTTCCACTCATATTTATAGCATTAGCCTTGCTCATAAAATATTAACTAAATATTATATATCATGTAGGTATCTATTCATATGTATGTATAGATTGATCTGATGTGGGGAATCGTTGTTGGATCATTGGAAGAAGACGATGCTTGAATGATTTCTAAGAATAAGAGGATAAACCAAGCTCAAAGGCTTTAATTCATATAATATTCATCAATGGTAGAGTGGTTCCTCCTGGATCTGGTGACCACCAAAAATCCTTCCCCTTGTCTTCATCGCCATTCTCTAACATCTCCTAACATATGGAGACGCTTGAACCATGCTTTTTATTGTTGTTTGCAAAACCATCGATGTTGTTGATGCTGCCGCATTGGGTATTCCGACTTTGATAGCCTTCTGAGGTCTCGAAGCTAGACTTTCGTATAGGGTAGGAGGATTCAGAGAAGCATGATTCTTCTCGCCGCAAATTTTGTACAGGAGCTTCTCAGTGGCTTCGAGGGCATGCAGGGATGGGAGCGGAAGCGGAGATGCATTCTGGACGAAAGCTGGCATGGTTTCAAGGTCGCAAGAGTGGATCAGAGTGGGAGCGATGGCAGGAGTTTTGTCTGTGAGGGACAGATCGGACTCGACTTAGGTGGATGGTGTTGCGTGGTAGTAGCACACAATGGTGGATGCGAGAGTAGAGGAAGTCAGGCAAGTGTGAAATCGGCCAGACCCTTGGGAGAGAGCGAGCTCGAGTAGATGTCTGAACGATTGAAAATAGCAAATAAACCATTAATTCGATCAAGATATGCTTCCACTTGAGCCAACTGAAAGGCTTCGCGATGTCGATCACGGTCGACAGCCCTTCTTCTTTGGCGGCTATCTTCGTACGTACGTGAGGATATATATTTGGGCGGCGGATCTCACCAATGGAGTGGAGGATAGTCATTTTCTTCATCGTCGACCGCCCATCTCCTTCGGCGTCGATCATCATCGACCGCCCATCTCCATCGAGGGAGATCTTCATCGACCACCCATCTTATTCAACGTTGATCTTCGTCATCCGCCCATTTTCTTCAACTTAGATCGTCGTCGATAGCCCACCTTCTACTGTCCATCATTTTCGCAAGCTCCGAGCTCTGATAACAACTGATGTGGGGAATCGTCAATGGATCGTTGGAAGAATATGATGCTTGAAGGATTTCCAAGAACAAGAGGATAAACCAAGACCAAAGGCTTTAATTCATATAATATTCATCAATGAGTCTCATTCTTTACAATATCTTGAATATATACGCATAATATAAGACTCTACAACCATACACCTAAGCTGATCGATAAAGGACAAACTATTCCTTAAGATTTATTCTACTAAAGATGTTCCTACATCATGATCCATCATGGACCTAGATCTCTATTTGTGTCCCTTATATGGGCAATCAATCATCATGTGTCCATATATATAAACCATGCACATCTAAAACATTATATTGAAATCATGTAGCATTGTCCTGTGTTCCTCTTACCACATATGGGACATTTTGGTATACTACCAATTGGTATCATGGGCCTTATTCTGACATAAACAAACTTGCTTCTCTTCTCACTACTATCTCATCTAGTCAACTGTTCGTCTTCTTTCTTCCTACTCATGTCATGTTTGAACTGGGGAATTGCAAAATCCTTTTTCATTGACCTGACTCGCTCAACTAATTCTAAAATCTCATGAATCCTTAATGGTACAAGGAGATGTCTCAACTATCCTTCATAAATCTATAATATTTCTCCTTAGCGTACTGGCTATTTGTGTCACGACCCGACGCGACGGGGATGGATCCCGCCCGAGCCGGATCGCGACGAGCTGAACTTACTGAACTTGCTTATCCAGGATCTGGCTTTGGATTAGGTTACTGAACTGATCTTCCAAATTCTTAACTCAACAGAAAAACACAGAACAACAGAGCTACTAAAAACATCAAATGCAGCGGAACAAAACATCTATCTTTTCATTTCCTCAAAATAATCATCTACAGAACAGTACATGGCTTCCAACAGAAAGAAAGACAGAACAGGAAAGCCATGACTGTACAAAAATCAAAAAGTACAAAAGTACCTAATCGGATCAGACTCTGAAACTAATCCTGGACCTCCTTGCCCTTCCCAGAACCTGAAAACCACCAGAAAGCAAGGGTGAGCTCAACAGCTCAGCAAAGCAACAAACCACCAATCTAAATTCTCAGAAACCAAAACCAAATTCATCAGACAGAAGTCAAATCAGAAATTCAAACAGAATCGGAAATCAGAACTTATACGGACAGATATCAAATCAGAATCAGAATCGTACAGATCATATCAGAACAAATCAACAGAGTCAGAATCAGAATTCAGAAATCAGAATCGTACGGAGCATATCGTATCAGAATCACAATTTCGTACAGAACAGAACAGATACAGAAAACAAAACAGATACAAATAGCTAAATGCCCTGACACTGACGGAATCTCTACGGATTCCGGCCCCTTATGCCTCCCTTCCCAGACACTGACTGAATCTCGTAGGATCCAGGCCCCTTATGTCTCCCTTTGTGCTCACGGCACCAAAACAGATGTGCTTATAGCACCAGAACAGAATTCATCGGATCCGGAACAGAACAGATATCAGATTTCAGATTTGAGCTCATTTCAGATTTCCCGTTTCACTAACTGAATCTCATAGGATTCAGGCCCCTTATAACTCCCTTTTTATAGCTTATACACATAGCATCTCAAATCAGAAGAAATTCGGACATTTCAGAAATTACCCGAAAATCGGGCAGCACAACGGCAGTATACAGAATTTACACAAAAATTCCTGCAAAGAAAATTTACCGAATTCGCACAGAACATAGATAATCACATTCCAGAACATTTATTCTACTGCACAGAGAATTTACGATTTCACAGAAAATTCCGGTCGACTAAAAACACAGTCGAATCAAAAACACCCGGACGAAAATCTTCAAAATATAGTCAAAACGTGCACACCCGGCACGGCAACGATATACAGAAACTTACGCGGTAAAAACTGAACCAATCAAAAGATACGGACGAAAAATCGTAACGAAAACGAAATCCGGACAGAAAAATACCGCCAACCGCGACGGAACTGAAAATTGAGAAAGACGGAATGTGCCTTACCTCGAGCACAGCAAAATCTTCAACAGTCACTTCGCTCGAAAACGGCTCTGCGTCTTCCCGAAATCAACTTTTCCAAAATGCTCTTTTTCTCTCTCCTCAGACGAAAAATCAGATATTTTTATTTTAATTTTTCTCTCTCTTCAAATGAGCTGATTTGCCTTAAGTAATACTCAGATCGGCCCGGCCGATCGTCCAGATCGGCCTGGACGATCAGACCAAAATCCCATCGTCCAGGGACGATTTTTCAGGACGATGTTTACTATTCATAGGCGATAAAAACCTCTACTCACTGACTTGTGCCATCCACTGATCGTCCCGGGACGATACCTCGATCGGCCTGGACGATCCCTACAGGAAAACACTTAGAGCAATTTCTGGGCAGAACTGGAGCTGAAAATACACAGATCGTCCCAGGACGATCCCAGATCGTCCTGGACGATACTGGAGCAGTTTGAAATATTACAATCTCCCCAACTCAGAAAAATGTCGTCCTCGACATTATCCAATCCAAACTCAGTCAAAACAAGTACGGGTACGACCGTCTCATATCAGACTCCTTTTCCCAAGTTGCTTCCCGTGCAGTCCGGTGCTTCCACTGGACTTTAACCATCGGAATCTCTTTATTTCTTAACTTCCGGACGTCGTACGCTAAAATCAATTCTGGCTCTTCCTTGTACGCCAGATTCTCCTGAATCTCAACCTCCTCAGCTGATATCTTCTTCCCAGAGTCGGATACCCACTTCCTCAGAGTGGATACATGAAACACATTATGCACATCAGGCATAGAATCAGAAAGCAATAGGCGATAAGCAGATTTTCCAATTCTTTCCAAAATCTCAAACGGTCCAACATACCTTGGACTAAGCTTACTCACCTGACCAAATCTGCTCACACCTTTCATCGGGCTGACTTTGACATACACAAAGTCACCAACTTGAAACTCAACAAATCTGTGCTTCTGATTGTAATACTTCTGCTGACGATCTTGAGCGGCTTTCAATCTTTCTCTTATCAAATGAATCTTCTGAGCAGTTTCATCAGCAAAAGTGGCACCCAAAGTCTGTCTATCTCCGACCTCCGTCAGAGTCAAAGGAGTACGGCACTTCCTGCCATACAGAGCCTCGTACGGTGCCATACCGATACTGGACTGAAAACTGTTGTTATAAGCAAACTCAATCAGCGGAATATGATCTTCCCAGCTTCCGCTAAAGTCCAGAACACAAAGTCTCAACAGATCTTCCAATACCTGAATAGTCCTCTCAGACTGTCCGTCGGTCTGAGGATGAAAGGCTGTACTGAAATGCAATTTCGTACCCAAGCCTTGCTGAATGCCCTTCCAAAGTCTGGAAGTAAAACGTCCATCTCGATCAGATACAATTACACGAGGCACGCCGTGCAATCTGACTATCTCTTTCACATATATCTGTGCCAAGCGTTCAACTGAATCCGTCTGTCTGATCGGAAGAAAATGGGCTGACTTCGTCAATCGATCCACAACTACCCAAATAGCATCATGTCCTTGTCGTGATCGAGGAAAACCCATCGCAAAATCCATCGTTACCTCCTCCCATTTCCACTCAGGGATAGGCAACGACTGCAACAGTCCACCTGGTCGCTGATGCTCTGCCTTCACCAACTGACAGGCTTCGCATCTCGACACAAACTCCGCCACATCCTTCTTCATCCCAGGCCACCAGAACAAAAGCTTCATATCAGCGTACATCTTACCACTGCCTGGATGAACAGTGTAGCCAGAATGATGAGATTCATACAGAATCTCCCGCCTCAAATCTCCAAACACAGGTACCCACAACCTGTTCTTACAGAAAATAGCACCAGAATCAGAAATTCGAAGTTCAGGAGTCTTACCAGATCCAATCTGAGCTAGCAACTTCGAATAATCAGAATCTGACTTCTGGGCTTCTTGAATCCTTGCTTCCAAAGAAGACTGAATGCTCATCTGAGCCAACTCCAAACCACTGGAGGAAATCACCTCCAACTGCAATCGCTCCAAATCACGAATCAGAAAGTCATCACAGGTAAGCTGCAAACCTGATAATCCAGAAGACTTCCTGCTCAAAGCATCTGCTACCACATTCGCCTTCCCAGGCTGATACTGAATAGTCAGGTCATAATCCTTGATCAACTCGAGCCACCTCCTCTGTCTCAGATTCAAATCCTTCTGAGTAAAAATGTACTTCAGGCTCTTATGATCAGTAAACATCTCACATGTGACGCCATACAGGTAATGACGCCAAATCTTCAAAGCAAAAACAACTGCAGCCAATTCCAAATCATGTGTCGGGTAATTCTTCTCATGTGGTTTCAACTGTCTCGAAGCATAAGCAATTACCTGACCATGCTGCATCAGAACACAACCCAGTCCTTTCAG
This sequence comes from Dendrobium huoshanense, assembly GCA_016618105.1. Classification (NCBI taxonomy): domain Eukaryota; kingdom Viridiplantae; phylum Streptophyta; class Magnoliopsida; order Asparagales; family Orchidaceae; genus Dendrobium; species Dendrobium huoshanense. Next base: position 32,913,781 of record CM028349.1, on the reverse strand, counting down.
GGAAGCATCACTGAACACCTGAAAACCTTCCGTACCTGACGGAAGTGCTAACACTGGAGCTGAAGTCAAACAATCCTTCAATCTCTGAAAACTAGCTTCACACTCCGGTGTCCAAACAAAAGGAACTGACTTCTGAGTCAGTCTCGTCAGAGGAGTCGAAATCTGTGAAAATCCTTTCACAAACTTCCTATAATACCCGGCCATGCCCAAGAAACTACGTACCTCAAATACCGTAGTCGGCCTTGGCCAATCAGCAACCGCCTGAATCTTCTGGGGATCTACAGAAATACCTTCTCCGCTAATCACATGCCCCAGAAAAGAAATACTCTTCAGCCAGAATTCGCACTTGGAGAACTTGGCATACAACTGATGCCTCCTCAGAGTCTCCAACACAATCCTCAAATGTCTGGCATGCTCATCCTCAGATGCAGAATATACCAGAATATCGTCGATGAAGACGATCACAAACTGATCCAAGAACTCCCTGAATACTCGGTTCATCAGATCCATGAAAATCGCAGGCGCATTGGTTACCCCAAAAGGCATAACCAAAAACTCGTAGTGCCCGTACCGAGTACTGAAAGCAGTCTTCACCACATCAGATTCCTTCACCTTCACCTGATAATATCCGGATCTCAAATCAATCTTCGAAAATACCGAAGATCCGGAAAGCTGGTCAAACAAGTCGTCTATCCGAGGCAAAGGATACTTGTTCTTGATCGTGGCCTTGTTCAAATCTCTGTAATCAATACACATACGGAGTGTACCGTCCTTCTTCTTCACAAACAGAACAGGTGCTCCCCAAGGAGAAACACTAGGACGTACAAACCCTCTGTCAACCAACTCCTGAAGCTGAACTTTCAACTCAGAAAGTTCTTTCGGTGCCATCCTGTACGGAGCTTTCGATATCGGAGCGGTACCCGGAAAAACATCGATAGAGAACTCCACATCTCTATCCGGAGGTAAACCAACCAACTCCTCAGGAAAAACATCAACAAACTCCCGTACCACTGGGATCTCAGAAACAGAACCAACTTCCAGGTTCAGATCCCGCACCGAAGCCAAAAATACTGGATATCCTTTCTTCCACATTCTGCTCACCTCTAATGCAGAAATCAGACTGGAGAGAACACCTCGTAATCCCTGAAATACAACTCTCTCTCCAGCCACAAGCAGACTCACTTGCTTCTTCAGACAGTCAATCTGAGCCTCATACTGACTCAACCAATCCATTCCCAGAATCACATCATACGAAGAAATCGGCAATCGAATCAAACTCGATTTCCACTTCTTGCCAGAAATCTCAATCTCACACAAACAAAACTGTCGAGCAATCAATGGATTCCCAGCCGGTAAAATCACAGACAAAAAAACCGGTAAAACCATCGAATCCAAATGTAAAAGCTCAAAACAATGCTCGGACAGAAAAGAATGACTCGCTCCAGAGTCAAACAAAACACGACAGGGCTGATCAGAAATGTAAACCGTACCTGTCACCACATCCGGAGCATCTCGAGCCTCCTGCTGACTCAAGCTGTAAACTCGTGGCTGAACTGGAGCAGGAGCTGAAGCAACAGAACTACTCTGCTCCCTCTGAACAGTAGGTGGTCTCCGTGGTGCAGAACTAGAACCACCACCTCTACCAGCAAATCCCTCAGGGCGTGGAGGAACAGTCCTCGGTCTTCCTGCTGCTGAACCAACAGGTCTGACGAAGCCCTCAGATCGCTGCTCATATCCCATCTGTGGACATTCTGCAATCCTATGTCCCGGCTGACCACATCTGAAACAAAGACCAGCTATCCTGTAGCACTGGCCATGGTGTCGCCGTCCACAACTCTGGCACACAGGTGCCGAACTGACAGATCCAGAACCAGTCGTACTGGTAACAGTACCAGACGATCCTCCGCTCCTTCTGGAATCTCCAGATCCAGAACCAGGAACAAATCTCCTCTTCCCAGAGGAACCACTGCCAGAAGTATCTCCTCCAAATCTCTTCCTACTCGCAGACCACCGCTGCTGAGTAGTCGTCATGTCATTCTCAATCAGACGAGCTCGCTCCACAAGCTCAGAGAAATCAGAAATCCGGAACGGTATCAAAGGCTGCCTCAAAGTGTCTCGTAAGCCTCTCAGAAATCGGTAACACCTCTCAGCAGAAGTGCTAACCAGCTGCGGAGCGTACCTGGCTAATGCAGTAAACTCAGCCTCGTACTGCATCACCGTCTTGCTCCCCTGAACCAGCCTCAGAAAACTCTCCTGCATCTGCTGTCGTGCAGAAGGGGGAACAAACCAGTCTCTGAACACTTCAGTGAACTCTTCCCAAGTGATCAAAGAGTTCAATCTGCCCTGAAATCTGGCTGCCTGCTGGCCATCCCACCAGTGCTCAGCCTCTCCATCTAACAGAAAAACAGCCAACGGAACCTTCCTGTCTGCAGGACACTGCATCCCGTCAAAAGTCTTCTCTAATCTCCTCAGCCACTCCTCAGCAGCTCTGGGCTCAACAGCGCCCTCAAACCTCGGAGGCTTCAACCTCAAAAATAACTGCAGGTGTCGATCAATATCCTCAGATCTCACAGTAGAAGCTCTGCTCTGGGTCTCGCTCATCATCTGAGCAACAAGTGACGCAAACTGTGAAAGCGTATCAGCACCGACCACTGGGGCTGTACTCCCCACTGGTGCTGCCTGATCATCACTCTGACCGTCTGTCATGTCTGGGTCTGGCTGATCCATACAGAAAAATCCAGAAAATCCGGAAAACTATCACAAAAACAACACAAAAACAACACAATAAAAAGCCAAACGACCCAAAACTACCTCCCAGACAGACTCACTGATCACTTCCTAAAGCTCTGTTTCACAATTCGACCTGTTTCCAAAACCAGTGCTCTGATACCACAAAAGCTTGTCACGACCCGACGCGACGGGGACGGATCCCGCCCGAGCCGGATCGCGACGAGCTGAACTTACTGAACTTGCTTATCCAGGATCTGGCTTTGGATTAGGTTACTGAACTGATCTTCCAAATTCTTAACTCAACAGAAAAACACAGAACAACAGAGCTACTAAAAACATCAAATGCAGCGGAACAAAACATCTATCTTTTCATTTCCTCAAAATAATCATCTACAGAACAGTACATGGCTTCCAACAGAAAGAAAGACAGAACAGGAAAGCCATGACTGTACAAAAATCAAAAAGTACAAAAGTACCTAATCGGATCAGACTCTGAAACTAATCCTGGACCTCCTTGCCCTTCCCAGAACCTGAAAACCACCAGAAAGCAAGGGTGAGCTCAACAGCTCAGCAAAGCAACAAACCACCAATCTAAATTCTCAGAAACCAAAACCAAATTCATCAGACAGAAGTCAAATCAGAAATTCAAACAGAATCGGAAATCAGAACTTATACGGACAGATATCAAATCAGAATCAGAATCGTACAGATCATATCAGAACAAATCAACAGAGTCAGAATCAGAATTCAGAAATCAGAATCGTACGGAGCATATCGTATCAGAATCACAATTTCGTACAGAACAGAACAGATACAGAAAACAAAACAGATACAAATAGCTAAAGGCCCTGACACTGACGGAATCTCTACGGATTCCGGCCCCTTATGCCTCCCTTCCCAGACACTGACTGAATCTCGTAGGATCCAGGCCCCTTATGTCTCCCTTTGTGCTCACGGCACCAAAACAGATGTGCTTATAGCACCAGAACAGAATTCATCGGATCCGGAACAGAACAGATATCAGATTTCAGATTTGAGCTCATTTCAGATTTCCCGTTTCACTAACTGAATCTCATAGGATTCAGACCCCTTATAACTCCCTTTTTATAGCTTATACACATAGCATTTCAAATCAGAAGAAATTCGGACATTTCAGAAATTACCCGAAAATCGGGCAGCACAACGGCAGTATACAGAATTTACACAAAAATTCCTGCAAAGAAAATTTACCGAATTCGCACAGAACATAGATAATCACATTCCAGAACATTTATTCTACTGCACAGAGAATTTACGATTTCACAGAAAATTCCGGTCGACTAAAAACACAGTCGAATCAAAAACACCCGGACGAAAATCTTCAAAATATAGTCAAAACGTGCACACCCGGCACGGCAACGATATACAGAAACTTACGCGGTAAAAACTGAACCAATCAAAAGATACGGACGAAAAATCGTAACGAAAACGAAATCCGGACAGAAAAATACCGCCAACCGCGACGGAACTGAAAATTGAGAAAGTCGGAATGTGCCTTACCTCGAGCACAGCAAAATCTTCAACAGTCACTTCGCTCGAAAACGGCTCTGCGTCTTCCCGAAATCAACTTTTCCAAAATGCTCTTTTTCTCTCTCCTCAGACGAAAAATCAGATATTTTTATTTTAATTTTTCTCTCTCTTCAAATGAGCTGATTTGCCTTAAGTAATACTCAGATCGGCCCGGCCGATCCCAGATCGGCCTGGACGATCAGACCAAAATCCCATCGTCCAGGGACGATTTTTCAGGACGATGTTTACTATTCATAGGCGATAAAAACCTCTACTCACTGACTTGTGCCATCCACTGATCGTCCCGGGACGATACCTCGATCGGCCTGGACGATCCCTACAGGAAAACACTTAGAGCAATTTCTGGGCAGAACTGGAGCTGAAAATACACAGATCGTCCCAGGACGATCCCAGATCGTCCTGGACGATACTGGAGCAGTTTGAAATATTACAATTTGAGGTGCATACATGGCTAGTGTAATAAACTCACCATCGTATTGTATCACGACATGCTCCCTTGCTCTAGCCTTATGAAAGAATCTTGCATATGTTATCTTTCCTGCGAAGGTATAAATCAGTCTCTAAAGATAAAAACTAACTCTGTCCAAGTAATATGTACATTTATATTCCCTTGAAATTTCTCCTACTATTGTCCTATCCACTATATCTCAATTTCACCTTCAAATAATTAGATCACTATTAGTGGTACTTTGTGCTCTTTAGGGACTACATGCTATTAAATATCTTTTTAATTTTCAGTAAACAATATTCTACTACATTTGGCTCTACAACTCCCTTAAACAGCAGGAGCTTCAAATTGTGGAGCTTATGTAAATATTTATTGTCCTCCATTTTCCTATTTCCAGTTTGACTACTTTAAGCATCACTCATCAATTCTATTATCAAACTAACAAACTCCATCATAATATTAAAACTCATTGAGGCTACTCTACTATGCTAGCTCATTTGGTACTTTAGATGGATACATTACATAATATAGTTCTCTTTCCAATCAAATGATAATTCAATCATGCATATGCATGGAATGAATGCCAAGAAAATAAATTCTTAGCATTTATAAAATCGGGTCAGGTTTGAGTCAGCCCACTTAGATATGGGTCAACTCTGAGTTCGACTCGAATCCGATCCTAAAACTCATTTTGACACTTCTACCCATGAGTGATCACTTTCTCACTCCTCTTTCTCCTCTACTCCTTTTTCCCCTTTATCCCTCTTTTCTGACTTGGGTAAAGAAGAAAATGGGGGAGGGGATGACTGGCCCGACTGGGTAATGGATTAAAAATAAATGTTTTTAGAAATTTTTATTAAAAAAAACTTTAGATTCAACGTCGCTGCGCTCATTTATTTCCTCAAAAACCAAAAAGTTCATTGTCGCAACACCCATCCCAGCGCACAACTCTCTCACATACAATTTTCTGGAATTTCATGGAAATGAAATTGAGATTGTTACCGGCATCACCCATGAACAAATTCAGATTCAACAACTTTAAACCCACATATCCTTCCTAAGGACAGCGAAATCCCCAATCATTGAAGCAATCACAAAGGCAGTTAATTAAAAACATTATCTTACACAAAGTATGATAAACTGTCTTATAACTTAATTAAGTGTTTTATATGCTAATTTTAATTAGGGGTATATAGCCTTAGCCAACAACCCCCAACCAATTGGACTCTTTCTTGTTTCAACTGCACGCGCCAGCTAATTAATTAATTCAGCGATCATCAACATTTTAGTTTAGTTTAGCTTAGTTAGAAGCACACTTTAATAAAATTACTCTAAAAAAATATATTTTATTTCTGGACTAAGCACCTTTTTCAAATAAATTTTGTTATTTGAATTAGCTGCGCGTTAGGAACCAATGATCCCAAATTCAAACCTTGTTGCGGTTTCTCTGTCGCTGCTGAAGGATGCTGCATTGTCACCATCCTCCCTCAACTTTATTTCAAGCCAAAGTAACCAAATCATATAACATAGACTAACAAAAAATTTACCAAAAAACCAAGATAGCTGCTCCTCATCCATTTTTTTTTTCAACTTTATACCATTTAAATCAACACTTTTCCTTCTCTTCCAGACTTCAGGTGCAAGACAAAAGGTAGTAGGAGGAAAACCCAATAGCAAGTAATCAATATCTGATTGATATTCTACAGTAAAATCATAACAAAATAATACTAATAAAAAGGAATAGGTAGTCTTCTCATCAATAAGAATCACCCTTAGTTCTCTTTTAAGGGCATCTAGCTCCAACCGAAAATCTCATTTTTCACTCCAAAATACAGTATAACAAGAAAGTGGCGTGATTCATCTCCAATCGAACTCCATTTTGCGCCTAGGTAACAGTCTTTCTCATTCGCACGTTTCTTCAATTCGGCAAATCTGGTAGAGACACAATATTGAGGTCTCACTGTTCACCCGCAATCAAATATCGGAAGTTTTGCCGTTCAGCTGGAGCTCACGAACGACGCCATTCACGCGTTTGGAATTCGGTTGGGCCTAAAAGAAGAAAAAAATTAATAAACCTGCCTGCATCTTGTCCACGTTTCATATAACCCCATTTTACTAGCGCAATGCCTAAGCAAAGGTAGGTGGTGGAAAGCAACCTGAGCTCAGTACCAGAAGTTAGAGATCCTCCTCTCCTATTACTTTCCACTGCTGCTCAGTTCCTCTTTCTAAGAACAAATTTCACTAAAGCTTTTCTTTGTTTTTGCTCTATATGCTTCATTGGTTGCAGGAAAGCAAAGGGAAGGATGCAGCTTCATATTTCACCAAGCCTGAGGCATGTAACTGTGCTTCCTGGGAAGGGAGTGAGGGAGTTCATTAAGGTGAAGGTAGCATCGAGGAAGCTCTCTTACAGGATGGTGTTCTATTTTCTGCTGTTCCTGACCTTCATGCTTCGGTTCGTGTTCGTCTTGACGGCAATGGAGACGATTGAAGGTGAAAATGAGTGCTCCTCCTTAGGTATGGGGAATGCTGTATGTATGATTTCATTTATGTTTTGATGTTTGAACCTCCAATTGTACAGCAAGAAGGAAGAGCATAGTACATCATAAAATAAGACATAAAAGTATACCCAATGCACATTTTTTTTATATATTATATTCATATAGGAGAACACTAAAAACAATGGGTTAATACCATCTTTTTTAATTAAATGTGATATGAAATAATATTAAGAATATGTTGTCAAAAATATTTAATCAACACATATAATAATATATATAGTAATACATTATGCATGGAGTAAAATATTTTAAGATATCCATTCCAAATGTACAAGCAAAAGAATTGCTTTGGTTGGAAATCATTAAGGAACTAAAAACCTCCAGTTCTACCTAAATATTGGTGGACAAAGGCAGCTTTAATGTCATTGTTGGAAAAAAAAAATGTTGCAGTTGTTGAAGGTGGAGCCATAGATATTTTTTTAATTAGAGTACATAATTTTTTTATTTTTTTAATGGGGAACTTAAATCATATTTATTAAAAAAAATATTATATAATAATATTTTATTTATATATAAAATTGAATTTCCTCATAAAAATAAGGCAAGAAATAATTTTAAGGTAGGTGTATGTGGGGAATTTTTATTGCGTCCTCCCACCTGACGTAGAGATGCGTCCTCCCAACGTAAAAAAAACTCGGTTTTTGCTCGGTATTGCTAGATATTATTTGGTAATAACGAGGAATATCATCATGTGAAGACCAATACCGAGTTATACCGAGTTATATCGAGCAATACCGAGCAATTCCGAGCACATACCGAGTTTTCTCTAGGAAAAACTAGGTATTTTTTTGTATTGCTCGGTATTGCTCGGTATAGCTCGGTATTGGTCTTCACATGATGATATTCCTCGTTATTGTTTGGCATTGCTCGATATTTGCTTGGCATTTCTCGTTTTTTAGCGCGATTTTAGCTATGGAAGGACGCATCTCTGCGTCAGGTGGGAGGACGCAATAAAAATTCGTATGTGGGGGCATTAAGGTAGACAGTAAGCTTCAATATTGAAAAAAAAAATGAAAATCAGCATTTATAATAATAATAATAATAATTATTATTATTATTATTTTGAACATTTGATGGTAAAAAACTACCATTATGACAGTCATTTTCTTAATTAATGACATTTGATTGTAAAAAATGGAATTTAGCAATTTTATAATTAAAATTAAACTTAAAACTTTAATTTATTAATTTATTTTATTTCAAAAATCTCATAATTTACTTCGTTTTTCCTGTAGGGTGTGTGGGAAAAAGGCTAGGGCCCAAAATATTTGGAAGAACAATGGAACCTACGGTACTTTGCAAATCAGTTAAATCACCACAATTATTTTATTATACTCTATATATCGTTTAATGAAATATTTCAAATAAGATTATTATGATCTTTTATGCTCGCAGAAGGTTCCAGAAGAAATATACCGGATTCTAGAAGAAGCTGAGGTCAAAATCCCACGGTTTGGCTCTGATGCTCCAGACTCTTTGGAGGAGTTCCTTGCAGAAATGAGAAGCAGTAAATCTGATGCAAAGACCTTTGCATTAAGGCTCAAAGCGATGGTATCTTTTCTTCTTCATGAACAATATTAATACATCGATCTCAAAGAAACTTATAATTTTTTTGAGATGGCTATAAATTTTTATATAAATGATTGTAAAATTATTATAAAGAATTTTATTTATTTATATGTTTTGTGTTTAAAATTTAAAATTTATTTATGTAATATCTAAAGTCTTATATTATATTAAAAAATATATATCACTATTAATTTTTTAAAATTAAATATATTTTAATTTGATTGAAATATTAAAATATTAAGCAAATAAGTATAAAATTTTAATATTAGATTTATAAATATATAAAAAATTGTGTGATATTTTTTTTTTAAATCCCAAAAATTCCCTTTACAGTATTGTATATTCATGCGAGCTGGATCCAACAGGTCACCCTTCTGGAGCAGAAGACCCGGATCGCCAAAATCCAAGAGTTTCTTTACCGCCACGTGGCATCCAGCAGTATCCCCAAACCCCTTCACTGCCTCTCCCTCCGCCTCGCGGTCGAACACTCCACTAACGCCGCCGCACGCGCTCCCCTCCCCTCCCCAGACCTCGTCCCCGCCCTCGTCGACAACTCCCGCCGCCACTTCGTCCTTGCCTCCGACAACGTTCTCGCCGCCGCCGCCGTCGCCGCCTCCCTCGTCCACCATGCACTCCGCCCCTCCTCCGTAGTCCTCCACATCATCACTGATCGCAAGACCTACGCGCCCATGCAGGCATGGTTCGCGCTCCACCCGCTTGCACCCGCCGTCGTGGAAGTGCGGGGGCTGCACCACTTTGACTGGTTCGCGAGGGGGAGAGTTCCGGTGCTGGAGGTTATGGAGAGAGATCGAGAGATGAGGTCTCAGTTTCGCGGCGGCTCCGCTGCGATCGCGGCGAGTGACGGGGAGAAGCCGGTGGTGGTGGCGGCGAAGCTTCAGGCGTTGAGTCCGAAGTATCATTCGATTATGAATCATGTGCGGATTTACCTGCCAGAGGTACGTAAATGGGCTGGTTACCGTTGCGTTCGATTAATTGGGCCTTTAAAACTATTTTTTAGTAAAAAAATTTAATTTTTATAATGGAAAGCTGCTTTAAGCCTAAATCAAAATATTGAGCTAAATAGTGAAGAAGATAATAATATCTGATTTAATTTTCTAAGATATTAATATTAAAAATTGAAATGTATTAATTTTTCTATCATATTTATCCTGCTTGTTATATAAATATTTTTTATTTTAAATTTATTTCTAATTAAATATTATATAATTTCATATTATTTAGATATAATATAAATATTATATTTCAATATTTTAAACTGATTATAATTGGGTTAGAGATTCTAACCCAATTGTTTACTACTAAATTTTGAACTGCAATTCATCTTTTAGTAGCATGACTAAATTAATTAATTTCTTAAAGAGTGATCAATGAGTTATTTTGGGAGTATTATGAGTACCCAAAGCACTACTTATGCTTCCATATTATAAGCATTTCTCCCAAAAATATTATATGTATGGTTCTTAATTGAGCAGTAATGCTGATACTCAAATAATGTTAATTGTTTTCTCTCTCATGTTTGCAACAAGGCAGTTATTTCCAAGCCTCAAGAAGTTAGTATTTCTTGATGATGATGTAATCGTCCAAGCTGATCTTTCACCTCTTTGGGAGATCGATCTCCAAGGTAAAGTTAATGGCGCAGTTGAGACTTGCAGAGGTGAAGACAAGTTTGTAATGTCCAAGAAGCTCAAAAATTATCTGAACTTCTCCCACCCTTTGATCTCAAAGACATTCAATCCTGAAGAATGTGCTTGGGCTTATGGCATGAACATCTTCGACCTCGACGCCTGGAGGAAAACAAACATCAAAGACACATATCATGAATGGATTCAGAAGGTATATTCAACTTCTCGTGATGAATCTCAAAGTTCTTGGATTTTTTTTTTTATATGCTCATTATTACCTATTTGTTTTGTTGTTAGAACTTGGAATTAGACTTGAGCTTGTGGCAATTAGGAACTCTGCCTCCAGGCCTTATAGCATTTCATGGCCATGTTCATATAATAGATCCTTACTGGCACAAGCTGGGGCTTGGATACCAGGAGAATACGACGCGAGATGAGGCGGAGAAAGCTGCTGTCATCCATTTTAATGGCAGGGCCAAGCCTTGGCTGGAAATTGCATTTCCTCAACTCCGGCCTCTATGGACAAAGTACATTGATTTCTCTGACAAATTTCTTAAAGCTTGTAATATAAGGCCTTAGTTACAGAAGTGCACATAGCATTGCTATTGATGATGATGTTCATTATATGAGGGAGGGTGGGGAGGGATAAGAACAAAATGCTCATTTTGATGAAGGAAGATGAAGGAGATAATTATGAAAGAGAGTTGCTTGTTCATGGGTTGAGATGGAAGATGAGCTTAGAGTGGGTCTTGTCTTTGTCAATTTCTGGCACTTGAGTGCAAAGTTTTAGATCTTTTGTTAGCTCTTTTTTTTTTTTCCCCTCATCAATTTTCTTAGTTTAGAGAACACTTTATTACTCTGGAAGATGATTCTTTGATGGATTCATAGCAATGCAATTTACATAAATCTGCAGAAGAATGAACGAGAAATTTAACAAATGTTTTTCCTTTGCTGCTTCTTATGAACTCAATCTGTAGAATGGAAAATAAGTGCTCCTGAGGCAGCGAAAAAACAGCCAAAAATTGATTTACGATACATTTCATGTTCTGCCTGTTTACTTACTCATATTCTTGGACAATTCTTCTATCTATTTAGGTTTTGTTTGGGATGATTTTCTTATCGCTTCTTAAAACAATTTTTTAATACAAAATTATAATTTTTTACTAAAATTATGTTTTAAGAAGCAGTAAAAAAATCATCCCAAATAAAATCTTAGTATATTTATAATCATGATCTATGGAATTATGAAACTAGCAATCTCTCAAGCAAAAGAGACTCGATCTTCATGAAGATTGGTAAACTTCACAAGGAAAGGAACATAATCATTAAATAACTTAAATTATGCCTCATGCCATTTTCCTTTTTTCTCTTAAACATTTTATAAAGGATAAGAAAATTAATAGTATGGTCCTAAAAATAGTTTCTTATTTTGTCTCAGTTGTTGGTCCAACCAATTTAAAATGATCGATTAATATAGCCGGTCATATTGATCCACATTGTTGGTTTTATTGCCCAATTAAATTATTTTGTCAACATGATCAAACACCTAATTACTCCCTAAATAAAATGAAAACTCTCTCTTCTCAATATTTGATATAATCATAAGATATGCAGCTAAAATTTATTGTTGATTGAAGTAATATTTGCAAAATTAAAAGAATTGACAATGTCTACATCCTTCAGCTCATCTTGCATGCATTAAATCCAAGGAGATCTCATTCATGGATGGTCGTCTAGAATATCCGGAGCCCCCAGTAAATTGTTCTATTGACTGATAATCATAATTAGTTCCACCCGGAGACGTCGATGATTCAGAAGACACACTTGTTGGGTTTTCCCCTGTAAAGTATCCTGGTAGTGATGGAACCAGAAGCGTTTCAGTATTAGTACTTAACATGAGCACTACAGAAGCCATGCTTGGCCTCTCCATTGGCTCTGCTTGAATGCAGAGAAGCCCGATATTGATGCACCTCAACACATCCTCCAGCTGATACTGACCACCAAGGCCTTGGTCTATGACTTCTTCTGCTTTTCCTTGATTCCAATGCTGCCAAACCTATGAAACAGCAAAAAAAAGATTACTATGAGTTTTAACTACAAATGCAGTCACATTGTAAGTAAATAGATAGAGGTTGGAGTTCTTTGAAGTTGCTTACATATGTTTGAAGGTTCAAGGCATTTCCCAGCTCTATGAAACTCCCATTTCTCCTTCCTGTTATAATCTCCAGCACCACCATTCCGTAGCTGAAAACATCTGATTTCGTAGAGAACATGCCGCGCATTGCGTATTCTGGAGCCATGTATCCACTGCATGCATTAAACCAGTGATGAAACATGAGGTCATTAACAGGGGCAAATCCAGCCTTAATTTTCAGAAGGGGGGTGACAAACTTATAAGTAACTGCTAGTGTTGCCTTGAACTTGGCTCGACCTTTCGGTACAAAAAATGGGTCAATAGTGACCAAACAATAGAGACAAAAAGAAAATGGTCGCTAAAAGATGATTAATCATTCAATTTCTATAAAATGTATGTTGAAGTTGCCTTGAATTTGGCTCGACCCCTATTTGTTCATAACGTTGATTGTCGTACGCTACGCAGATATGTCGGGGGTCAAAGGGGGCAGCGCCCTCTGGCAGGGTTTGACCTTTTTGAAATTCAAATTAATAAATAAAATGATGAATTCTCTTTACTATTTCTCTTTGTATTTGGTTCATCGTTTCCTAACAATAACACCTCTACACAATGTGTTTAATTATGTTAGGGTGCAATTGCCTAAAGATCATAGTATTTTAAAACTTTTATGGGGGCAATTGCCTAAAAATTCTTGTAATAACAGCTAAAAAATATATTGAGAGTGACAAATTGCCTAAAAAATGATATAATAAAAAATTAAAAAATTTTAATTATATGATTTTTTAGGTAGGGGGGGCAATTGCCTCCCTGGGCTTAAAGGGGATCTGTCCATGATCATTAATGTACCTAGTAAGAATGATTACGCATGATTTTGAACATTAATATGCTTACAATGTTCCAGCAATCTGTTTTGTGTTCCATTGGCTTTCATTGATGCCAACAAGCTTTGCAAGGCCAAAATCTGAAATCTTGGGGTTCATATCACCATCCAGCAAGATATTGTTTGCGTTAAGATCACGATGAATGATTCTTAGACGCGAATGGTTATGCAGATAAACAAGGCCTCGAGCAATTCCTTCTATGATTATTTGCCTCCTTTTCCAGTCTAACTGTGCTCGCCCCACTGGATCTGTTTAGATCGAGCAAGATTAGTTCATTTGGGATAATTTTTTTACCACTGTTATAGAAAGCAGTAAAAAAGCTAACTTTCAAACGACTCCTAAATCAGCTCACCATATAAGTGCTTGTCAAGGCTTGCATTGGGAAGATATTCATAGACAACTAGCTTCTCATCCTCTTGCATGCAACAGCCCAACAGCTTTACAAGATTTTTGTGTTGAAGTTGAGCAACCAAAGCTGCTTCATTCCTCAATTCCACTAGGCCTTGCCCATAAGTGTTGGAGAGCCTTTTCACCACTATTTGTCGCCCATCCCATAGCACCCCCTGGTGATAATATCAAATCAAGAAGTATAATTATTTCTTAACAAATGTCAACTGTAAATCAATTAAAATTAGGTTTGTTATGTTCCAATTAGAAAGCTTAACGGGTTGTTCGGCTATAAGTAGGAATTAGTAAATCTAGAAAACTGTTTGGCAAGTAAAACTTAGGTTTTATTTGGGACAACTTTCATGTTGCTTCCTAAAATGACTTTTAGTATAAAATTTTATAATTCAAAAAATTTTTGCACTAAAAAAATGGTGTAGAAAACAACAAAAAAGCTGTCCCAAACGAAACCTTAGTAAACTTTGTAGCATATATTCTTAACATTTAGGATTTAAATGAAGGAAAAGAAGCTGCACAGTGAGAAAAAATTATGTAAATCTCTTCAAACTTTTTTGACAAAATTTAACCCAACTCTTCATCAAGACTTTGCTTGGCATAACTTTATTATTGTTTTATAAAGTTGTTGTAGAAAAAGTAACTTTTTAAAGCTATTATAAAAAGCAAATATCTATTGCAAATTTTTTTTTGAAAGCAACAAAAAAGCAACAACCAAATAAAAATAATGGTAGCAATCTGAAATTCATAGCAATAAAAAAGTTGTCCCAAATCAAATCTAAGGTTTCATTTGAGACAACTTTCTTAATGCTTCTTATAACAGCTTTTTAGTACAAATAATACATTTTTTGTATTAAAAAGCTTATTTAGGAAGCAGAAAGAAAGTCACCCAAATGAGGCCTGAGGCCTGAGGCTTCATTTGGAATAACTTTTGACCGCTATTTTTCACAACTTTCAAAAAAATTTATGCTTATAAAAAAACACTTTAGAAAACAATAAAAAAACTATATCAAATAAAACCTAAATCTTTCAACCGCTATTTTTTTATTTTTAATTTTTCAATCATAGACGAAATTTAATATTATCAGGCTCTCAGCTGACATGACATAATGGACGCCAATCTTACCTTATAAACAGGTCCAAATCTCCCTTCTCCGAGCTTATTTTCATTGGAAAAGTCGTTTGTTGCAGCTTTAAGTTTTACAAAAGGAAGTAGATGAGATTCAGTTGTCTTTATATCCTCTTCCACATGAAGCTCTAAGAAAAAGCATCCACGAAAGGAAAAAATGTTTATCAATACACATTAATCAGCACAAATTTTAAGGATTCTAATCCTCCGAAGAACAGGAAATTAAACTTACTGGAAGATTTTCGCTTCGCAAATCTGCTTCGGCAGATGAGCAAAATGCAAACGACAATGATTGCTGATAAAATGGTCGCACTGATTGACAATGCAATAATTATTTTCTTTGTTTGGCTACCTCTGCTTGTACCTACTTGCAAATCCTTCATCAGAACGGAAAACAAACCAAACTGGCAAATACTTTTTTTTGTTAAAATAGAAATATTTTTTTTAACGTTACTTATTAGGCTCAGATCTTTTATTATTAATGAATTTGGAGAGAAACATTAGGGCATCTCCAACGGAACTCCGAATACTTAAATGCCGTCGCCTCCGAGCTCCAGCCGAACGCTGAAACTTCCCTTATTTCCATGCTGGTGAACAGTAGGACGTCAATATTGGCGTTGAACTGTTCATCATCACCATTTTTCTCGATCTACCGAACTTGACAAGAAGCGCGCCAAAGAAAAAAAAATCTTTACCTTCTCAAAATAAAGTTCCATTGAAGATGAATCGCCTCATTTTTAAGTTTCATCACATTTTGGAGTGAAAAATGCGATTTCCTTGGAGATGATCTTAGAGCTACATCGCTTAGTTTAT
Organism: Dendrobium huoshanense; assembly: GCA_016618105.1. Taxonomy (NCBI): domain Eukaryota; kingdom Viridiplantae; phylum Streptophyta; class Magnoliopsida; order Asparagales; family Orchidaceae; genus Dendrobium; species Dendrobium huoshanense. Next base: position 32,897,908 of record CM028349.1, on the reverse strand, counting down.
AGTTTAATTTGTCTTTTAGCTGGCTAAGACCAGCTCAAAAGAAACCGCGACGCACAAACTGACAGAAGGTTGTTTGGAAGAATCGTTTGACAAAACTTACGGTATCTACAAAAAAAATATTAAGCCAGATATTCAAAGCTCCATTAATATTTTTCAACTTTTTAGATTTTTTTTTTTAATTTTAGAAATTTGAATCGCTTTGCTATGATTTAAAATATTCATTTTAATTTAGTTAATTTAAAATTAATTTTACTTATTTCTGTTAGGGTTTAGGGTTACAATGATGATTTAATAAAATTTTAATTAATTTAAACAAAAATTGATTGGAAATTATAAATAAAAAATATAATATTTATTCATATTTCAATAATATATAAGACGCAGCGATATTAACTATTAAAAATAAAAAACATTTCAATATTTTTAAGGGGGAAAAAAGAAGACCTAATGGCCGGGTATCTCTTACCGGTTCCATGAGGAGTTGCAGCCATGGAACGAGCTTGAATCAGCGAGAGGTTGAAGAAGGGATAATTATTGTAAGTCACAATGCAGATCGAAGCTATGGATCCTCCCCCGAGTCTGTAATCATAATGTTGCTGCGCGTACGTATCGTATGCCAGACGCAAACACTCGTAACAAGTCTGCGGATCTAAATCCATCGTGCACCACGCCAGCCCATATATCTGCTCATACGTACTGCTCGTGTTCCCCACCGCAATCCTCAACTCACTACTTTTCGCCTCCAGCCACAGCTCCTTCATCAAATCCCTCAGTTGCCGGCTGTATTCCACCTGATCCGTACCGTTTTCCATTCGAATGATGGGTTTGAAATTTAGATTCTCCGGCAACGCATAGAAGCTATGGTCTTCGTAGCGGAGAACGCAGTATTCGTTGCGCACCGCAGTGGACTTCTGCCCCGCGCATGTGCCGTGAAGGGCCTGTAAAGCAGATCTGGTGAGGCAGTCGGAGCAGAAGACAAGGGGCGCGTCGGGGCGGCACTGAGCGAGGCCGAAGACAGTCTGGGTTTCCGTTGAGCCAGCGGAGTCTTTGAAGAAGAGATTTTCGGTTTTGGGAGTGTTGTAGATGAGGCGGTTGAGGAGGAGGTGGAGGTTGCTGGCATAGGGGCTTGGGTCGGTGTAGTTTCCGCCGGAGACGCAGGAGGTTAATAAGGGGTCGGCGGCGATGATCGGAGATGGTGCGGAGAAAAGATAGGAGATTATTAAGTGAAGGAAGAGGATGAGGGTAGTGGAGGGAGGTGTCATGACTGTGGCTGCCATGCCGGGGATGTTGAAATGGTTTTGTGGTTTTATAGAGGGTTTTAATTTGTTTGGATATTATGAGGGAGTAAAAGGAACGGCGATGCCTTCTGTTTTAGTCAGATTAGGTTGATTTGTTCTTGCGGGAATACTTGAGCTCGGTGGAGGAGATGATGATTCCAAGTAAATTATAGGGCAGCTTAAAATGGAACAAGTTTTAAGGAGAGCACTATTAATATTTAAATTAGCTGCAGGAACAAGATACAAAAATAATTTACAAGGAATATATTATTCAAATTGTTTACCTTGCATTCTATTGAATACATCAAACTGTTTCGTACATTCTATAGAATACATCAAATCAAATGATTTGATGTATTCTGAAAATGCCAAATTAGCTGGTGTATTCTAAAAATTGTTACAGTTGTTAATTTTTATTAGAGTTCATGCAAATTTTTACACTAAGTATCATTAGCATAGTAATTAGCTGATTAAGCACGCGCAAAAAAAAATTAACCGGAAAAATCACCCATTTAGGTGAACGGGCGAGTTGCCCATTAATTTTTTTTTTAAATTATATTTGTTCTGAATTTGTAAATTCATATATATTTATAGATTTGGTGAATTTTTTGAGACAATGAAAATGTCATTAGTCTTTTTTTTATTTTGGGATATTTATAAGTTTTATATAAATTAGTAATTTAATAAGGTATAAGAATTTTAAACTTATATCTTAACATAAATTTTGAAATTGCTTATTCTATTGAATATACCAAATAGTTTAACTAATTTGCTCCTTTCTAAATTATTTGTGTATTATGCTTCTACAGCTAATTTAAACATTAATAGTGCTCATTCATAAAATTTGTTCCATAAAATGTTGCGCGATAAATTAGAAGGCTTAGTTTATATAAAATCATAAGAATTACTTTATAAATTATGACCACAGGATTATTGTTTATTTGTGATATGATTGGTGATCATGTCATATGGTATTCGTGGATTTGAGAAAATTGTGAGATTAGCAGCATTAGTTTAGTAGAATCCCAAATTGAATCATTCAAATTGGTTTACTCTACTGAGGAGAATTGCCATACTCAATGAAGAGTTGATGAAAATAGCTATCCATATTATAGTTAGTTATCATATTTAAAGTGATTTGGCTAGTCAAACCCGAGTCAATTGTAGAAAAAGTAATGAAATATAACAAGAGGGTAAAACAAGATACATAAGATAACAAACTCTCAATTATACTTTCTTTTGTAGAGTTTAATATCTCAACAAGTGTATGTTTTTCAAGATCATCTCTTTCCATAAGGTCTCAAAAAGGAGGAAAATTAGTCATGCATGTCCTATAGACATGAGAGCACAATAGTGGATGAACATGTTAGTTAGTGGGGAGATTGATTCTAGTGGTGTGAAGCATTGTGGTCTACATAGAATACAAAGAGATAATTAATGATAACTTTATGGGGTTGGATGGCTTGATTTAAAAAGGATATGATGATGGATCAATATTAGGGGAAATCTAATAACTGCATTCATAAGAGGGCTTGTAAGTACTATGGAGAGAAAAGATGGGTCAACAAGATTATGGTAGAATTCATCTTAATGTGACACAAAATCTTCAAAATACATGTTGAATGACGAACTTAAACATTATTATTCAAGCGGTTGCCATTATCCAAACACAAAGTTATGATAACTGGCAGCTTTCCTTTGTCAACTTAGAATTCTATAGGTCCTCAAATGCTAGTCCTCTTTTAGAAAATGAGCATTGATCCATCAAATACCAATACAGGAAAATCAGGATTACCGACGGTCGTATAAACGCCGAAATTACCGGTGGTTTTTAATAATACACCGTCGGAATTAGCAGCTGTATAATAATCCCCAACTAGGCCGCTAGTTTTCTGTTTTTATGGCTCCTTTATCGGTGGCTAAGTCGTCGGTGTTAAGTAGTTTTTTCCGGCGGACAAAACCGTCGGAAATTCCCCTAATATTGGCCAAACTGAGCCTTCCTCTTGATTTCTTCACGTATCTGTTTCCGCAGAAGCTCACTCGTGATCGCGCTTGGCCGCCGACACCCTCTCTCCGGCCGCCGACACTCTCTCTTCGACTGACGATCTCACCCTCACTTCGGCCGTCGATCACGCCCGCATTCTATCATCAAAAGCCATCAATCGACAACGCACCGAATGGAAGGTTTGCATTTTTTTCTTTTACTAATGTGTCATACTTTAAAATTGTGGGAGAGAGTTATGGAGCATAGATTGCGGCGTGATGCCAAAGTTTCGCTAAATCAATTAGGATTCATGGATATTACGTGGTTCACTGTCTTATTGTTGATTGGACTGTTGGATCTATAAGTAGGCTTCAACATAACATTTCTTACTAATAGGTGGCTCCATGATTTTTTCATGATTTCTGATTTGTCCCCCTTAAATTCTAGTGTTTTTTCTTCACTGAACTTTATTTTTATTACTTGTTACACTGTATGATTATATGTCCCAACAACTGGTATTAAAGCCATATTCTTTGGCTTGAGTGAGAGTAATAGTTGACGAAATAAGATACAGGATTAAGAAGTTCAATGGTTCAAACCAAATAATTCATATTTTATTGGAATAATTATTAAGATGTTAGTTAAGGTCTTTCGAATCTTATGTTTGGCCATATGCATAAGAAATGTATGCATTCAATTCTTAGTAGAGGAATGCTTTATAGTTTAAAATCTATAAATATAAGGTGAGTTTTGAAAGATTAGTTTAAATGTGAAGTAAAAGATGCTAGAGTTAGCGTATACATATGTATGGGCTCATGTACCAGTTCTTTCTAAAGGAGGGTCTTCATATTTTATTACATTTATTAATGATGATAGTAGAACATTGTCGTATACTTCTTAAAACATAAGTTAGATTTGTTTGAAGTGTTTAAGCAATGGAAATTCAGGGTTAAAAATGAGATAGGTTTAAAGCTAAAGTGTCTTAGAAGGGATAATGATGATGAGTATCATGATAAGAAGTTTAGGAGTTTAATGATTATAATGTAATGAAACATTAATTCATTATTCTAAGAATATCATGGCAGGATGGTGTTGTAGAGTGTATAAAGTTAAGAGCATGAGGCTGCATGTTGCCCTACCCAAATAGTTCTTGGTAGAGGTAGTGAATACTACTGTTAATTTGATCAATTATGGTCCATCAATTCTTCTAAATGAGAGTTTACCTTAGGAAGTTCGGAGTGGTTGTCACGACCCGACCCGAGACGAGACGGATCCCGTTCGCACCGGGCCGCGACAGAAAATCTAACCAGGATCTGGCTTTGGAATTTGCTTCAGAATTGAATCTTCCAAACATTTGAAACAAAACAGACAAACACAGAGCTACTAAAAACATCAAATGCAGCGGAACAAAAGATTTATCTTTTTCTTTTCTTTTCCTCAAAACAATCATCTACAAATACAGTACATGGCTTTTAAACAGAAAGAAAGACAGAACAGAAAGGTCATGTCTGTACAAAAAATCATAAGGTACAAAACAATACCTATACTGATCAGACTCTGAAATCTATTCCTGGACTTCCTTCCCTTTCCCAGAACCTGAAAACCACCAGAAAGCAAGGGTGAGCTCAACAGCTCAGCAAAGCAACAAACCTCCAATCAAAATTCTCAGAATCTCAAAACCAACATATCAGACAAATCCGTACAGAAATCAGAACAGAATCGGACAGATCAGATCGGACATATCAGAATGGAATAGATCAAATCAAACAGAACTGTACGGAAACAGAAGTCATTTTAAATCAGAAATAGAACAGATCAGACAGATCAAATCAGAAACGGAATCGTACAGAAATTAGAAGTTCAGATCATATCGGAACAGAACAAAATCGTATCAGAATCATATCATACAGATCGGAATCAGATTCATATCGTACGGAAATCAGAATCAGATTTGCTTACAGAACAGATACGGAAATCAGAATCATATCAAATAAGATATCAGATATTTACTTAATAGCTAAATGCCCTGACACTGACGGAATCTCTACGGATTCCGGCCCCTTATGCCTCCCTTCCCAGACACTGACTGAATCTCATAGGATTCAGGCCCCTTATGCCTCCCTTTGTGCTCACGGCACCAGAACAGATGTGCTTATAGCACCAGAACAGAATTCATCGGATCCGGAATAAAACAGATATCGGATTTCATATTGAGCTCATTTCAGATTTCCCAGACACTAACTGAATCTCATAGGATCCAGGCCCCTTATAACTCCCTTTTTATAGCATATACAGATAGCTTCTCAATTCAGAAGAAATCCGGACAAATCAGAAATCAGACAAAAATCGGGCAGCACAACGGCAGTATACAGAATTTACACAATTTTTTCTGAAAATAAAAATTTACCAAATTTGCATATAATATAGATAACAACATTTCAGAACATTTATTCTACTGCACAGATAATTTTCAATTTCACAGAAAAATCTAGTCGACTAAAAACACAGTCGAATCAAAAATACCCGGATAAAAATCTTCAGAAAATAACCAAAATGTGCATACTCGGCACGTCAACAATATACAGAAAGTTACACGGTAAAAACTGAACCAATCAAAAGATACGGACGAAAATCACTAACGAAAATAAAATCCGGACAAAAAAACACCGCCAAACACGACGGTTCTGAAAATTGAGAAAGGCGGAATGTGCCTTACCTTGCGTACAGCAATATCTTCAACTGCCACAACGGACGAAAACAAACCGACGTCGCCCAAAAATCACTTTTCCTTCTTTTTTCTTAGTTTTTTCTCTCTCCTGGGCTTTTCTCTCTCTTCAAAATATCTCATTTCTATATATATCCAGACTGATCGTTCCGGACGATCGCACTTCGTCCCGGACGATCCATGCTTAGGAAAATTTCGTCCAAACGAAAATTAATTATCGTCCTCATACGAAAGGGCTCTAAAAATTTTTCGTCCTAACGATCCCAATTTCGTCCAGACGAACCATTCAGCCAAACATGTTTTTTCTGCACAACCTGTACCGATCGTCCCGGACGATCCAATTTTGTCCAGGACGAACCTGGGAGAAAAATGATCTTTACAGTGGTAAGGAGGTAAGTTTATCTCACCTGAAAGTCTTTGATGTCTATATTGATGTAGGATCTACGAGTATGCTTGATCTAAAGTCTATCAAGTATACATTCATTGGATGTAGCTTAAATAAATTTGGCTATAAATTCTAGGATTATCATAATCTTAAATTCATCAAGAACAGGGATTTCACATTCAATTAAAATGAAATGTATAAGGATAAAAATAAGATTGATTTAAAAGTTTCTTCTGAGTATATTGAGATAAAGGATGGTGATGATCAGGAAGATAAAGATAGAAGGTGCGCTTAAGATGTTGAAGCATATAGGGTTTTTTAGACACTTATTATTGAAGTAAGGAGATCCATTAGAATCACATGACTAATATAAATAAATTCTTCTTCTTTATGTTATCTATGACTGAGAGATGGAGGTGAACATGGTGTTATAATAAGGCCATTTAAGTTAATGATTCAAAGATTTAAATTTTCTTTCCTTTCCCTTCTTTAAAAAAACAAAAAAAGTTAATGATTCAAAGAAGTGGGAACAAGCCATGGATGGTGAGATTCATTCAATTAAGTTGAATCAAACTTGGGAGTTAGCTGGGCTACCAAAGACAAGAAAATACTATAGAATAAATGAGTATACTGGCTAAAAGAAAAATCGGTGGTATCAAATGCTATAAGAATACACTTGTAGTTAAAGGTTTTCAGTAATAGGAAGGAGTGAACAACACTAAAATTTTCTCTAATGATAAAAATGACTATGGTCAAAGTTATGTCGAGCATAGTAGCAGTGGAGAATTTGCATCTCGAATAGATGAATGTAAGGGTAGCATTTCTTCATGGTTACCCACAAAAAGAGTTGTACATTGTGCAATCTCACAGATATATGGTTACATGTAAAGAATATTTGGTGTGTATGTTCAAAATGAGTCTATATGGGCTGAAGTAGAAACCAAGACAATGGTACAAAATATTTAAAAGGTTTATGTTATATAAGGGATACATGAAGTGCCAATAAAATCACTATTTTTTTTTCAAATATTTTGATAATTTTATATATTGCCACTCTTGTATGTGGATGAGATGCTAATTATAGGATCAAATATAGAGAAAATAAATGGCTGAAAGAGCATCTATTAAGAGAATTTGAAAGGAAATATTAAGGTTAAATTAAGAAAATTGGCTGATGGGAATCAATAGAAATAGAAGCACATATATACTGAAGTTCACTTAGGTTGAGTGTGTTGAAAAGTGCTATAAATATTTAACATGAGTGAGGCAAAGCAAGTTTGTAGTCCCTTAGATAGTCACTTTCAACTATCTAAGGAACAATCGCCTAGATCTGAAGCAAATTAAGAAATATAGCTAGTATGCTTTAGTAGTTGGATGTTTGACATATGCTACAATCCGTACAAGGCCAAATATAACATATGTAGTGGGAGTAGTGAGCAGATTCATGAGCAACCCATACAAACTTCATTTGGAGGTGATTAAGTAGATTCTAGGGTACTTTAGATTATCAGTTAACAAAGCTCTTTGCTTTGGACATATATGGAATAAACTATATGGATATCTAGATTATGATCTTACTGGAGATATTGATGGAAGGAGGAGCATAACTGGTTATATTTTCATTTTAAGAAAAACTAAAGCGAGTTGGGTTTCTAAGTTATAAAAGATTATTGCCCTCTCAACCATAGAAGCTTAGTATATTACTATTATTGAGGTTAGCAAGAAAATGATATGTATTCCATGCCAACGAAAACATGAGTGCTATTCATCTAGCTAAGAATATTGTATTCCATGCTAGGAAAATGCATATCCAGCTTATGTATCATTTCATTATGTATCTTCTAAAAGATGATCAATTATCTTTAGAGAAGATACACATAAACCAAAATCTTGCAGACATGATAACGAATACAATGACAGTTGATAAATTAGAGTTATGTGTGTTTCAGTTGGTCTTTATGAAGGCTGAGGGTAGGGGTGAGCCACACTACAGGTATTATGATCTATGCTATAGATCATGAGAGGGTTTGATCACAATCAGTTTCTAAGTGGAGGATTATTAGTACTTTGTGAAATCTAATTATATCAATCGATCGAGTTGTACTATTAACTCAAACCTTAATTATATCAATCGAGCTCGTCAAGGAACTCAATCACGTTGTACTCTATATATATATATATATATATATATATATATAGCCTTGACATAATGGTTTGTAACTACAGTAATGCTAAGGCCTATGATGCAGATTGAGTTCTAATCATTGGCTACCACATTATTGTATCCAAAGGCTACGATATGTGGCATAAGTTTTTGGAGGCTACAGGATGAGTGATACTATTATCTTACTCCTTATTGTTTCTAGAATCGTTAACGTCACTAGTTCAAGAGATTATAACGTATAGAGTCCAGATGTAGAGTTATGTTCAGATTCTCTTGTACACACATTGTGTATATTTATACACAAGGTATGTAAATATGAGTACATATACTATGTACACAATGTATGTCAAATGGAGAAATGGGAGAACGAGTAAAATGCGTGGCGATTATCTCTTTGAATGGGAAAATGTGATTAAAGAGATTAAAAAGAGCTGTTTAGACTTGGCTACCTAAATTTTTCTATAGATGCTGTTTTCAAATCGTTGTTGGGAATTGCCGAGAAAGCATCATGTTTTTTAGCAGAGATATTTTTCTTCCAAGGAAATAAAAAAACACTTTCGAACCTTGTTTATTTCTTTTCATGCCTAAGCAACGAACAAAAAAAAAAAAAAAACGTTTGAACATTTCTGATCTTTCTGTTTGTCTATTTGATGAACACAACTACTTCATAGCAGATGACAGTACTTCAACAATTAGAATAAGTTATATTTCAATTGAAGCATCTAGCTGACGCATAGAATGAGCCAATATCAAACTTCTTGCAAATGCAAATGAAATGCCATTTGTCAATCTTACTAATGAAGTAGATAAAGTGTTTTAGTATTTGAGTTTCAAATACAGACATTTGTATGAGGAGTGATAGCTGATTTTTATAAATATGATAAACGGTTGTCTTCATTTATGTAAGTTTTACTATATTATTATCCTAAGAAAAAAAAATACAATGTTTTATAAACAACAAATTCCTTTTTTTGATATAAAAATAAATAAAAATTTTTGAAGGTTAAATACAAATTAATTTCTAGCTATGGCTAGGGCTGCAAATGAACTGAATGTTTGACAAGTTACTCGTGGCTCGACTTAATTAGAGCTTTTTAATGATTGTTTGATTAGCAATTGAACAAATTTGAACACTTGTATGAATAATTGGTTGTCAAGTGAAAAAATTTGAATAACTTGTTTCTTGATTTCTTTATAACCATGAAAAGTATTGTTTAAAGCTCGTAAACAAGGTCATTGAGAAGCTCGATTAATGAGTTACTTACGTAAAACTCGATAAGCATTAAAAAAATTGGCCTTAAGCTGAGTTTGAGCAAGTACATATGAATATTAGGTTAATTAGAAGTAGTTGGATGGTTGTTGAGAAGTATTATATAAGTATATAGTCCCACATCATTTAAAAGTTAAATTTATTATTAAATATTGAGCCTAAATTTATTATTGTTTTTTTCTTAATTCAATAAATTAGACTTATTAAACCTCGTCTTGAAAATGCTCGTTTATATTTTTAATGAGTTACATGTGTAAAACCCGATAAGCATAGAAGGAATTAGGCTTGGACTTTGAGAAAGTATGAATTTAAACGAATCAAAATTGAACATTGTCATAAAAATTCGAATCAAGGTCGAGCAGACGAGCACAAACTTAAATAGCCCTAATTCAACTCGATTTATTTGTAGCCTTCATACGTCATAAAAAAATCAATGATTGAGCACGAATCTTGAGGCATATTAAGTTAGAAACTTTCAAAATTAAATTTAGGGCTATCCAAACTCCAATTTCAGCAAACTTATAATCAAACTGACCAACTTGACAAAATGATCCCAACGACACAGAAATCAGTCCAATCCGAGCTCAAATGGGCTCAAATCAAATGAACAAAACATATTTGAAAAGTTCAAAGCATTAATTAGATAACCATATGAAATCCAAATATGACATGTTTATAGTCAAACCGAGCATCTCGACGAGACAAATCCAACTAGCCTAAGATCACTTAATTATGACATCATGAAGGTGCTTAAATGCTTGACAAACACTTTATAATCGAGGGAAGCAGTAAGGGCTATCCGATGGAACACTCCAAATTTGTTCCTAATCTTCTCCATATTTACGGGATATGACACTATCAAAATCTATAAATAGTTCTACTCTTCCTACATGAAAAGGGCGTGGGCTTTTCGAGAATGCTTGGATCATGGGCTAGAGATTCAAGAGAGCTTTGAGGTTTGAAGAATCCCGAAGCTCAACCCCAACATCATCGTTGACTAACTCACGCAACTCGACCACCTTCGCCTGATCATCGTTGTCGAACATCCATCCGACCGTCACTACCGGATTTCTGGTCAGCCTCCATAGCCTACTGAGATCCTTCTGGTCCCTGTCACCCCCGACTATGGTCCCTTAGACATTATTGTCCGACTATGGTCATTCTGATCTCCATTTGCCAACCGTATATGATCCCTTCGATCATGTCCTTCGATCATGGTCGCCCGACCAAGATCCTTCCGACCACCATTGCCAGCTGACTACAGTCCCTTCGACCATTGTCGCCCAACTACTATCCTTCCTCCTTCCATCATTTGCCAACAACAGTCCCTTAGATCTCTTTTGCCCAAATACAACCCTACCAACCAAACGAATAGGCCAACACTCTCTTGAGAGTAACTCTCATATCATAAGATTCATCTAGCCCCAACAATGTAAAACATTCTATATGATGTATATTTACTACATTGAGCCAACACCTTTCCTCAAAGAAGGACATCATTTGTAATTAATAACAAATACTGGTAGATTCATTCAAACTAGGTGTGTCAATTATTGACAGACCCGATAACTTGACCTCGCCAGCACCACGCATCCACGCTCACCTCTTGGCCCGCACCCTCATTTGCCTGCTAACCTGTCGGGTCGGGTCGGGTCCGGGTTTGAATTCATGACCTGTTTGCCTAATTTGGTCGGGTTCATGTTGGATTAGTTGAAGGCTAGTAAATTTTGGGTTAAACCCAAACTCGACGCAAACACCTATTTTGACAACCCTAATTCATTGGGCAAGGCGCCGTGGTTTTTCCCTTTTTAGGAATTTTTACGTAAAGAATGCTACACCTCTCTCTCTTATATGAATGTGTGATGGATCTTCCTACAAAGCTTAAAAGCTAAACTCTATAACTTTCTATCGTCACGAATATTCAACACGCAACAAGCGCTAACCCTCTTGATCGCATCTTCATTTCAATCAATAAGCAATTCTCTTATGTTTAGGCTTCATTCGAGATAACTTTTGACCAATTCGCCTTTTGCTTATTTTAAAATAATTTTACACTATAAAATAATTTTAATGTAAAATAATTTTAAAAATCAGCCCAAAAAAAAAAACTATTCCAAATGAAATCTTAGCCTTTAGCAGCCGGCCGTTCTAAATCTTTAAATTTGGCCGTTCTACTAAACCTTTTATCATATAGCAATGTGTAAATACAAATTTCGACTTCAAACTAACAAACCAAGACACTGCGCAATGACTTAATTAATATGCTTTTAAGCGTGCATTTAGCACTAATCAGCATCTTTGTATAGAATCCAAAGATTGGTTAAGAGTTAATTGACTGAGACTTTCTAGTTTATTCTATCCAACTGGCTGCTTTTAATTGCCGACCAGCCATTTATTTTAGCTTAGTTTGAATGGTATGAGCATACGTCCAGCGTCCACATGGCTGAGGCTCGTCCTTCATAGATATTAATTTAAGTCACATGACTATAATGCTTCCATGACCAGCTCAATTTCAGAATAAACTTTGTTCTCTATCTTTTAAAAGCAAGGCATTCCAAGAAAAAGGATTAATATTTCGGGATAAGTAATATGCGGCATCTTCATAAATTTCAACTTCACGAATGGTTATTTGATGCACTATTCATAAGGGTATTTGATACTCTGATGGAGGATTAATTATTTTGTGCGGACGCCGAATGTCGTACGGAGACCAACCAGAATGCTTCACATCAACCAAAATGGGAGGCTAAAAGATGTGAAGAATGAAAATTCGTTTAAAAAAAATAAAACAAAACTCAAATTTGATTAGAAATTCCAAAGATAAGTGGGCTCGTATCAAAACACTTTTAGAATGGATGAACTCCTGAAAATTACACCAATATGACAAAATCGTAAAACTATGAGGCCAAAGAGAACAATATCTTCATGATTGAGAGTTTCATAAAATTGATCATGTCTGTGATCAACAGATGTTTTTTTTTTTGGCCTATGAGACACCCAATCTTTTGGTTTAAATATATTTTATGATATTGGCTATGATTTCTAATTTGTTTTTTTATTTTATTTTTGGCCGTCTAGATCAAGTGGTACTCAGTAATCCTTTTACAATTAATTACTAAAGATATATATATTTTCTTTTTCTTGTCTCACTGAGAAGAGCTCAATGCCCAACTTTTTTATCAAGAAAAAAAATTATATGGATAAGAGCAACATTAGACTGAATCTAATGTTGTTCAGGTCTGCAGAAGAGCTGTCTCTGGCAACCTATGACTTGGACTTTATTCAAGAAATAAAGGGAATTAGCAAGCTAATACTCCTTTGAAGTCTATATACTTTTTAGAATATGGATTTCATAAAAAGAGAATCATAAAGGAACTTGGTCATTTCTTCATTGATGTCCTATTTGTCCACAAGGAGAATTAGTTATATAAGTATAAAGACTCACTCATTAAATACATATTAATTCCTAACACAACTAATACTACCTATTACCATTATTTAACTAATAACCCGCTTAACCCATTATAGGATGGATTGAGCCACAAGACAATGATTAGGCGAAAGGAAGATCGATGAATTTGCGAGATCTTGACAAGATGAGTCAGATCTTGGAGATTATTTGGAAAACTTCTACATGCAAGAGAGTGGAGAAATAATATGGCTATCTATGAGATCTTTTGTGGATGAATCTAATGAGGAGCTAGTTAGTAGGGTTATCTCAACAAGATTTAGAAGTGGAGGAATGGAATCAATCCATAAATTGGTAATGTCTTTGATAAATATAGTAATGGAAGTCAAATGATGAATAAGGAGACACCAAATGATGAGGATATTAATGGGATCTAAAAGGGTAGAGGGCAATTATGTTAGATCTCAGAGGGACGTTATAGTCTTGAAGAATTGTGGAAGAACACATGAAGACTAGCCGAAAAGTAATCGAATACCACCACATGCTAACCAAAAGGAAGGATACTACTCTAAAACTCAAAAGGAAGAGTTAACAAACTTTATTATTTTATTGTGTCGTTTGATAACTTTATTATTAGTTAGTTCACGTTCATCAAATAGTCATTTAGTAGATGTAAAATCGTGCATTTTTCTAACATAAAAAAGTTAAAATATGAACAAGCTAGTATGAACAAAAAATTTCTACCGAACTTCCATTTCAGTGATGGTAACGTCATTTACAGAAGGCAAAGCAGATGTATACTTAGCAAACCTCTGCTTGAACTTGTTCCTAGAAAAACCTGAATGATCATCAGCTTGCTTTCCTGAAACACCATCCATTTTCTCATTCAGCTTTGTTGAATCAAGATCTATGCTCGCAACAGAAAAATCTCCGCTGGAAATGCTCGCATCACCACTGAAGGCCGGTTTCGTCAAAGATGGAAGCATCATGGATTGGCTGCTAAGCATCATAACCAATGAGGCCACATTTGGTCTCAGACGTTGGTTATCTTGTACGCAAAGCAATCCAATCTGTAAGCATTTCAATACATCTAGTGATTGAAATTTATCACATAGAGTTCGATCAATAACCTTTATTGCCATTTGTTTCATATAATATTGCCAAACCTACATGCAAAAAACACAAAAGATGGATTCAAATTGAGTTAATTATCAAATGATCACTTCAGCAAAACAAAATGCCAGCTTCTTACATAGCTTAGAAGGTTCATTGCATGATCTGAACTCTGAAAACCGCTGTTTCTCCTTCCAGTAATGATCTCAAGTATTAGAACGCCAAAGCTGAACACATCAGATTTTGTGGAAAAGAGGCCATGTAATGCATATTCTGGTGCCATGTATCCACTGCATGGAGAAAAATAAAATGAAATATGATAGGAAAATGATTCGCACTATAGGAGATTATTGTTCAAGAGTTAGCAACTTTCTTACTATGTCCCAGCAATATGGCTAGCATTTCTTTGTGTTTCATCAATGGGAAAGAGTTTTGCAAGGCCGAAATCCGAAATTTTAGGATTCATGTTTGCATCTAATAAAATGTTGCTTGCTTTAAGATCTCGATGTATGATTCTAAGACGTGAATCTTCATGCAGATAAAGAAGACCCCGCCCAATTCCTTCGATGATCTTAAATCTTGTTTCCCAGTCCAGAAACATTTTCCTTGCAGGATCTGTTTCCGTGTATTTTGTCAAATTTATCAAAAACCCGCATATTACTTAAGAAAATAAAAATGGATAAAACCATAAGCAGTTGTAGAAACAATATAATGAATATTTAACAGTATAATATAAGTAAATAATCAGGTTTGAATGAACAAACTATTCATAAATAAGAATTCTTTTATTAAATTTTTTTGTAAGAAATCCCTCAAAAAAGTCATAAAAGGCCGTTTGGATGTCAAATTTATTATCAAATTTCATAAAGTTTTGATCTATCAAAAAAATTTTGCTGATCTGAACTTGATCTTGAAGATGTATAAATCTCAATATGAAAAAATTCAAAAGTCAATCCTTGGTAGACTTATTCTTAAAAATGCATAAATTTAAATGCAAAAAGAGTTACATGAATCACTTTTAGAGGAATTTCCTAAAGAACTTTCATAAGGAGTTCCCTATAGGAATTCTCTCCATATGCATTCATTTGTATTACTAGGCATGAGCAGAGGTGCTTTTTTGTTTAGATGCAAAAATTAGAAAAAATTTCTATCAAGATATCCTAATACATTTAGTATCAAAATGGAACTATTTTATTATACACGTCATTGATTTCATGCATCACATGTCGTTCCTCAAACATAACGAAACAATTATACATTCAAAATTATACTCATAATAAAAAATGTATATTCATAAATAGTTTTGTTTTGTTATCTATATTTTAGTTTTTTTTTTTTTCAAATTTAGTTGTGCCGTCTAATAATTTAGATGCATTGAGAGATAATAAGTGGCTCATGAAATTAGGAATATGTAATGAAATTAGATTCATCCTATATCATTATAATCTGATAGAATTTTTTTCCAAAAAGAGTTACGCATCAGTAGAGTTGGACATACCAAATAGGAATTTATCAAGGCTGGTGTTAGGGAGATACTCATAAACTAGGAGCTTCTCATTCTCCTCAAGGCAACAACCCATCAATCTTACAAGATTCCTGTGCTGAAGCTTAGCAACAAAAAGCACCTCATTTTTCATTTCAGCAAGTCCCTGCCTTGATGTTCCTGATAGTCTTTTCACTGCTATTTGTTGCCCATCTGCGAGCAGTCCCTATTTCAGATTTAATTAAAGAAAGAATTAGTTATTTGCCTAAAAAAAATTATGAACAAACCAAATTTCCGCTCATTTTATTTGCAATAATACCTTGTAAACTGGTCCAAATCCACCTTCTCCCAGCTTATTTTCCTTTGAGAAATTATTTGTGGCTTTTCTGAGTACACTTAATTCAAATAATAGAGAATCAGCACTGTTCTTAAGATCCACCTTCTTAATCCAAAATCCTAGATTAAGTTCCAAATATTAATTTTCACTTTCATCTTACAACTAATAATATCCAGAAAATATTGGAGAAATGAGGAAACCAACAATCTTACGTGTTCTTATTCTCTGCAGAGCTTTACTCCGTATCAGAAAAATTATTAATATTGCAGTGAGAGTCAATGTCGTGACAGCTCCAAAGATTGCAATTAGCAAAATAATCTTGTTTGTTTTATTTTTTTCTGTATGGAGAAAAAAACCCATATTAACTGAATTAGATTGAGAAAAGGTATTTACTATCTATTGTACAAAACAGATATCTAATTTCATGATCTTTTATCAGGTGTTGTTGACACTTCTTAAACAAGGACAGCAAGACTAAGGCTCCATTTGGAACAACTTTCTTATTGTTTTCTAAAACAGTTATTTAGTACAAAAATTTCTTATCTAAAAATTTTTTATACTAAAAAGTTGCTTTAAAAATCAATAAGAAAGCTATCCCAAATGAAGCCTAATAAGTCTAAAAAGTCCCATAAGTATTCTAAAAGCTGTTAGAAAGTGATGAAATATTTAGTTATTCATGCAAAAAAAAGGGATAATAACAAAAAAAGACAGAGAAGCTGAAGTTCAACAAAATCATTCAATCAGATGGAATTTTCCCCTGCTTTTTTGTTGAAAATGCAAATGAATAAATGATGCTACACCAATCATCACCTATTCCAATATTTTCAATTTAAAATAAAAATTATAAGACACATTTGAGAAGTTTATTTTTTGGACAATTATTTTCCCTTTCTCCCGCATAATAGTCAATCTGTACATACACATCATTTTAATTTTCTATGCTATAAATATGTGGAGCTTTTTTTTATTTTTTATTTTTAATGGCTAGATCTTTTAATTTTTTCAAAATGAGATCCATTTTTCTTAAAATAAATTTGAATGCTAGAAAGTTAAAATAAAAAATAAATTTCTTACTTGTCGGGACATTTGCGGTAGGAGAGATATAGAAAGTTTAACGTCTTAGTTTTGCGTGAAGAGCTAGCACACACAGATAAAAGATAACCATAATTGAGAGATACACCAATGTTTCCTTTGAGTGGAAAACTCAGGAAAGGGTAAAACCATAGGGTCTTGCCCTGTCAAAATGAATCTGCAATCATTTGTCATTGATGAGAAATACTGCCCTTCATTGGAAAAAGGCATTGATACAATGTGAAGAGTATATTACTTGGTTGAAGTTGGAAGAGCCCTGTTGTAGAAATCCAACATAGATCCTACTGTTGATATTGGGAGTCATAGTTGATGTTGATAGCATGCATCGATCTTATAAACGATGGCTTGTATTGGCATGATTAGCAATATTAGGTGAAGAAGTCACTAGGCATCAAAATACCTAGGCATCACTAAGTTGGGAGATTGTAGGTCAGAGAATTGTAGTCGAGTGGCG